>JAVJAQ010001197.1:0-581800 GCA_032362365.1 Zygogramma bicolorata | reverse complement strand
AAATTCTTTATAACAATCAAGTGGAAATTCCTTTGTACTATCGAGATAATTTCGAAACTCAGGAATTAGAAATACCACTTTACTCTTCTATTATGAAAAGAATTAAAACGAATCTTTCCGACACAGAAATAATCATACCGAAATTGAAAGATAATGGAACTTTGCTCATCCCAGAAAGTTTATTTCAGGTGGAAGACGGTTTAACGACAATCGAAATTATAAATACGGAACCTTCTACGAAAGTAATTGAAATACGAGAATTTTCTCACGCGTTTTGCAAAACATCTCAATGATTCTGAATTCGAATGTTACTCACTAGAAGAAATGCTAAATGAAAATAATACTAACGACATTGTAGATCAACAAACTAACGAATTTACTTTAAAATATTTGAGAACAGATCACTTGAATTCGGAAGGGAAGCGATCGCTAAAAAAAATAATCAATCGGTATAAAAACATATTTCATAAATCGGATAATAAATTATCCTTCACTAATGAAGTTAAACATGGAATAAAAACGACCGACGAAATCCCATTTCATACAAAATCATACAGATATCCCTACAACCACAAGCCTGAAGTAGAAAAACAAATTGAAAAGATGTTGGAAGATGGAATTATCAGACCATCTCATTCGCCGTGGAGCTCGCCGATCTGGATCGTCCGGAAAGAAAATTGACGCCAGCGGAAAGCAGGAATGGAGTGTGGTAGTGGATTATAGGAAAGTTAATGAAAAAAACATTGAAGATAGATAGCCCATTCCTAATATAACCGACATTCTAGACAAGCTTGGCAGAAGCCAATACTTCACATTGGATCTGGCATCCGGATTTCACCAAATTGAAATGCATCCGGATTCCATTGAAAAAACAGCATTCAACGTAGAAAACGGACACTATGAATTCACTAGAATGCCATTCGATTTGAAAAATGTTCCAGCTACATTTCAACGTGCTATGGACAATATAATGAAGGATTTACAAAATGAAATATGCCTTATTTATATGGACGATATAATAGTTTTCTCCACTTCTTTACAGGAACACATCAAAAACCTACACTTAGTTTTTCAAAGATTAGGAGAAGCCGGTCTTAAAATTCAACTGGATAAATCAGAATTTTTATGCAAAACCGCAGAGATTTTGGGTCATGTAATCACTCCGGAAGGTATTGAACCGAACACGGAGAAAATATCTGCTATACAAAAATTCCCACTTCCTAAAACAGCGAAAGAAATTAAATCATTTTTAGGTTACTACCGAAAGTTCATGAATAACTTCGCAAAAATAACAAAACCCATAACTCAGTGTTTGAAGAAAGGTTAACAAATTAAACAGACCCCCGAATATATAGAAAGTTTCGAAAATTGTAAAAGAATTTTAATGAATGATCCAATTTTACAACACCCGGATTTTTCGAAACCTTTTAATGTCTCCACGGACGCTTCGAATTTTGCTATTGGGACCGTACTATCTCAAGGACCCATCGGTAATGACTTACCAATTGCATATGCATCACGGACATTGGATTCAGCAGAATGCAATTATAGCACAATCGAGAAAGAACTCCTTGCTATCGTATTTGTTACCAAGTATTCCAGACCCTATCTGTTCGGAAAAAAAATCAATATAATTAGCGATCACAAACCACTTCAATGGTTATTTTCGCTGAAAGAATTTAATTCCAAACTCGTGAGATGGCGTTTAAACTGAAAGAATATGATTATAATATAATTTATAAAAAAGGCAAACATAATACGAACGCGGACTCATTATCTCGCGTAGAAATTTACCATTTAGATATAATAGACGATGTAGACAATCTCTCTATAATTAATAACATAGATGAAATCCCTGAAATATCCCCGGAAGAAATAGACAGAATTATTGACTCAGAATTTTCACAACTGAACAAAACGTCCACTTCAAAATCGTTCCATCCCGAAAAAAACCAAGAAAAGAGTATTGAGAACGAGAACGATTACATAAAAATTTTATCAGATATAATAATAAAACCCGCGATCAATCAAGAGAAAGACATTAGCGATAACGAAACGGTACATATTAGTCACGAAGAACCCACATTAACAATACCCTACACTGAAAAGACTATTAATACATACAAAAATCAGATCATTGTTTCATTCAGCAATATCACTCAAGTGAAATTAAACCGCGAAAAAATATTCGATAAAAACCGCATATACTGGCAAATCCCAGAAGAATCAAATTCATGAAATTCACCCAAACTTGATTAAAGAATATTCAAAACCTAATACTACATATTGTTTGTTGTTCAAATCCGAAAAATCGAAACTTTCTTTTATTCAATCAATTACAAATAACTTCAAAAACAATTCATTCAATCTAATTATCTCTACAATGGAAACAGACGTCACAGACGAATCGGAAAAGAAACTTAAGGTAAAATATTATCACGAAACGAAAACAACGTATAGAGGAATAAATGAAAACCTCGCCGCCCTCAAGAAACGCTTCTATTGGCCTGATATGGACAGAGATGTGAGAAACTACATAAATACTTGCGACATATGTAAGAAATCAAAGTACGAACGTCACCCTACAGAACTTGTCTTCGAATCGACACCATGAATAAGAATGAACAGCAGTTATTTTCTTATGACAAACATCAGAGCACAATACTTAAAGAAATGACATCCAAATTTACCAAAGACTTTGACTCACTAGTAATCAATCAAAATATGCTACAGAGCCAAATAAAAGGGTTGTCAAAAGAAATGAAAGAACTCATCAGTTTGGAAAAAGCTTTCTCATTTGCAAATGCAATCGATAATCTTATCATACAACTGAATTCTATTCAGAACTTGATTTCGACTGTATAAATTGCAATATCTTTTGCTAGACAACGTTTTGCATAGTTCAATTATAGAACCACAGAAATTGAATTCACTCATATCAACACTGAGTAAAATCTATAAGAATGGACAAATTCCTCTGTTACAAAAATTCACGAACTACTATAACATATTTCCAACTCAAGCGATTATACGAGGTTTCATTTTCAAAATTCATGCACCTATAATAGAAAATAATTACAAATATTTCCAAATATATCCTGTCCCTTTATCCACTCTCATGATTTTACCTCAACAACCTTTCCTTCTACTCAACACGAATGAGTATTGGACAACTGCAAACTGCAACAAGATGCCCAGAAATTGAGAACCTGTACTACTGTACTTCTCAACTTCAGAGAACGCAACCATGTATCGTCGACATAATTTAATCTGGCAAGAATAATTGCGAAGGGCAAATAAGGATAACCCAGATAAACTCACATCAAGTACTTGTGATACCAGTTCAGCCAGTCACTCTACAAGCCAATTACGAATCGAATGGAATATACCAAATCACACAGCCATCGATAATCAGTCTCGAAAATTGCCACGTCTAAATTGATGGAAAATCATTCAACCAAGAAGATACGCTACACGACAGTCTAGTATTCGACTCCCAAAGTTAAACATCACTAGACAATAATCAAGCCAGTCCTTCCCTCCGATGAAGCTGAAATCCACCGACGAAAATGAACTGAAGAATATTGAGACAATTGCACAGAATCTCCAGGTGAAAAGCCTGCAACCAATTGACGATAGCCACGCTTGGACCAATACCAGCCTCATAATCTTACTAATACTTTCGGTAGGAATAGTCGCTACAGTTTTTTTTAAAATCATCGAACCAAAGAAGCAAAGAATTTCCAAAGTCGAAACCGAATCATCGCAAAATAAGGAACCATTATTTTCCGATCTTGGCAAGGGAGGAGTTATGTAACTGCATCAAAGGGACGCCGTGCAGCCGTTTCCTATAGGTCATAAGTTACTCAGATAAGGGCCATAACAATTTAACGCTTTTATAGTTGATGGCCTATTGCACTTTACTCCCGAATATATAAACTCTGATTTTCCAAATATAGTTAGTAAGTAAGTTGACTCCAATTAGTTGTGCAGCCGAAGGCTCTGCCCGAAGATTCACTGAATAATTGTAAAATAAAGTTTTAAAAAGTATTTCCTTTGTTTGGAAATCTTAATTGAATTCATTGATTGAAGGAAGCATGAATCCGTTTTATGGAAAGCATCATGCAAAACAAAACATAAAACGAAAGCCTATCCGATTTAGTTTCAAGAATTGGGCGCTGTGCAGAAGTAATGGTTACCCACTAATATTCGAAATCTATTGTGGAAAAGGAACACACTCAAAGAAGAGAGTATTCGGGCTTGGTGGAGACATGGTGTTTTCCCTCATTGATCAAGCCGTTTTGATTTATTTTACTGTCATCTTGGGTTGGATATTGAAGAGGTACGTTTCAAAAATGTGTGTTATTTGTTAGACATATCAAAATATATTTGTAGTAAATCCATACCAGTATCATTAGAGGTTACACTGAGTATGAGAATTAAAAAAAGATGTGAATGGAGCTCACGTAATTCGGTCTCCTCTACAAAAAAACAAAATGAAATTTTCTATTCTGTTCTAACACAAAATCTAACATAAAAACACAAAATTTGCCCTTCTGTTGATCATAACACTGCACGAATCCTTATTGTTTCCAACTCACTCACTCATTCTCCAAAATATAAACAATTCGTTAGGATATCATACTACTCGTCGGCTCTGGTACGTTTTCGGATTATGCTAGCTTTTCAATTTCAAAATTTATGCACTTGTCAATATATTGAAAAATCAAAGAATCTAGTGCAATTGTTTCCAATAAAAATGAATTAATAAATTCCTTGGTGAGAATCTGAATAATTTCGAAAGTAATTACATGTCCTTTAAATGATTTTGAACTCAGTTTGAATGTAAAAGCTTTGCATTATCGATGTGAATCGTACTGTGTTGTCAAGAAGAGCCAAAAACCAGGAAAATATATAATTTTTATATATAAACAAATACTTTTGTGGATGTCTTGTTATACATAAGATGACAATATTTATGTTTGTCGCCAACTTCCTCGAGCTTCCTCATCAGAGATTCGATTTCATACAGAAAGAACTGTTCATCCTGCCACCGTGCCCATCAGTTTTGAAGCAGTACAACGATTTCGGAAACGTAACTGATTTTTGATGATTCACCACATCCGGTTTTGAAAATTATAATTCACCACACTATGGGGTTCTCAACAGTTCACTTCGATTTCTACTACTGAGTGAAAATTGAGAAACAAACATTTCATTCATTATGATGTATAATAATGACATCATTATCATTTTCATTATATTCCGAATTTCTAAACGATGGATAGCCGTCACCAGTGTACTGCAATAACATTAACGTTGTCCATTGCTGAAATACTGGAGATATTTCTTAACATTATTATTCCGCTATCATGATAGAAGTTTCGATTGATAATACTGAATCAAATGCCACTACCGATGAGGTTTTAAAAAGGAAGGAGGAAAATGAGCCAAAGCCAAGTGCCAAAAAACTTCCATAAGCAGAACAACGCAGAAACGGATAACGCTATCAAGGAGGGCATCTTCAAACGCCACAAAAATGTATGGAACCTTCTGGTGCGAGAAACTAATACGTATTCAACCCATAAAAATGACCATGTATTTTTTGTGTCAGAAGCGGATATGAAAAATTTCATTGGAATATTGCCACTGTCAGGATAGCATCGGCAGCCCCGCGAACGTTTATACTGGTTTCTTGATGATCATGTCAGAGTTTCATTTGTTGCCAATGAGATTTCCAGGAATAGATTCCAGGAGATAAAAAAATATATCCATTTGTCGGACAATAACAACCTCGACAAAGACGACAAAATGACTGAGTTACGACCTTTGATGAATCTTTTAAATCAAAATTTTCAGCAGTGCGAATATTCCATAAGGACCTCTTAATCGACGAGTCAATGGTGAAATACTTTGGCCATCATTCAGGGAAGCGGAACAATTTATAAATCCAATCGTTTTATCTACAAAAACTGGTTGTTATGTAGTGCTAGTGGCTACTGTTACAAATTTGACTCGTATTATCGTGCCAAAAACATAAGCGATGACCAATCCAAAAGTTTCTTTCAAAGTTTCCGCTGGGTTCGAAGGTTGTATTGGAATTATTGGAGGCTGTCGCGGTTCCTTCAGACCATTGTGTTTTTCGATAATTTTTTCACCAGTCATAGTCTGATGGGGATACTGAAAAATTTTGGTCAAAGTGTCACAGGAACAGCGAGAAACAACAGAACAAAAAAATTTCCTCTTACTAACCCTACAAACAGGGGAACATGCGAGCACAAGTATGATAGTAACAATTTGCTCTCATTTGTCCGGTGGAAAGACAATAACGTGGTTACAATGGTCACCAATGGGTGGTGTTGATTTACATGACCAAGGTGTCAACAGTTACCGAGTCGGGATTCGTGGAAAGAAATGTTGGTGGTCTTTATTCACTCAAAAGATAAATATGAGTGTAGTGAATGCGTGGAGATTGCATCACATATCAAGTGAGGATAAAATGGACATCTCACAATTCGAAAGGGAAATTGTTCGTGCATACGTGACATGTTATGGGAAATCTAACACGAAACATAGAGTTTCCACTGTACTCATTTGGGTACATATTTTGTTCTAATCACCTAACATGCATATATCAAAATCATTTCAATGAAGTTTTCAACAAGATTCGGAAAATTTCATCAGAAATTTGGAAAAACAGTCCCTGGGACCTAATGGGTTAACCAGGAGGTTCACCAATTCAGCGCGAACTTAGCTGACCTCCTTGGTATTTGATTGGAAAGAGTTCGAAGGAGAATTCGCAGCACCACTTTTCGCTGGACCACAGATGGTCAAACTGACCGTACGAAGAATTTCTGATTAGCAGGAAACAGGGGCCAGGAACATATTCGCTGGACGGATGGAGAGTATCGAAGTATTGTAAAAATCGTTCAATCGATGGGCTCTAAGAAGGGCTTCAATATTGCAAGCGACATATCCGTCGGGGCGAACACATAGAAGTCTTCTTCAGCGTAACAAAAGGAGTATACCAAGAATAATTTTCCGTAAGTATTTGAAAAGATTGAGATATAAAAGGGTGATACCACATTTCGATCAACTCGTTCAGCAGGAAACATATCCACATATTTAGAAAACGTAACTCACCACATCCGGTTTTGAAGTTTATTATTCACCATATTATGGGGTTCTTAACAGTTCACCTCGATTTCTACCACTGAGTGAATTATATTCCGAATTTCTTAACAATGGATAGCCATCACCAGTGTACTAAAAAAAAATAGGCATAAATCGACAACCGCTAGATGGCACTGTTAGATCCAAGATGGCTTCACTCTGGGGTGATAAACGAATTTTGGCCATTAGATGTAATGGTAACTAATAGTTTATGTTTTGCATTCTAAACGACTTGTTGATTGAAACGTCTTGAGTTGCTTTCTGTAATAAGGTAGATACATATGTGGCCATTATTACAGTCCCATTTTACTCGTGAGTGTTAAAGTTTATGACTACTCTACCTACCTACATTCCAGATTGAAATGCCCGTGATAGAAATGGAGCTATTTAGTATTCTGAATTACGTGAAGAACAGATCTAGACGATTGAAAGAGGAAGAAACTGTCTTCAGAGCAAAGCATATCATTGCATGTGGACTGGAAGAAAATAACCTCCAAAAAAATATGGAGGTTATGTTTGCAAACGTCGGCCTCAGTAGAGCATCCACACGAAATTATAATATATTACCGGCTGGTGAGGGATGGAACTGCCAATGTTTCTGTAAATCGGGTTTATCTGGGTTCTCCAAAAATATTATTGCAACCCTTATATTATGTTAATAAGTTCGCAAGCGTTCCCAAATCAGACACTTTCGCAGTAATTTGTATTTATTAAGGAAACTGTAATTTTGTACTGCCTTAATTCTTGCAAAGAGTCATCTAGGAACATTCAGAGAAAGTTTAATTTCACAGGAAACGTTATTACGCACATTCGCCATATTTAATATAACCCAAAAGTGTCTGTGGTTTGACTCTTCGAAATAAGCATTCAATATTGAATGATTTCTTATACGGTAAGTACAATAGGGAACGTCTTTGAGAAATCGTAGAATTGCGAATTTTCATTAGAATATTGAAACGAATTTATATTCTGATTATGAAGAAGGGAAATTTCCATATCACATGTTTTTGTTAAGATAAATTCATATTTATTCGAAAATCTGAAGGTGACGAATTTTGTTACATCACAATGAGCCATTGTCCTAATTTGGTCACCCAGGTGTCTTTGTGCACCTCGAGCTGCGGTGAATGAAACCAAAATCAAAAGTTGGTTCAAAGAGAATCAGGACTTTTTTCATGATTGGGTCATTGATATTATTGAGCGAGAAAGAATATTCAACACTGACGAGTCAGCTTTTTTTCTGTCTCCGAAAGGCAGCAACTTGTTGGCTCCACTGTTCTCATAACAGGTGAGCCCAAGCACCTACTCATGATAACGTATCCTCACGAACGTATTCCCAAACATATCGTAATGAAGGTTCCAAATGGTTGGGGAATTGGAAAGTCCGAAAGCGGATGGAAGATCGCCGAATCATTTTTTGAGTACATCACATATATATATCCCCTGGTTAATCCATGAACAGATTCAATTCCCAACTCTGCTTTGCGTTGATGGCCATAAGTCTCACGTAACATCACCACTAGTGATTTTTGCCGAGAAAAGGGGATAATTCTGATCAATTCATTGCCAAACTCAACCCATATTCTCCAACCTCTAGCCCCACTTATTCAGGTCTTTAAAGAATAGCTAGAAAAGGGTGCGGAAGTTCATAACCGAGTAATCAGAAATAATAACTAGAAAAAATTTGGCCAGAGTTCTGAAAGAAGCACTAAATGCATTACATAACATTGAGAGTATATTCTGCAATGCTTTTAGAACTTGTGGACTGCAATCATACAATTTGATGCAGGTTGATTTCAGTAAGATTTTATTAGGAAGCAAATCAACCCAACCAGTCAATGAAAATGATCTAATTACGGTTGATCAGACAATTGTATTTCATTTGCGATTTTTTGAGAATGCAATGGAACCAGATTTTGTTCGTTAATTCTATTCGCTAAAGGGCCGAGTGGTCCGAAGATCTTAAAGATAAACAACTTTATTACACATGGTACAAAAGTTTCAAAATGCCAGGATTGGAATTTGGCATCGAGAAGACTAATGTAGTCATAGAAGATGAACCGCAAAATGAACCATTAGAAGTTGTAGAAAATGTTGTTATCGAGATAGAAGACGGATTAAATTTAGAGGAAGGGTAGGAGAACAAGACGGATATGACGGAAAATAGATCTCTAGAACTGGATAATTTAACTGAAGATACATTTGTGGAGCCAGAAAATAATGAATTGGTTCATCAGTTGATAGAAACAGGCCAAGAAAAAAAATTCAGGAGAAGTTGCAAAATATAATTCTGAAGGATTTGTATTTGCACCAAGCGGCCCAAAATCACTTAGCACCTGAAGACGAAAGTTTATCCGAAAACATAAAAGGAAAAGTACCTGAGGTAAATGAAGAGGCGTCATCAATAGAAACCGAGTTAGAAAACAGGACAATAATCTCACAATCACGAGAATACCTAAATGAAACAACATCTGAAAAAACTGACCGGTGATGATGAAATCTGATACAGTTTCAGAAAGAAATTGTAAAAAATGTTACTCCAGAGCAAGTTGATGAAAAGAAAAACTTTACTTGCAACTAGAAATCCTAATTATTGAATTCTTGTTTGAATAAATACCATTTTTGCAGATTCGTATTTTTCCTCGTGAAAAGGGTGAAATGATGTTTACTTTCCAAAGGAATGAGGTACATGTCTTCTGTCGGATTTTGAAATATTGTCGAAAATTGGCTCAAATCTCGTCAAAATTATGGCCAATCTGCTCCGATGACTGTCGAAATTGCGTACGATGGTACTATCATCATTATTTTTGTGCAATTCTGAAAGTTCTGGAGGTATCATCGAAGGATATCTATGATGAATAGGTATATACTGAAAGCTAGGTACACGAACGTTTTCCACTCTCGGAACTATTTCAATATTCATTACCTTAAACTGTCTGAATTAGGGTCACTTACCTTAATATCTTATCCATATTATGTAGAAGTAAAAGTGGATATTTATGAAATTTTTGCAACAGATTCAATAATAAATGTCACCGATAAGTGTTCCAAACGAATGCTTTGTTTTTAATATTCAAATAAATTATACGAAAAATCTGATTATAAAATAAATATCCAAAATCATTGTGTAAAACTCCACTAGAGGGATATGATTTGAGTGATGTGCAGGCAATTCAGTGGGGCAGGGATAATGAAAAATGCGGTGTAGATAAATTCCAACAAATTACTGGACTTATTGTTGAACCTGCAGGATTTCATCTAGATGAATGTGTTTTTTTGGGTACAAGTCCTGATGGATATGTTAGTGAGAAGTGTCTGATCGAAGTTAAGTGTCCTTTCAAATATCGAAATGAGAATGATTTGAAAAAAGCATTGTCAAATGACAAATCATATATTATTTAATATGACGAGGGTAGCAAAAGGTGAATGAAAATCATATTTACTCTGACCAAATTCAAGGTGGACTGCTTATAACAAACAGGGATATGTGCTTGTTCTATGGATCCCAAATGATTGTATAGTTGAGAGAGTTTCAAGAAATGATGAATGGGAAG
Organism: Zygogramma bicolorata; assembly: GCA_032362365.1. Lineage (NCBI taxonomy): Eukaryota > Metazoa > Arthropoda > Insecta > Coleoptera > Chrysomelidae > Zygogramma > Zygogramma bicolorata. Next base: position 571,073 of record JAVJAQ010001197.1, on the reverse strand, counting down.
AAAATCTGGGCATATTGAAGACTTTTTATTTGAGACAATTTCTACCACACATTTTTAATTGATTTGAAATAAAATATTTATATTTTGTATATATAATAATATATAATATATAATAATATATAATAATATTTATATTTGTTTCATTTCATATATTTTGTAAAATTATTTATAATATATGTATACATCATTTTCTATAAGCAAAATAACTGTATATTATACGAAAGCATACTGATAATCCAGTATATTGCAATATTTCATGTTGAGTGTAGAACAGAAGATTGAATAAAAAATCTAAATGAAATTAATTATAATATAATTGATAGGTACCTATAATTGGGTAATAATACATAAAACTAAGATTTTGTGTAACTCTCAAGTTCTACCTCATTGATTTAAGGATATTGTAAATTGGTTAAAGCACCTATAACCTGAAAAACAGTATCAGAATGCGGTAATAGTGAATTGATTATTGGCAATACTTATGTAGGATTCTCAGGAGTTTCTTCCACGTCGAACACAATTTTATACTGTACTGTGTTTTCAAATAAAATACAGATTTTCATTTTATGATCTCATCTCATTATTACATACATTGAGTTCATAATACTGATCTAGTAAAGGAGTACATTCCCTGGTGACCACAATTCATTGATTCCCAATTTTATGTCATGATAATAACATTGTAGAACTAGATCAAGAGTCGAGACTTCTCCAGGATACTCAAAGTTTCAAACAACATTGCCATGAAGATGCCATAGATTTTTGGAAAATGGTTTCTAGTGTGAAAAATTATTTGGATAACACCATGTTTCCAAACTTGAAAATTGTTATCTCTGGATTGTTGTGTCTATCACACTCATCAGCTACAGCTGAAAAAAAAATTTTCTCAGCAAAATTAAAAAAAAAACTAAAAATTGATTGACTGGAACTTGTTATGCATTGCTACATACAAAAAGAATCCTAGATGACAACAATTGTTTTTCTTTCAAACCATCACTGAGTCAGTCAATTGAGGAGAAACATAAATGATCAGATTGAAACTTCTGAAGGAGATTAAATGAGAAGAAGTACAATCTCAAGGAACTGTTGAACATTTATTTGTCCAAATAATGAACACTTTTTACAAACAGGAAATACCGCCAGATAATATAATTGAATTCGGATCGGATGGCTGTAATGTGATGATGGGCCAAAACAATTCTGTTGCATCAAGGTTCAAAGAACTATGTCCAGGTATATTTATTTTAAAATGCGTGTCATTCACTTCCTTTCTGCAGCAGCCAAGCTTGCAAAAGTTTACCAAAATCACTCGAGGATATTACAAGAAATATCTACACATTTTTCAAGTCCAGCAGCAAAAGACAATTCGAATTTGAACAATTACAAATGTTTGTAGAAGTAGATGTTCATAAAATATCCGTCACAAACCAGATGGCTTTCAGTTGCTGCAGTAGTGAAAATAATATTGGAACAATGGTCAGCTTTACAACTTTTCTTTACATCAAAATTGTTGGACGAACGTCTACTGGCAATTGAGCAGGTACAGCAAGCACTACATGATCCATTTACAAAATTGTATTTTTTGTTTTCAAATGAGGTTTTGCGAAAAGTTACTACTTTAAACCAATATTTTCAATCAGAAGTAGTAATTTCTAAAATAGATACAGTTTTCAGAAATTTTCATAGGGAATTTCTACTTTGTTACATGCAGCGACAATATATAAATACGACCCGACTATCAGTAATTAATCCGGCAAACCAAATTTTCTTTTTACCAACAAATCAAATGTATCTTGGAGTAGAGATTTTTTCATGAAATAAAAAAGCCTGAAATTTCTCAGAGACCTGATTGCTGCACTTTTACAGCTGCTGTCAACAATTTCACAGCATGCTTTGCACTGAAATAAAAAAAAGATATGAACTTGATAATCCTATATTGTCAAAGTTACATAATTTTTCTCTAGAAAATGCCATTTCCCATCAGATTCGAGAAAATTATCCATCTTTGGTGGAGATATTAAACCAAATGCCTCGACTTTTCAAACCTGATACTGAACAACTAATAGATAATGAATGGAGGCTACTTCCAAGCTACAATTTTTCTCAGGGATACACTGTTTTGAACGACAGAATTGACATATTTTCGGAAAAACTGTTTAAATATAAAGATGAGGCAGGCACTTCAACTTTTATAAATCTGTCGCGATTTGTATTATATATATTATCGTTTCCTCATTCTAACGCAGCACTCGAAAGACATTTTAGCAAATTTAATTTAAACCAAGAATTCGTTAATTGTCAGTACGCTGAATGGTTGCCTTCTTACAAGCCAATGCATAAAGGAAGGAGGAAGTTGCATATACTTTTCCCCAACCAAAGATATGGTCTCACGTATGACAAAAACCAATATGTACCCAATAAAAACAGAAGAGCTTCATGTAACTGAACATGAATTTTCAATAGACGACTAGACAGTTACATATTTCTAATATTTTTTTATAATATATTTTTTTCCTAACCCCTTACTGCATCCTGTGCCATATTTGGCACATCTTATACAAATGTTATTTTCCAAGTCCCCGTGCGTTTCTAGTCCGCACATCAAATTGTTCCATATATAGCACACTCGCTTCTTTGACTGGGAACGTTCGCACCCCCTCTTCTGGATTTCTTGCACATTCACTGGATTTATCAGTTCGCATTGTCTGTTCAACACGTGGGTGCATGTCCAAGTGATATTTCCAGGTGAATATTTGTAGTTTGTTCGATAAGAATGTTTGGAAAAAAATATTGGCGCACAAGTAAGTATTAGGAAATATCGTTCAAATAGCTTGAGAATAAAATATTCATGTTCATTGAGCAGAAATCGCTTTGGTTTACATGTGCCATATCTGGCACATTTTGAGGTAAAGTAATACCGAGATACACTCGATATAATTTGATATTCCGTTTCAGATGGATCCTAGGCGGTTCTATGGAACGAAAAATAATTATATATTACCTACAACATATGACAGCAATGACGATAATTTATCTTCAGATGATGATCACCGCAAAAAAAATGTATTCCTTTCCAAAACACCAGCATCTGGAGACACAAGTGAGCAATACGAAAGTGATAGCAACGTTTCCACTAATATTATTGTGGACAGTGATAGCGATAGTGACGATGACATTCCACTTTCTATTTATCAGCAACATTTACGAAGAAGGGAGCAACACCAGTCAAGAAGTATCGACTGTCCAGATGCCGTTCTACCTTCAACATCGAAGCCGAAACAATTCAATCGAAAAATGGTAAAAAAAATGTTTGGCAGAATAGATTCCTAGATGTACCTGAAGAAACAGTGAAATTCAAAGGATGTGAAGAGTTGCCAATTAGCATTAGCGAACTGCAGACGCCTATTGAGATTGTCAATTTCTTGTTTACATCCGAAACTTTCGATTACATTGTTGAACAGACGAATCCATTCAGTGTACAGAGTAGGCCAGAGAAGCCAGCAAATATATATATAAGGAAATCGTGGAACTTGTATCGAAATGGTCCCTAAATACAATGACCTTCTTCAAAAAGTGCGGAAAGTGGTGAAATTATTTCAAAAGTCGCCCAGCAAGGATGACTTATACATTCAAAAGTATGACAGAGAAGAAAAAGGCAAAGAATTACAACTTATTTTGGACTGTCGCACACGCTGTATCAGCTTTTTATCTATGGTTGAGAGATTTTATGATCTGAAGGTATGCATCGAAAAAGCATTAATAGATATAAAATCTGATGTAAAATTTACAGACCACGAGTGGTCAATAATGAAAGATTTGATCATCAGTTTGCAACCATTCAAACTTGCTGTCGAGACATTAGCTTTGTTCGCGGATACGATTCCGAACTAGTTCAGGTACTATTCGCATGCGCAGTCTGAAAAACAGCGTTCGCGGATCAGATAGTTCCGAATTTTTGGTAACCGTTCCGTGTTAGCGGATCACATCGGATCTTTTCATCACTCATCCAGAATTGGTTTTAGCGATCCTAGGATTTTGGTAAGGACGGAAAGTTCTGTTCTCCCGGTCATACGCAGTATCAACCCATGTCAGCTGTTTTATGTTTTGATTCAACGGTTTTGAAGCTTATTTTGAAGCAAACTCATAATCTATATTTACAGCATTATTGAAAACAATTTTATAGTAATAGTTTGTCTAATTTTGTGGTTGTGGTTACTCGTTTCCATTTTCTATCTACCATGTCAGACCATTTTTCGTCTAGCGATGTGGATATGGAAGAGTTGTTAGAACTTATTGAAGTTCTCAAAAGTAAAGAATACTTCGAAAAAGTAGTGTCACAGTTTAGTGATGAACTATATGCAGAGCATTTTCGATTAACTCGAGAAATGCCGAAGAGTTAGCAAATCGATATCATGATCATTACAAATGGCAGGAAGTGGATTAATAGAAGGTTACTCCACTCAAATGTATAACAGTTTTCTTGTAGTTTGCTGCAAATGAAGCAACTTCATTTAGAGAAGTTCTCGATAGGTTTGGCATAACTAAAAGTACATTATTCAAAATTGTAAGAAAAGTCACCTTTTTTCTGAGCAACCTATCACCAGGAGTAATGAAGTGGCCTAATGATGTGGAGAAAGTTTAAATTGAAACACATTTCAGAAACAAGTATTTTCCTGGTGTTATTGGTATTATTGATGGCACACATATTAGGATTGTGCCTGCAGTAGACCCTGACTCTTATTTGAACCGGAAACAATTTTATTCAATTCAAGTATTGATTTCCATTATTATTCCGTGAAGGAAAAACTGGCCAATGATTTAAAATGAATAAAAAAAAGGAATGCCCTCACTCAACTTTGGTGATCCACATTGATTTGAAAGTCATTATCATAAAAAATAACTTATGTATAGAAGTTTATTCTAGGCTCAAGTAGTGTGTGACCACAAACGAAACATTCGTGATATTCTTGTGTGATATCCTGGATTGGTACATGACAGTCACAGATGACAGTTCAAAATTTCAAAATCGTTCGCGGTAGAATGAAATCCTGAAGAAGTTCATAATTGGGCATGCGCTCTACGACAATCCTGCATTAGTTCTGGCCTGGTTCGTAATCAGTTCCGAAGGTGATCCGCGATCGCGAACAAACTTATTATGTAGAAGAGAATCGACCCTGGTCCTCGTTTAGTGACAGTGAAGTTGAGTCAAATCATTCTTTTGGCAATCCCAACAAAGGAAAATCGACCAAACTTCCTAGACTCGCAGGATCGCCACAATTAATGGAACCTGTTTCCGCGGCAGTATCTCGATACTCATTTAGCATTGGTAAGATATAGCTATTTGTTTTACTAGGCAGCAGAGAAGTAGATTGACTGCGGCGGCTGATTGTTCATAGCCGACTGTAGCGAGACTAGGAATTCAGCTTAGGCAGTCAAATTACTTTGCTACCGAGTTGAACATATCATTTTTTCTCCGATATAAGGATATATGTATGATATTGTATCTGCAAATTATTACATTTTTCACAACCTTCTTATTTTTCCTGCAGTGATAATTCAAAACAAAATTTGATAAAAATCGCATATGTTGGAATTGTTGGTTGCTACGGAAATGTATATGTTCATGGTAAGATGTCTATATACTGGTGTTTCTAATGCTGCGATATTGTTTCAGACGAACCTGTGGACAAGGCGTGTAGTTCATCAGTGGCCATGAGGGTGCGCTGGTGATCGAAAATTTCTATTAATTTTCGTGATCACTCGATCCATGAAACACGCTGTTGCCAATTCTGATGTTTTTGTTAAAGGATAGAGAATTTATCAGGACTGGATATGTGAGGTTATTGAAAACGCCACACGCATTAACGTGAATATTGGGCTGAATAATAGTGTTACTACTTCTAAACCGAGATTTTGAGTTGAGATCCCTCGGATTATGCATGAAAGTTGCTTGAATGAAAATATCAACAATCAATTAATTTTTTCAGCACACAGACCAGAATTCGCAACGACATGGCCACTTGGCAACACAGGACTGTCATCTCCACTGCAAGAGTGCCGGTACCTGGCGGATTTTTTGCAGTACTACTACGCCTACATCATCAACTTTTTCATCAAGTTGGCCATATCGGTCGTCTGATTTGCTGACAACCTCTTATATGGAGTAAACACACCAGTATGTAGCCACCTTAGTTCATGGTAATGATAGTTTGACAATATTATGAACAGTGATAGCGACTTAGAAAGACTTACTTTTACAGACACATATAAATCAGCAAAGTATAACACTTGCTGCCTAGGCAGGAAAGTCCTCACTTTGCAGCCCAAATAGTCCTTACTTTTCTGATTGATATGTGTCTGCAAAATTAATATTTGCCATTGATCGGAGACGACACTAATGAATTTGGGCTATGGTGGATTGTCATTAGACAGGTCCACATCCAAACATGTTGAACCTACTGAACTCATCAGCCATACATCATCACCTTCTGCGAGAACTAGTGTTGAAAATGCCAGGGCAAATCTAGGCAAGGTCATATTTCAACTTCGGAAATATATTTACTAAGTGATGAAGTGTATCTAATTGATATCTAGATAATTCGAACATTGAAATAACATTAATTTTTTTTTTCGGGTTTAGAGGATATTTTTAATGAACTACAGGTAGGGTTTATGCTCGAGAATGCTCGAGCTCAAGAAGATTCGAGAAATTCGGCTTGGTTCGAGACAAGAAAAAAATCTGAAGACTCGAGAATTTCTCGAGCCTTCAGATAAAAATTAAGAATATTCAATTCGAATTTTTCCGCGCCGCGTAACAACACACACGCATACCAACACACACGCATACCATGCGCGTGTATTGTGTAACCAGTCAGCCAACCAGCTCACGGCTCATGGCACGCATGCGCGCGCGCGCGCCACCCCCGCTCAGCCAGCCAGTCAGTCTCCCGCTCAGATTAGAAGGCGTTAAACCGGCCGTCCACCGAGAGCGATGCTGTGCTGTGCTGAGCGGAGCGGCGTTGAGCTGGGTTAAGCGGCGCTGGTTTACCAATGTATTCTTATGAAGTACAGTCCACTAAAGCTAGACGGCGTGCGGCAAGACAAGCTGCGACTTGCGGGACTCGCATCACTTCGCTTTGTGTTCGATTGAAGCTGTGCTGAGCCGTTCAAATATTAATAAATCATTTGAATAATGGAAGAATTTATTGAAATTGTTAGATTAAATCCATGCCTTTGGAAAGTAGATGAGAAAAACTATAAAAATCAAGACTTACGTGGTAGTCTCTGGGAAGATATCTCAAAAAAGTGCAATATAAAAGACGGTAAGTAAAATATGCTTTCTGGATTATTTAAAAAACTAATTTATATGTTACGTTTATAATAATAAGTAAATGAAGATATATGAGTTAAAATATACTACAAGTCTGGTCTGAATTAAAACAAAAACAAAAAATACATAAACTGGCGAAAGACTTCATATTTTTATTTATTTTGCCTTTTTATTTATAAATACAAAATTTTAATTATTCAATTTTATCCTGCCACGGAATCCTGCCTATTTCAGAGTTAAAATAGTTACCTTATAACAAAAGATTAAGTCGTTGCTCTTGATCCTCTATGTGCTAATGGCATCCACTGATTTTAAGAGTTGCCTTTCTCCAATAGTTCCTCATTTATATTAGGGCATCTCCCCTCCCTAGTGCCTAAATAATTATGGAGAATACAAGTGGCTTTGATTATGCTATCTATACTTTCTAATTTGCATTCTAATGGAAGTTTATAAATTCGAAATCTTGCTGCCAATATACCAAACGTATTTTCTATAACTCGTCTAGCTCTGCTCAGGCGATAATTGAAAACACGATTTTCTTTATTTAAAGAACGTCTTGGAAATGGTCTCATTAGATTTACCATAAGCGGAAATGCTTCATCTCCAACTATTACGAATGGAAAATTATTATCATTATAATTTTCCATAGAACTAGGTTCGGGTGAATGAAATGAATTTGTTTTTAACCTACGTCCAATAGGACTATTGGCAAATATTCCTCCGTCACTAAATCTGCCTGCTGACCCAATGTCGACGGCAATCAATTGATAATTGGCACTTGCTATGGCCATCAATACTACAGAAAAAGTTTTCTTGTAGTTAAAATATGATGAACCAGAATTCGGTGGAGCTTTTATAATCACATGTTTGCCGTCTATAGCACCGACACATTTTGGAAATTGCCATCGCTCTCTAAATTTCAATTCATACGCTTTCCAAGACTTCTCGTCGGGCATTTTCATGAATGTTGGTTGTAATTGGGACCAGAGCGATGAACAAACTTCGTTAACAATTTTTGAGACAGTTCTTTCTCCTAAACGAAAACTGTATCCAATTGTTCTGAATGAATCACCTGTCGCCAGGAATCTAAAAAAAATTAGAAAACATTTTTATTATAGTGTATAAAAAAATTATTATTAATATTGAGATTTTAAAATTTGCACTGTTTTTTTCTTTAGGAAACGAGGCTAAACGTCAATGGAAAAAATTAAGGGATTCATTGAGGGACGCTCTAAAACGACAAAATGATTGTAAAAGTGGAGACGCAGCTCGTATAAAACGATCATGGATATACCAGAAACAAATGGAATTTCTAGTTCCATACATGGCCAACCGAAGCAGATGTTTCAACATAGTTGACACACAAGTAAACGAAAATATTATAGAAACAGGCCAAGACGACCATCTACAAACCCAAGAGGACCTGTCTCACATTGATTTAGAAGAAAATAAAGATAAAGAAACACCGTTGGAAAATAATTAAGAATTTGTGGAGCCTGCACAGAAAAAAAATGTTAATGGCAAGACAATGTTGTATCGTTAATGAAACAACAAGTGGAAAAAAGAGAGGCTAGGACCGCTGAGAGAAACAGCCAAAGAAAAGAACTGGAACAAAAATTACAATCCAACGATCCCCTTAAAGAATTTTTTAATAGTATGTATTTAACAACAGCTTCAATGCCTCAAAGTTTGCAAATTATGATTAAGAAAAAAATGTTTGATGCTGTTAGTGAGGCGGAAATGAATTTATCTCATACTACACATGTGAATGATTTAGGTGGTCATGCCAACAGAGAAAGCACTGCCAATGGTTACCACCATAACTTTTTTACACTACAGCCGCCACAACAATCGAACCCTGTTTATAATCAATCTATTTCTACCCCGCTGCCATCGCCACAATCAACATCTACCCAATCATCAGGCGATGAAACAGTTGCAAGCTTTTTTGGAGGATGGAATGTAGACAACTAAAGTATGAATTTATTATAATTAATTTGGTTTTTGTTTTTGTTATTACAGAAATATTGCAGTTATTTTTATTTGCATATGGTAAAATAAATTTGCGTTGAGAACTAAACAGTGTATATTTAATAAAAAAAACTTACCTTAACCCTTTCATTGCGGGAACCGGGAAAACCCGCAAAACGTATGTGCACCTGATACGCGGGAGACGGCTTTTAACGCACGTATTTTCAACGCATTTATTGCGGGAGCCGAGCGGTCCCGTCTACATTTATAGATATGTCAAGATGCAGTTAAACATGTCTCAACAGGATTTAACGACTGTGGATGCGGTTTTCAATTTATTCAATATTTCAGTATAGAAGAGGTAGCTGCATCAGTTGGTTAGTTTTTCTTTGATTCAAGTGAATTTATTAACCACGATGGCTCGAAAATATCTTACTGATGAACAAATGGAAGAGTTGTTGTATGCTAGTGATGATGAAAATGATTTTCACGAGTCATCAGGGTCTGAAAGTGATGCATATGAAAATATCTGCCCAGAGGTTGAAATGTCTGAAGATTCTGAGGACGATGATATAAATGCAGGTATTATAAGTGGTAATAATAATTAATTTATAAAAATACTTAGTGCATTTTATGTAATTTCCAGTACCCGCTGCTGTTAGAGCTAAGAAACAAAAAAAAGACCACGGATTCAACTGGAAGCAAACTGCCTTCGAACCAAAAATACATTCCTTCAATAAAATTAATGTTGGTTGTTCAGCTGAAAAGTTGCAAGATAACCCTTCGGTGTTGGAATGTTTTGAAATACTTTTTTCGGAAGAAATCATAACGGCAATTGTAAATCAGTCAAATTTGTTTTACGACCAAAGAGAAAATGCAACACCAGCACATAAAAAGAAGTGGTCTCGTATAGAAGTAAATGAGATGTACCTGTTCATTTCCTTGTCATTACATATGACTCAAGTGAAGAAATTGAAGATTATGGATTACTAGACCACAGATAAATTACTAGCTACACCATTTTTTGGGCAAGTTATGTCTCGTGATCGATACATGTCAATTTTGTCAGTTCTCCACTTTTGCGATAACAGTAACATCGACAGAAATGACAAATTATTCAAAATCAGAATGTTATTGAACCATGTAAGAAAGGCATACTCTGACACATTTTATCCTTTTCAAAACTTATGTATTGATGAGAGTCTCATGCTCTTCAAAGGAAGGCTTTCCTTCAAGCAATACATTCCTTCGAAGAGACATAGATTTGGAATAAAATTCTTTGTCTTATGTGATTGTGAAACTGGATATATTTTGGACTTCATCATTTACTGTGGCAAGGAAAGTGACATTCAGGAAGTTGAGCAAGAAGAAGAATATCCGGAAATATCGTTCTAACAATGATGCAGCCATATTTAGATTCAGGTCACACGTTATATACCGATACTTGGTATACAAGTCCTATACTCTACAACATTCTACATGGTAGACAAACAAATGCTTGCGGCACAGTAAAGCGAAATAGAAAACATATGCCAGATATGAAAGATAAAATTGAAAAAGAGGAAATTATACATTACTCGACTGAAAACCTGTTGGCCCTAAAATGGCAGGACAAACGGGAAGTTAGGATGCTTTCAACCTGTAATACGCCAGAGATGGTCCCAACTGACAAACAAGATCGAATTTCTGGAGAAATTATTTACAAGCCAAAATGCATCATAGATTACAACGCAAATATGGGTGCTGTGGATCGCACAGATATGCTTCAAAGTTCGATTGAGTCCGTCAGGAAAACCATCAAATGGTACAAAAAAAGTATTTTTTCACATATTAGATATGACGCTTTTGAATGCGCATGCTATATACAAAATGAAGACTGGTGAAAACATATCAGTAGCAGACTTTCAACTTAAGTTGGTGAAAGAACTTGTTAAAAAATACCATAAAAACACACCACGCACTACAAGCAAAAGGGGCATAGATGGTGATTCCCCACTTAGACTGACTGCAAGGCACTTTCCTTCACAACTTCCAAAGGACACAACGCAGAAGCAAAAATATAAGCGTTGCGTGGTTTGTTCCAAGCAAAAAATTCGAAAAGAAACTTCATTTTGCTGTGCGCCTTGTGATGTTCCACTGTGTGTTAAAAATTGTTTTGAAAGGTATCACACGGTGAAAAATTATTAATTTCATTTCATGTTTGGGAATATTTTCAATTATTTTAGATATTATAAGCAATGATATTGTAACTTTTCATTTTAAATAAATATGCTACTGAAATAAAACTTATTTTGTGATTAAATATGTAAAAATTCGCATTCACAAAAATTGCATTCATTGCGGGAGACGGGCGTACACGTCCGTACCTGACTTGCATATACCGGGAGACGGGCGTTCTCGCAGCGCTTAATTTTCCCCGTTTTGAGAGCTCGGCTATGAAAATTTTACCCGCATGAAAGGGTTAAACATACAGCCAAACGCTCCTCTGTGGTGATACTTTCTCGGTAGTTAGTGTTTAGCTTTATAATTTCAAATCGTATGAATTCATGAATTTCCATAAATTGTGATCTAGAAAGCCTAAAGTAATTTTCAAACTGTTCATCACTTAATATTGGAATCAATTTATGAAACTCGCCAAATTGTTTTCTTTCTACTAAATTGTTTGATATCCAGAATCTATGTTTTCTCTTCTCCGCCATCAGTAGAATAAGACTTGATAAATCGCTTCTATGCTCGTCTTCGGAATCATCTTCCTCAGAACTTGCGTCCAAAAGATACTTTTTGATTTCTAAATTATTAAAGATTTTAATGGCAATATTATGCTAGTAGCTACAACACCGCACGACTAGCATTTGGTGGACGGACTGCTACAGCTTTGAACCAGCACAGTCTAGCATAGCACAGCTCAGCCTCGCACAGCACCGCTTTCGGTGGACGGCCAGCTTAGGCGAAGCTCGTGTCGGTCGTTTTTAGTGGTCTGGTCCGCCTGTCCAAGACGGTTAATTCAGAGAGTCGACAGTTTCATGTAAGTATACTATTTCTCAAGGTATTTGTATAATAAGATGAATGAATCAGTTATTGCATGCATTTTCGTCAATACATATTCGTTATGTTATATTAAAAATGTTATTGATAACGTTCTGATTAATTCCGATACCGATCAGCACGGCGTGGTGGCTGCCAGTCCTGCCAGTGAACACGATTTAACAGCTGATCTAGCAAGTTGCTATCGGTTAATAATTAATATTAAATAGAAAATAATTATCACTTTGTTTATGGTAAATAATGGTAATCAAATTGAAAATAAGTTTATTTTTGTTTTAGAGTCAGAGTCAAATAATAGAGGAAGAGAGCCAAGAGAGGTCAAAAGTATGTAAATATTTCACAAAAGTCAAAGGTGAAATGGCCGCACAGTGTCTTAAGTACCCCAAAAAGCTTTTAATGAAGTGTTCTAATACGTCTGGTTTAGTAAGACACCTTGACAAGATCCATAACATAACATTGAAATCTGTAAATGAACTTGAACCTTCAACCAGCTCATGTGAACGTGATGATGATATAATTGAGATCCAGCCTACTCAGGCCAAAAAAAACAGGAGACCCTTGGCGAAATCATATCACGCCTAGCCACAAAAGATGGGCATCGATACGGCGAATCACAAGAAGCGAATTTATACGAGACTCGATTCAGCACAAAGGCTTCAAATTACCGAGCAATGAGTCTGATGTTATGAAGCTATTATTAAATTATTATGCTGAGAAGAAACAAGAAACCATTGATTCTTATCTCGAGTTAAGAAAGCTCAAGGATGGTCAGTCGGCTAGATTCAGTCTGAGTATTGATGAATGGACGAGTTTGAGAAACCGTAGATATTTTAATATTTGCGTGCATGACACAGGCGGATAATTCTACAACGATTTTGACGAAATTTTCAGGGAAGGTTAAAAACGCCATAAAATGAGTATTGACATTGAAAAATTTCCGCGGGAACGATGGAAAAGTGTTTTTTTTAATGAAGTACACATTCGAGGTTAAAAACACCTAGAATAAAATTGATGAATATAACATAATTTTGGGCGTTTACTTAACGTGATTTGGCGATATGACTGATCTAAAAATACTACTGTAGAGTTTTGATGCACAAATATATAGCTTGGGTGTCTCAGTATTAGATATTTTCATGTTAGAACTTGCTAAAATTCTGTATTCAGATTTGTGAAAATAAAGAATTATTATTACCACAATTAAGAGTTTGGAATTCAATTCCGAATGAAGGAGAGTATCCTTGTCCGATATGTGGAGGGAGTTTAAAACTCACTGAAGATGTGTCCAGGTATTAATGCGATTGTACCTACTTAAAAAAATGGTTTTTCATTCAAATATATTTTATTCATTATGCATAATATGGTTCAAAATATATTAATATATTCACCTTTTTGTACTGTTGATGACGGATCTTTATTTGAAATATTGCGTTCATTTCTCTTTCCGGATATTAAACTCCCTTCAAAAGATAGGAATAATTCGTCCTTTTCTGCACTATAGATCTCTCAAAAGACACATGATATACTCACCAAGTCTCATTAGCACATTATTTCACCTTCTTTATTAAGATATTTCAGCAAATTTCCTGGATTTTCATAAAAAGATGGAAAAATTGTCTGGAAGATTTCCGCGCGCGCGGAACAGCCGTTTTCAAACAGCTGTTAGGACCTAACCTAACCTAACTTTTTTATTTGACCTTTGCGGACGATGAAAGTCAGCCAATCGACTCAACTCGACGAGTTACGTCTAAAAACGTTTTCGGTCGCCCACTACCGGGGTTCCGTTAGAACGAATGTTAGCCAAATTTTATATCACCTGAATTAACTAGTTTTGTTTTTAGACCGGATGGATGGAGATGGAATTGTTATAATATGGTTTCTACTCGTAAACAGAAAAAGACAAAATGCCGCTACTCTAAAGAATTCAGAGATGGAACTTTTTTTTTTAAATCCAAGATGTCCATTTTCCAAATTCTTGCTTTTGTTAATTTATGGTTGGGAAATGCCTCACTTCCACTTATATGTGAACAATTAGAAATGAGCCAAAAACTGCTATAGACTGGGCAAGTTTTTGCAGGGAGGTATTAGTACAATCATTTTTTGTCAACCCTGAAAAGCTTGGAGGTCCGGGGAAAATTGTGGAAATCGATGAGAGCAAATTCGGGAAAAGAAAATACCATCGTGGCCATCATGTTGAAGGCCAATGGGTATTTGGGGGGTTTGAGAGGGGTAGTGAAAAAATCTTTATGGCGGCAGTAGAGCAGAGAGACACTGACACTCGGCTTCCAATAATAGAACAGTTTAAAGATGCCGAAACTGGAGCACATACTAATGCTATAGAGTCATCGTGGCGCCATGCGAAGGCAATCAACACTTCCAATGGGCGTAAAAAAGCCCACATACCTGGCAATTTGGCAAGGTATATGTTCTACAAGAAATGTAGCCACCGCAATGAAAATCGTACAGATGAGTTTCTAAAGTTAGCCGGTCATTTGTACAATCCTGCTTCCAATAACGACGACAATGGAATCCTTTATGAAGCTGACGAAGATGAAGTTAACGAGTTACAGAAAGAATTTTGAGTCAACTTCCAACAAAAACGGCCTTTTTTAGGACCACCAAATAATTTAAAATGAATTCGATATCAATTTTTCAAATATCTTATAATCTAAGATATCAGTTGGCAATGTGACAACATTGCATATATTCTAAACATCAATTTTTGACATTTGACAGCGAAATGTCAGCTGAGGAATTTCATTTTTTACAGACTTTTTAGCAATTTCAAAAATGAAAAACATCCAACACTGAGACACCCAAGCTATATATTTGTGCAGCAAAACTCTACAGTAGTATTTTTAGATCAGTCATATCGCCAAATCACGTCAGTAAACGCCCAAAATTATGTTATATTCATCAATTTTATTCTATAGTGTAGCCGCTGAAAAGATAGAATGATCACGTTATTGAATTAACGTAACACACGTAAATACAAAGCACAAATGAGTACAGTACAGTGTAAACAGTTCTTCATTTATTTCAGTTTAGAAGGCATGGCATCGTACGCCGCGCAGGCTATAATATGTAGATGCAGGCATTCACTGTTCACGCGTCCGTGAATTCTATCTTTTGAACGGCCCGACTATAGGTGTTTTTAACCTCGAATGTGTATTTTATTAAAAAAAACACTTTTCCATCGTTTCCGCGGAAAACTTTCAATGTCAATACTCATTTTATGGCTTTTTCAACCTTCCCTGAAAATTTCGTCAAAATCGGTGAGGACACCGGATTCTACACCTTTACCGCGTGAATTTTACCAAAAATTCAACAAGTGTCACTTTTAGGGATGTTGCGAATGTTCGCATCCGCATATGCGGAACATCCGCATAGATTTAGACATCTGCATCCGCATAAATCGAAGCGGAACTAATGCGGATGTGTAGCAGGTCGCGACAAGAAAATACGATGGGCCCGGCGAATATCTCGAGTCGAATCGGCACGCCCCACTCACTCAATTTTGTTTAACATTGGATAAGACTTCGGTGAATTGGTGATGTAACATGCCTATGCCTCGCTATTGTTGAATGTTGATGTTTTGACAAGATCAGCTCCACCAGCGAGTGTTCCAAGTGAACAGCTATTGAGTAGCGCAGGATTAATATACGAACCCCCGCGAAACAGACTAGAGTCTGAAAAAGTGGCCATTCTGCTTTTCATTAAATTTAATGCTCCCATATTCAAATTTAATTACTAAAGTAATATTTATTAGTTATAGTAGATCACTCACTACTTTTTTGTTGAATAAAGAAAGGATAAATATTATGACTGTCATTTTTTTAACCTACCCACTTTTGAGTTTTTTCTACAGATCCGCATCTGCATTCGCATCCGCGGATGTGAACCTCTTGAAATCCGCATCTGCATCCGCATCCGCGGATGTTCAAAAATCTGCATCCGCAACATCCCTGGTCACGTTTATCCCGAATGCGAATAAAAGAAATCTACCAACTGGAACCCGAAAATATCCCTCCAGATCAAGACACCCCATGGTAGATGTTTCTTTTGCGGCACGAAAAAAACTCAAATAATAAAAAACAAAATATAAATGTATTTTTTTGTCTAGTACACATCAACGCGCTGTAGGTATATCGACTGCTTCGGATATCGTTTTCGCAACTCTGAAGAAGATTAATTAGCCTAATTGTTCACTATGTTTATTATATTCAGTATCACTACTTTTATTCGGGTTTGAAGGCCGTCGTTTTTTGGAATTTCTTCCAAAACGACGGCCTTCAAACCCGAATAAAAGTAGTGATACTGAAAACCTCGGCCGCGAAAGCCTCAACTATTTTATTATATTATTATAAATCATGGAAAATAACTAATTGACTACTAACATTATGAATTTTTATGAACGAAGTCACTTTCTAAGTACGCCAAGCGAAATAAAAATAGCATTTCTCGCATTCGGTTTTACAGACCGATGTTCGTACTGATGTAATTAAAGTCATGTTGGTACCGGAGCGGAGGGCTGAATGACTCTTCAAAAAATACCCGTGTACCCAAAACTAATTTGTTTTTAGTGCGAGGTTCAAACCTCTGGTTATTGGATTTTGATTCTTACGATGTATACCCTATTTTCATGTGAGCCTTGACTCGCAAAGTCACCTGATTAGTTTCTTTGCTGCTAGAATATACTCGATTCATTTCATTTCAGGCGAGTTAAAATATGGAGCAGAATCATTAGATACTCCACTGGAAGTTGAAGAATCTGCAGTCATTTCAATGTGGAAGACAAATGGAAACATCGGCAAAATGAACCTGTGAAAAATATTGACGCTACAAATGTCAACATTCCACGTGTCAGAGAACAATCATTCTCAAAAGAAAAAACGGAAATTTCAATATCACCTTTGGATTTGCAAAAAAACAATAAGTAAAGTCCCATTGAAAGAGAAAGTTTTCTATGGGTCTGATTCATTCGAAAACTAATTTGGGATGAATTGCAGTGTGGTATTCCATATATAATACTGAAAATTGAAGCAAAACAACCTGTGAAAAATATAAACCTGTGAAAAATGTTGACGCTACACTGTCAGCATCCCACGTGCCAGAGAACAATCACTTTCCAAGGAAAAACAGAAATTTAATATCGCCTTTGGATCAGCAAAAAAACAATTATTGAAGTGAGTCCAATTATTGAAAGAGAAAGTTTCCATGGGACTGATTTATCCGAAAACTAATTTGTGATGAATTGCAGTATGGTATTCCATATGAAGATATACTGAAAATTGAAGGAGGCTGCAGTGGCATGATGAAGAATATATGCATTGATCAGTCTGAAAAGGCAAATATTAATATAATTTATGTCGACATAATTGCTCCTTCAAACAACAAAGTCCAGAAAATAATATACAAAGCGAAACAACAAATTTGTTCATTTTGTAAAAAACTCGTGATTGAATATGCTTTTCACATTCTAATGGTTCACAAAATGGAGAAAAAAGTGAAAACGATAATACCTTTAGACGAACAAACAGAACCAAGAAGAAAACTCATCAAGAAAAACTCTAACCGCGAACACATTGCGAAGTGATAGGCGAGGCAACCCAAAACACATCACAAAATTGAAAATGAAAAAAGGAGAATATAAATGGAGAAAAAGTGGTAACGTGTATGTGTCCAAATGGAGGGATGAAAGAGATGTTCTCTGTATTATCACTGGCTACCACCCTGAGCTCATAAATGTTTCCAATAAATACGGAAAAATAAGTATAAAACCAAAAGAAGTTGCACGTTAGAATGATTATATGTCTGGTGCCGGAGTGAACAGATGATCATTAACTACCCATAACCGCGAAAATTCATCAGATGGTATAAAAAAGTAATATTCCATCTTTTAGACATCGCCTTATGGAATTCATAATATATAAGAGACAATACTCATATACAGGGTGATTCAAAAGTACTTTGACAAACTTCAGGAGGTGATTCCTCACAATATTCCAATATGAATTGTCCCAATAAATGAATGTCCGGAAACGCTTTGTTTCCGAAATACAGGATGTTGAAGTTTTATTTACATTTTCGTTTTTTTCAAATAACTCTTGAAATACTGAACTTAATCAAACGAAACTTGGTAATAGGGGGTTTTTGAGGTGTCGAATTCGAACCTGATGTTCTTATTGCTCTTACTCGTAGGGGGCGCCACCTACACGTATTTTTCTCTTTTAAAGATTCATAACTTTTTTGAGCGTACTTCTAGCACATTTCTCAGTAAAAAAATCGATTCCTCTATCATATCTACGTAAATAAGCTACCCTTGATACTAGTAAGCAACCGTTTTCTAAATATTTGGACTTGGAAACTTCAAGTCGATTATTTGATAATCGATGCATGTTGAAGTAATTACGAATATTTTGCATTTTTCACAAGAATGCTTTGGAAATAAATTTGACGTTTGTGAGTTGTTTTGGTAATTACATATTTTGTGACAGTTAGACGTTTTGTTGAAGTTTCCGTAAGGAGAAGTAGAAAACACTTATTTTGAAAAAATTGATTATTTAAACAATAATGCTCATTTAGCCGATATGCATTTCGTTCATGGACATGCGGATGGCAATGCGCGCGAAGCAAGACGTATTTACCAGGAGCGAATTCCTGATCGAGTACTGCCTTCAGCTCCAACATTTGCTAGTCTCAACCGTCGTTTGGCAGAAACGGGTAGCTTTAAGAGGGCAGCTCATATTATTGGAAGACCACGAGCAGTCCGAACCCCAGAATTGGAAGAAGCTGTTTTGAATTCAGAAACAAACACAAGAGTGATTGCTGAAGCTGTCAATTCTACTCAGTCCACAATAACTTCAACATGCATCGATTATCAAATAATCGACTTGAAGTTTTCAAGTCCAAATATATAGATAGATATAATAGAAGAATCGATTTTTTTACTGAAAAATGTGCTGGAAGTACGCCCAAAAAAGTTATGAATCTTTAAAAAAGAAAAAGACGTGTAGGTGGCGCCCCCTACGAGTAAGAGCAATAAGAACATCAGGTTCGAATTCGACACCTCAAAAACCTCCTATTACCAAGTTTCGTTTGATTAAGTTCATTATTTCAAAAGGTATTTGAAAAGAACGAAAATAAAACTTCAACATCTTGTATCTTGGAAATGAAGCGTTTCCGGACATTTATTTATTTGGACAACTCATATTAAAATATTGTGAGGAATCACCTCCTGAAATTTGTCAAAATACTTTTGAATCACCCTGTATATGTGTATAGCTCGTAAAGAAATGAAGGACACCATTGCGATTCCTTAGATTCTTCAACAGAAAGTGAAAAAATTCTTTCGAAAAAATTTATGAGGTTTGTGACAGGTGGCAAAGGAAGTAAGCCAGTAGCCATTTTATTTCCCAGCAACATACAAAATTTCATTGCCGCGATGTTGAATATTCGAGATAAGTGTGTTCCCCCATCAAATGAATATTTATTTGCGAATCCGAAGACGGAAAATCGATGGCAAAGCGGTAACCACATTCTAAAAAAATTGGCCACAAGATGTGTATCAGACGGCAAAAGTGTCAAAAATATTGCCCGCTTTAAAAAGAGGTCAAATAAGGACAAGAGCCTTGACAAAATTGAGCTTTCTGACAATGTTGACTCCGAAGACTCTGATTATGAAGACAGTTTATCAAACGATCCACCCAGAAAAAAGAAACGATTAACAGCTATTACTAATGATTCATTGAGTGACTCTGAGGATGAAAGTGAGCCTTTTCTAGAAATCTTCCGAACACATTTCGGACCTACATGTCCATTGTTAGCCAAAAAAATCAAGTTTTATAATATGAGGGGAAAAACAATGAAAGGACCTTCGTGGAATATTTTTGGAGAATTCTCAGGATGAAAAATTTAAAGTTTTTTGCTAATATTACAAATACTACAAATATTACAATATTACAAATATAGATAGTTATACAAATTTGAAGGGACTTAGGACCCATGCAATTGGTGTTAAGGTAACAACTTTGGACGGCAAACAAACCATCAAAATTAATCGAAAACCTTTTCTTCTTTTCACAAGCTTTTATTTACTTTCACCGTCGCGGTCTTTGTATGTCTTTCTGTCTGTAATCAAATCTTACTAAATTTAATTTGACCCACTTCTAATCGTCCGAATCATTTGGTATTTGACAGTACATGAATCCGGTGATAATGCATTATGAAATGAAATAAAGAATGGCTGCTCCACCACTATTGCAAACAAGTTTTG
This sequence comes from Zygogramma bicolorata, assembly GCA_032362365.1. NCBI lineage: Eukaryota > Metazoa > Arthropoda > Insecta > Coleoptera > Chrysomelidae > Zygogramma > Zygogramma bicolorata. The sequence continues at coordinate 550,452 of JAVJAQ010001197.1, read as the reverse complement.
TGAGTGTGATCCGATTCTACTCGAAATTGATATCTGGAGGTTTTCTGGGTCGTAGCTCATGAATTACTTGTCAATATTCAAAAATTCAAGATGACGGATCCAAAATGGCAGACAAGTTTTATTGATAATGTCTGATTAGATCCAAAATTGGTGTATGGTGGTTTTCGGAGCCAGATAATATGAATTCCTCGACAAAAATCCTTAAATTCAAAGAGTTGAAATTATAAATTAGTTAAAAACATTTTTAAAGACGAATGTACTGAAATGGAAAAAAAAATTTCATTTTTTGATCTAGATTATTCTGTAACAGACTCAAAAGCTTGCTGCGGATACAAAATAGGTCATCTTGCGGAACAAGATTTTGAATCTGTTACTCACAGAATAACCAACCCAATGAACACACATATGTCTGCCATATACCATTTGGAGTTCACCGTAACATATTTGAGATATTTCAATGATCTCCGTTTGGTATATTTCTGACACCTTTCAAATGGCATATCACTAAATACATATCGGACATCGGTTCAAAATTTGTACATATAGATGAACATTGCACGCCATTGATCGCGATATGAACCAGATATGTACCGGATATATAAGTTACCCAAATAATGAAAGGTACTCGAAAATTTTCGGGAAACAACTTTTTTCATGTCACGAAACATTCTTTTCCAGTTAACGACAGGTAAAAGAAGACTGTGATCTGTCAGACTGACTCAAGTGCTCAGGCCAAGATTTTGTATTTGAGGTTATATAGTATCATGTTTGTGTTTGTGAAACTTTGATAGAAGTTCAGGTACCACCAGAATTTGAGCACATTTTGAAACTGTATCATCTTGATATCAATGTTTGTGCTGAATTGTGAGATGTATGTTCTGCATATGAGTTGAGTTTACTTAGTGCGAAAAATTTCTGGAAAAAATACTTCTACGAACTAAGCACAAAGATGAAAATGATTCTAACGATTCAGAAGAAGAAATCATTGGTAATTATTTGTATTTATCAACACATTTCCTGAAAATATAAGAAGAATGTAGTTGAATGAAACTGTTATGTTTTCATTGTCCATATTTTCTTTTTGGGTGGTAATTTATTGAAATGCTATGAAATGAATGTATAAAACAGTGATTCAGTTGATTTTTGCTATCCAATCTTTTAACAGTTAATAGCAAATATACCATTTTGCCCTAAGAACATATAATTTGAATTGAATCTGTTTTACTTTTTATTTTTAGTGGAGATACAACATATTTATGGACACAACAATATATTGCCCTCCCCAAAGAAAATATGGACAATGAAAACATACCAGATTCATTCAATGCCATTCTTCTTATATTTTCAGGAAATGTTGTCATCTTTATTATATCTGAAATCATCAAAAATTATCAAGATACATCAATTGAGTTTCAAAATATTATTACTGATTAACCATAATTTATTCCCCCTTCTAAATTGTCTGAATCATTTGCATTTATTCTTGAATGTCTGTTTTTTTGCCCTGTGTCCCTTTCCTTTTGGAAAATACTGTTCACTCATTTCTGACACACACCGCCTTTTTCACCAATTGAATTCCTGAAAGGGAGCAGTCCAACAAGCAGCCTCAAGAAGATCCATGAATTATTAGCCAAAAAAATGCAAGTAGATCTATGAATTATCAGTCAAAAAATTAAACCAATATAGTTTGCTCACCTATTGAAAACAATGTTCACCTATATCCTGACCTATTCAATCTGAAATTAAATCTCAACACATTGAACATCAAATAGGCCTACTATCTGTCATAATGAATATCAACACATTTTTTTACAGAAAGTCAGATATTTTGACAATGGTATAGTGAAACACGTGCAGAATGAATTCATCCTGCTCGAGGAAGATTTTATATAACGAAATACATTTTGCCATTCTGTAAACCAATTGTCAGAATTTTGTATAGACAACTGTGATATTTTTGGTTGACATGGATTTTCAGTATCGCCCAGTCAATTCAATTGGTGTAACATTGAATTAATAATTTCAGCTGCTGTAGCAGACAACTGCCCTCATTCGCTGAAAGAGTTCGAGAATATAGTGAGTGAATGGTTGCGGCAGTCAAAGCTGAGGTTTGCAATGGAGAACCATGAAAGGCAATTAATGATGAAATGGAATGTGTTTTGGTTTTGAAATATGTTTGTTATTGACAGAAAATATATGATTTATTGCAATTCATTTCATTTTACATGGGTATTGAAAAACCAATAGAGTTGATTCATGAAACAAAACCTATTTTTACAAAAATGAATACAAAAAAATGGCATGTACGCTAACATTTTTATTCTTTCAATATATGAGATTTGATACCTACAACATCTCATTTAATAAAGTATCATACCTCACAAATTAAATGAATGAAAATGTTAGCGTACACGCCATTCATTTGTTCGTTTCACGAATCATTCTCGCTAAGATCAGTGAAACGAGTCAAACAGATAACAGTGGAATGAAAAATATATTACCTGTTTCATACATGAAACATAAACAAATAATGAAATTGTTCTTTCCGTGCAAATAATCTGTTCCTTTCAAGAAATATGTCATTAACATTTCCAAGAGACATTTCTGACACATAACACTGAATGCTGAAATCATGTTTCATTTTTTATTCAGATACGTGTATGTTACATCAGTTGAGGCGGACATCGTGTGGTAAATGGGGAGTACCTGAACTATACAAATGACATGTCTGACACCTCCTATGTTACCGGTGTCATATAATAGATACAAGACTGACACATATCTGTGTTCATTGGGAAGATCAAGGAATGGAATAAATTATTTTTACCTTTGTATATAAACTTTTTTTTTATAATTTTTTCGAGAAAAGTTTTCAATTTCTTTGCAATTGCTTCGCCACTCACAAGTGATTTGGAGGAGATTGGTGACACACAAGAATCTTTGAATTCATGCCACGTTCCCGCGCAAGGATAACGGAAGTAAGCGTGTAGTGGCCACTGTATATATTGCCGCTGTGATTAGAGAGTGCGTAAAGATTGTAGCGACAAGGGGCTACATTGGCTGCCGCATAGTTCTTCATTGAATTATTTCATCCACTTTCTGGCAAAAATTCACTTCTACATAAGAATGATACAAATATGAAAGTACCCTCGTAGGAGGTTGAGAATGATTAATATATTTTTTCCACATTCAGATTATTCACCCAGTAATTCATCTGCCCCACCAAACATATGGAAAAAACGAGGAGATGGAAAAACTGGAGATATAAAGTCTGGTGCTCCTGAAAGGGGTTGAATATTTTATGCTGTTTCTTCACAAAGACTTTGTAAAGATGAGAGCTGGGGGTTGAAGAGACTTAGACCTCGCCACCAAGTCAAGAAGAAGTCTTGAGAATGGCTCCAAAGTGGGAGCCGAAACGTCGACAGAAGAATAATTCCAGACGCGGTTCAACCGGAAGTTCCAGTTTTATATATTACATAAGAACAAAAACGACTTCAAGACTTATGGAATGAAATGTTATCTGACGATGACAGTAATAGTGGTCAATTTGGCGATGTTCATTTGTCCAATGCCTACTCAGCAAGCAGTGAATAGTAGTAATAGTTCTGCGATTGTTTCCGTCCAAAAAAAACGGAGAGGTCACAAGATTGAGCAAAATGTGCCTAAGCAAAATGCTGTATCATCTACTAGCAGGCAAAATATTGATACAGCCGTACTTGAAGGTGTTAGTATTACGGATCAAGTTATAGAGGATGTGATTGCACAGTATGCCGTACAAGATGACGATGAACCAGTCAATATCGAAGATCTGAACTATCTTATATGGAATCCCGTTGATGGAACATCTTTGAAACAATCTCCTCTTACTATAAGTGATCCAGGGATGAAATATTACCTGTATACTGATTATATCAGCAAACATCCCTACGATGTATTCGAACTATTTATAACACATGAAATAGTGACTATTATTGTGACAGAGACAAACCGTTACGCTGAACAACAATTGACCAAAGAGAACAAGCGTAAAGCACGAATAAATAAATGGACCCCTACGACAAATGAAGAAATGGAAATTTTTTTAGGTGTGCTAATGTGGATGGGACTTTGTAGTATTTCATCCATGAGGATGAAAGAAGGCCGCTATATTCAAATCGCATATCCAAAATTATTCCTCGAAATAGATTTGAATAACTCTTACTCATGTAGCATTTCAGCGATAACCAAGACAAGACGCTGAACGCAGATCGACTCCGGAAGATATCTACCCTTATCATTTGTTACCGTGATATGAAAGCTGAGAAGAGAAGCATTGAATAAGGCCTCACGTACGAAATATCGATGTGTGGGTTGCAACAAATGTTACTGTGTCACATGTTTCTTTGTTGACCATCAATTTGCGCAAACCTAAAAAACTCTCTCTCTCTCTCTTATAGATCCTATAAAGGCACAATCGATGACTTTTACGGGTTATTAAAAATCCATAACCAAACTTTTTCCCTCAGGCAGATTATTTCAGGTATCAACAGCCCCAATAGAGGTGTCGCGCAACTTGTTACCGATATTCTCACACGATCATATAATTCGCACAATTATTGTGTCAACTCTTTTGAATTTTGCTCATTTATTAATGAATTTCAACTTCCTTCTCAGTACAAAATTATCATTTTAGTTGTATCATTATTTGATAATACCCCGTTGGAATTAGCTAAAAACAGTATAACCAGACACTGGAATAACATTTCTTCTAACTGCAAAATTTCACTAACATTATTTTTTCTATGACACAATAGTTTTTAGATTTGAAAATAAAATTTATAAACAATGCCTGGGTATGACCATGGGGAGCCCAGTTTCACCTATAATAGCTCACTCAGTATGTCATGGGTGCCCTTATTGAGGACTGTTCAGGTACCAAATTGGGAAATTTCAAAACTCCCTTACATCTAGAATCTGATGCAAATGCAGTACCTCCCTCCAACACCAATTAATTGGATTATACCTACTGTTCTCCAAAGAGAATGAATCAGATGTGAGTTGCATAATGTTTCATCAGCGATATTTTAAAAAAATTATATTATTTTTTTTATTATGGAAGATATACCTAAAAAATCACACGATGGAAAACTAGTTCTTATGAACATAAAAACAACTGAATAATGATTTGAGGCAAAAGTTGAGCAAAATCGTAATAAGCGAACTACTCCAATCAAGTGAAGAAAAATTAGAGTGAGATACTTAGATGTTAATTGCTTATACTTATTTGTTATGATATTTTTTGTATGAAAGCCGACAAATTTACTGCGGCAGCCGGTGAAATAATTTCCCTGTTTCCGGAGAGATGAAAGAGACATACTTTATACCCTATTCATCTTCCAGAACGGAAATGAGACGACCCGCTAGAGGGAAAATATGGTCTCGATATATGTTGATGATAGACTGATCTAAGAATCGCCAATCAAAATATTACGGAATCAATCACCTTCTGATTCTTAAGAATCAATTCAAGCCATCACTGAGGGCATCGGAAATGAAATATACTTTTTGATATCTGCAACTGAACCCTACGCAAGGGTATTGAGTGCATGGGAATGTACCTTCAATGTTCGAAGACAAAGGTACAAAGATTGAGGAATAGAACAATGCCTAGATGCATTTCCATGCCTAAAAATGAGCTATGGTGCTGAATTGGTAAGTATGTTTGTTTGATGTTCATTTTGGAAAAAATGGCACACCATACCTGGAAGGTATAAAGGTTTAAACAATTTTAGTTTTTTCCTGCCACTAAACATGTAATGTTGCAATTGAATGCAATATTGCACCCACCTTTCATCACTTCATTTCGGATCTAACATTGTAATCATCTTGCCACAACGTTCTGAATCATTCATTAACTTTGTAACTTCTTCCCCACTTTTCAGAAACATATTAGGCTGGAAATTATGATTTTCAACGTTCGAACGATATTTTTTTTGTGGCATGAAATCTGAAATGTTCTAGCAATTTCTGTTTTCTCTCCAAATGCGAAATCTTCAGCAAAACATGCAGGTAAGTGATAAATATCCATCTCACAGCAATATTATAAAATATACCCATAATAACTGTTATCGAAGTTCACGCCATATCGCAGCACCTCAACTAATTGATCTTGCGGTAGTACGTACCAAAGTGTCTGAACGCATCAAAGAAAAGCAGTCGACTCGAAAAGATTATTACGATAGAATGCAGGCCAAAGAGAAAACGTCCTTGTTCGTCGAGCAAAGTGCTCCAATGACGGACAGAGTAAGAAACTTAAACCACGGTATCAAGGGCCATGCGTTACATGACGCGACATCTGGTGGTACAAATGTGGCAAAGTTCTGCGCTACGTGACAAGTGGAGTGTATGGGGAACGAATAAAAATTCAAGAATAGTTGTTCATTTTAGTGTAAAATAATCAGTTCTGAAGACAAGACGTTTTCATTTGAGAATATTTATCGAGTCTATAAAAAAAAAAGTAAGTTCGACAATCAATTTTGTGTGTATTTAGCATAATACTAAAATTTTGTAGGTTATGAGAATATCATAATGATAATAATAGCATCATGAAATTGATAGATTCGATATTCGAATCATGTAGTTTGAATGAAATTATTCCAACCAGCTACAGAACCGAAAGGCAAAGCTTCAGTTGAAGCTGGCCATGTGGTACATGTCAAAGAGTTCACAAAGAACGGGCAGAGCCATATGATTCAGGCAAAAGTGATTAGGCAGACTTCAGTTTCTTTAGAGCCTTATACAGTTAGACTGCTGAATGTACGTATCACTGTTTCGAAAAATCTTTTACATCTTATTAACGGCAGATTTCAGTGATTGTGATTTCCCAACACATTGTTCTCTTACTTATTGAGAAATTGAAAAAAAGTAATGAATGCTCAATGCGATTACGGTTTCAGATTTATGTTAATCGAGCGATTGAAGATACCACGTGTACGTGTGTTTACAGTAATAGCAAAACATTTAAACACATTGCTGCACTCGTTTTCTTCATTAATAATGAAGAAAGCTTAACCGAGACTTATCAAGAGCAGCGTTGGGGTAAGCCAAGCGTTCGCCAATTATCCAAAGATAAATACAGTAAAGGGAAATTTTTCTTCGAGATGCGGAAGAAAGAGGGTAGACGGAATGCATCAGAAAGCTGTGATTACGGTAGTTTTAGAATTGGAAAAGTCGTCTGCTTTCGAATTAAATTGCAGAGAAATGGCCAAAGATAAAGATCAAAAAATTATACAAGATTCATTGTCGAATATTGTACTGGCTGTCCACAATAACGTAGCATTGGAAGATTGCCGAGTATGCGTTATATTCACAATTCGTCGAATTATTCGCACAATTTTTAACACAGCATCTATGATAACCCATCATATTAAATGTATATAATATGTGATTTCGACGTATTCCACGTGTATATTTGTGCGTAGTAGCTCAGTGAAGTGCCACATTTCTCCACCCCGCGCGCACGATCGTTCGGCAGTTCCCCCACTATTCTGTTGCACACAGCGAATTACGTACGGTCTCTCGCACCGACAGATTCAAATATTCGTGCTAACTATCTGTTGTTTACATATTTCCCGCTTTCCGCCAGGGTACCTTCCGAACTATTGAGAATCTTGTTAATTGTACATTGTCTGTCAAATGAGAGCGTTCGCTTCGTTAGAAAAATAGGTATACGGTGCGTGAAACCAACATTTTCGTTCGTGTCAAACTATAGGGTAAGGATAATTTGATTTGGTGTCTTTATTCTTCAACTGACCGGTATGTTTTTTCAGTGTGATCACGTCAGAATGGCTAACGAATTGAAAAAGGAGCGATTGCAAAAACTGTATGAAGAAGTCAGTGAAACGGAGACTGAACCAGAACCATATGATGACAATTGCAGCTTACTTAGCGATAATGAAGAGGTTTTTTTTCAACTTCGACACAGACTCAGAGCAGGATGTGTCTGAAAATGATGAAAATAAAGGCTTTCAATGATAGAGAGGACCGTCAAACAATGTTCCGAGTACCATACTCATTCGGTAGAGATGGAACCCATTGGCGAAAACTTCATTTCTTGATTCGGAATGTGAGAACTCGTGCTGAGAATATTGTGACTTCTTTGCCTGGACCTAAAGGTAGTATTCGCCAAACGAAAAGAGCTTCAGAAATTTGGAATTGGTTCTATACTGAGGACATGTTACAATAACTTGTTGATTACACCAATAAATTCATAGAGAGTCAGTCATACGATGTCTCTAATCATTCTTTTCAACAAACAGATCTTTTAGCAATCAGAGCATTGCTGGGTCTGCTCTACATATCTGGTGCATCCGAAAGTAGCCGCCAAAACGCTGAGGATTTATTCAGAAATGACGGGATGTCAATGGATATTTTCAGATTGACTATGTCAAGAATAATATTTCAGTTTTTGCTGAAACACATTCGTTTCGATGACAAAAGCACTAGACAAGAAAGAATCAGTTTAGATAAGCTGGCACCAATCCGAGAAATATTCGATGAATTCGTCTCCAATTCATCTTAACATTACAATTTATCACAGTACGCTACCCTAGATGAAAAACTAGAAGCCTTCAAAGGAAAGTGTTCTTTCAGAGTGTATATGCCTGAGAAACCAAATCGCTACGGCATAAAAAGTTATGCTTCAGTAGATGCAAAAATGTTTTATACGGCAAATCTAGAGGTGTATGTAGGAAAACAACCAACAGGGCCATTTGAAAGCGATAATTCAAATTTGGCATTGGTCCCTCGTATGTGTGAACCTATCCGAGGATCCAACAGAAATGTTACGATAGTATACCTGTTGCAGAAGAACTGAAGAGAAATCAACTCACAGTTCTTGGAACTTTGCCAAAGGATAAACCTCAAATATCACCAGTTTTTTTCTTGCCAAGACAAGTAGGTTCCAGTATGTTTGTCTTCAAAGAAAAATGCACTCTTGTTTCACATGTTCCCAAAAAGAGATAGAATGTGTTATTATTATCAATCATGCACTTCGAAGATGACTCAATTTATAAAGACACTGGTGAGCCAGAAATCATTATTGATTATAATAAAACAAAAGGAGGAGGTCGATGTGGTGGATAAGATGTGCGAAGCATATAATTGTGCCCGTGCGACCCGTCGGTGACCGATGGTAATTTTTTATAGTACCCTGAACATTGCTGGAATAAATTCATATATTGTTTATAAAAGTAACAATCCAGGAAATATTCATAGAAGAAAATTCATAGAAGAAAATTCATAGAGATGTTGGGCTTTCAATTACTCGAAGAGCATAATCGCAGAAGAGCCATCCAGCAGAACATACCGAGAACTATTCTGCCTCCTATATAAACACACCGTATCTCCAAAAAAGTCCAAATGTGAGATATAACTATCTATGGATTCATTATGACTAATACTACATTTTTACTGAGGTAAAACCCCACTTTTATTATTTTTGTAATTTTTATAAAAGGTAAAATTCAAATTTAATCGATAAATTTTCATTTTCCACAAAAACTTTTTTATTTGGCAAAAGTATGAAAACAAACCGATTGATAGAATCACGAGTCCGTAGGACGAGCGCTTTCATCTAATTCGGTTTGTTTGAATGCTTTTGCCTCAAAATAAAAAAGATTGTTTCGAAAAAGAAAATTCATCTTATTAAATTTGAAGAACGAGTTGTATTTGGAGAGATTATTTTTTGAACAAATAGAAGGGAGAACAATTTAATTGATCAGTATTCCATTTACATAAGAAGGAAAGGAGAATAGGTGAAAATTTTACAAATTTTAAATGTTAACCCTTTATATGTTGGTGGCTTCTAATCTAGCCACTTATTTTGTATACAAACGTGAATATCGATCACTTTTTTTACGGCCATACACAATTTAACTATCTTCCTCTGAACGTTTGGTGTGCTCATAACGAGCCACATGTACCACAGGCGAAGTGAAAGTGGGATTTAGTGACAAGTGGCAACTTGACTAGCCACCAAACCTCTGTTGCTTGGTAGTGAATGTCGGTAAAACGTGTTGTGCTCTAGAGTTTTACTAATTTTTGAAGAAGTTTTCAACAATTTAGTGGATGTAAGTATTATTATATTATCAAATAGAGTTAGATAGCATATTATAATGCATGAATCATCAAAATAATTTACGACTTGGATGATATAAGAGTTAGAAGTAGTTGGAGCATGATATAACCTAAAATAAATTTTATTATACTGTTACTGAAACGAACATGCAGTGTTTGAAGTTGTTCTCAATGCAATAGAGATTTTGAGCAATATATTGAGGAGAGCATTATGTGCCTAGTCATGAAAGAAAACAGTTTGAATATTGAAATTATTGTTATATATAGACTGAAAAATCAATTACATTTTTGTTTCATTTTCTAGGATGGAGCAGCATCGTTTGGTTGATTTGGAAACAATGGACACAGAAGAGTTATACGATTTTATTGATGGCATATCGGAGGAACAAGCCGTCGACTCTGATGTTGGGGGCGATAGTGATGCAGACGATCAGCTAGTTCATGAAGAGCGCCCACAAAAGGTCATAAGAAGTAGAGCCTCAAGGTCAAATGAAGAATTGGAAGTTTTTGATGACTTTGGCTCTGATGATTCTGTGAACGATCCGGATTATATTCCCGAGGACTCAGAAAACACACCTTTATCTATAGTAAGACGTCGACTCATGTTCCAGAAATATTCTGCTGATATAGACAGTGACAGTGAAATAGAAGACTCTCACAATAATGGTCGTACTGATGAATCGAACGATCAACCATTGACTAATAAACCGTTTAGTATGCAATGGAGTAAAAATGCACACGCCCCAACAAAATATGAAAATTATTCATTCAATGAAAATTTCGGCGGTAATGGTGACTTACACGAAAAATCGTCCTCTGAGATATTTCTGAATTTTATGTCAGAAGATATCATCCAGAGGATTGTAAACGAGTCACACATTTACGCACAGCAACGTGGAGTTACATTTGACACTACAATTGAAGAAATAAAAGCCTTTTTTGGATTTTTGATAATCATGGGATTTCATAATTTGCCGAGTATTCGACATTACTGGTCAACTGACCAAAATATGCGGGTTTCCAGAATAGCCAATACCATTTCTCTAAAGCGTTTTTTAACAATTTTACGGTATTTACATATCAACAACAATGAAGAGGCTCCAAAAAAAGGTGATCCCAATTTTGATAAACTTTATAAAATCAAACCTATGGTGACTCACCTCAACCAGAAATTCAAAGAAAATTTTTCTCCAGCTCGTCAACTCTCCATCGATGAAAGCATGGTGGGCTTCAAAGGACGTTCGTCACTGAAGCAGTTCATACCTATGAAGCCCACCAAGCGTGGATTCAAAATTTGGGTAATGGCCTGCGCTAAATCAGGCTACATGCTTTCTTTCAAAATTTATGAAGGAAAGGGTTCAGAGGACATCGAGGGCACGTTGGGCGAACGGACTGTTCTAACACTGGCTGAAGATTATTTGAATAAGGGCCACTGTCTTTTTTTCGACAATTTTTTTTCGACGTTCAACTTGCTGAATAAACTCTCAGAAAAAGATACCTTTGATTGTGGAACATTCCGTTCTAATCGGAAGTATTACCCTAGAGGACTTTTGGCTGATGAAAAATCCATGAAATTAGGAGACAGTGACTTTGCTATGAGTGTAGACTCTGATTTATCTGTGTCGAAATGGCGTGATAGGGGAAAGAAGTCAGTGGTAATTATAAGCTCGTTTCATGACCCATCTGTTTCCAAAGAAGTTCTACGAACTAACAGAATTGGCGTGAGAGGAAATGTGAAATGCCCTCATTCCATAGCAGAATATAATGCTTTCATGGGTGGGGTGGATCTTTTTGACCAACTCCTTTCCTGTTATTCAATTTCCTGGAAATCTCGTCGCTGGTGGTTGAAGATATTTTTTTATCTAATAGATGCAGTCATTGTGAATTCTTTTATTCTTTACAAAACTTCCATGGTTGGAAAGGGCAAGAAACCGATATCTCATCTTCAGTTCAGGTCGCGGCTGGCAAACGAGCTTATTTCGAATTACTTCGGTAGAAAACGAATAGGAACACCAGTGGTGATGAATAAAAACAAACTGAAGAAAGTGGATGGGAGGGCAGTTTCGGTGGAAACTCGTCAAAGAACTACCAATGTTGGAGCCCACATACCAATTCAAGGACCAAAATATCGACGATGTGCGTTTTGCAGTACGAAAAAACAAGTAAAACGCTCAAGATTAGTATGCGAAGCCTGTAATGTGGCATTATGTCAAAGTGGTTTTCAACCTTTTCATAAATGAAATAATTATATTTTAGTTGTTTTACAATAAAAATAAACTTTTTTTCAACTTGCACTGCGCTCTTTTCAAACTGCTTGTTTTTATTATGTGGCTACCATAATAGCCACCAAATAAAGTGATATATTCAGGGTGCCAGATGTTTGGTGGCTAGTATTTGTGACACCTAAAATAATAAAAACCACGGACACTTCTAAAGTGTAAGTTGCTGGAATCCTTTAGTTGATTATTTTTCAATATAATTTGCCCAAAATAATAAATATTTCTTTGAAAAAGAAAGTTGCCCTATAAAGGAATAAACAACGATGTATGCCCTCTATGATCCAGAAGAGATATGATGCTTACGCAGTGCATATAATAATGCTTGCCGACGGTACTAAGCGATGGCGTCACACCTCTCATTGTACAAGGTTGATAATTGAAATTTTCTTATGAAATGAAAATCGCGCCAGAAGGAACATTAAATCATTCGTTATGTCGTTGTATCAAAATCTTCATACAACGGTTTCTTCTCATACAACGAAAAATGAATTGTATTTAATAAAAACTAATTGTAAGCCATCTTCATTTGAGTTTAGGAAACCTTAATTATTTGAATCGGTCGTTCGCTATATCTGTCATGAAGTTGGGGTTATGAGCTATTAACGTGTTTGAGTGTTCATTGGAATTTGTTGTTTATGATATTATTATGCTGAGAAAGTGAAAAGTGAATGACTATTAATGATAAGGTAACTCTTCATTCATGATAATTTATATAAATATGAGTCAGTTCAATAGAATCGACGCGGTAAACCTTATAGTTCTGACAGTTCAAAGGAAAACAACGTTTTATCAAAAGGACCAGGCAGTTTTATCAGTATAATACCCTATGATTGGCCAGAATAACCATTGAATAACCCGCTACTATTGGTTGAAATGCCAGAAACGTCACATTTTGACAAGTGAAAAAAATTATTATAAAAAATTATTTCCCCGTAAACGCTAATTCATGCTCGACAACTAAGGATAAACACCGCTTCGGCACATCTCTAGGCAAAATCGCCACATTCGACCAACACATACGGGTTTTTGACTAGGCAAAGTTGAGACACGGGGTTCTTGCTTGGTTTCGTAAGCGGCGCACTTGTTGCGACCTGTAAATACGGTGATGATACCAAGGAATCTTCCCTCATTTTTAACTGCAGTGCCAAGTCAAATCGTCGCCCTAATTTTAAAGTCCAAAAATTAACGAAATCCAGATTTTGCTCCATCATGATTGATTTCACTGATATCTAATTCGCTGCAAATCCTCGTAACTCTAGCATTGACCTAGAGCCATCTATTGGAATTTATCGAAACCTCGTATGTCTTATTGATGCATTCAGTATAACAAAACCTCGTATGTCATCAATCTGTAATGGCGGATGACTGTTCACCACCACGACTTCCAAACGTCTCGCAATCAAGGTAAGAAATAGTTGATATTTCATTGAAATTATCACTTCCTCATGGAAGTAAAGTACTGAGGTTGCTTTGACGAAGATGATTTGTTTGCTATTTGCGAGCTTTCCTATTTGATGAACCTTAGTTCCAACTGTTTAGAGTTACGAGTTTTTAAAACTGAACAATAATGTAAGCATATTCAAATGAGAGAACTTACGAGTATTTGAGTGTATACAAATTATAATTATTAAAATTTTTTTTCATTTCCTAGCAAAATGTCGCAGAATAAAAAACCTTCGACATCCTCGAGATCGGCGAAAATAATGGAAATGACGAGAGAACTCAATATTGCCAAAAAATCTGAAGAAATATCATCTGTAAATACAGGTCGTTCTAAAAGTTTTGATACATTCAACAAGGAGAACAACATCAACAACACCTCTTCAGAGACAAATTTTATTTCTGATGATGGAATAATCCAGTGTGAGGAAAGAATAGTGAATGAATATTTTGGGGAAGCCGAATCTGAGGTATTGTCTAATATCGAAAATCATAATGATTTACAAAGTGCAGATAGCAATACAAATTCAATAGGAATTCAGGATAGTGAAGAAAGAAATTTCGATGATAATATTATTATTGAAGAAGCTTTGAGTACTGCTCAGAAGAAGTAAATTAGAATCATTGATAGAAGACTCGAAAATATCGACAATAGAAAATGTTGATCCAGACTGGAGGAACGATGTAGAAGATATGTCTAGTGAACATGGAACAAGTGATTCAGAAGAAACGGAAATCCGAGATGATTTTTTGGGTGAAAGCAGTAGGAAAGAAGAACAGAGTGGAACACAAGAAGTTCCCAGAAGAACTAGGAGAAAACGAAGACATGTGAAAAAAGAAGAATGGGACAATTTCAAGCAAAAAATAAAAAGAAGTAAAGGTGAAGAGTATAAAGGACTTACGAAGGAAAATGGACAATGGGTTTTCAGTATAGAAAGAACGAAGACGATTGAAACAGTCTTGTTCATGTGCTCAAAGTAAAAAAAATCAAAGCTTCATTGTGGCCTTATAACGGACACGGAAAGGAAAATAATTTTCAAAAATTTTTGATCGAAGTCATGGGCAGAAAAAAAGGAATATGTGAATAGTTTAGTTGATTTGGAACCAGTGAAACAAAGAAAATCGGAGTCCCCAATTTTCCGTAGAAATAATTCTTTGTATTTTTATTTGAAGGTACCTGGGGGTAGCAAAGTGAGAGTATGTAAGAAACAATTCCTGAACACACTATGCATGGGAGAATGGTCTGTATTGAACTGGATCAAAGGCAATAAGATCGATAATGATGAGGAGATTGTAGATCCAAACAGATTACACAACAATGACGAAATTTCAGCTGGAAAGGAGAAGGATAAAGGAATACAATCCTGTAATGATAAGAGAAAGAGAAACCTTCACTCGAGAATGAACCATGCAAAGAGACCTGAAACCGAGTTTTTGAAAAGTTTCTTGAATAGCCTTCCTAATATGGAGTCACAATACTGCCGATCTTCATCCAACAAAAAATATTTGGAAACGATTTGGAAATAAAAAAATCAGCTATACCATTTTTACAAAAACTAATGTAAGGAAAGAGGGATTGCATCATTATCGATTGCTTCATTCAGCAATTCATTTTCTGATATGAACTTCAGTTTATTCAAACCCAAGAAGGACCAATGTGATGTATGTCTTGGGTTCAAACCTAAAAATATTGATGAATCAGTTTACATTGAACATCTGGATAAGGAAGCTGCTGCTAGAGATGAAAAAGACAGCGATAAAATGGAGAAGAAATGGGTTTTTACAGTAGATCTCCAGAGTGTTCTCATGGCACCAATGACCAAAGCTTCAGCCATGTACTACAAGAGTAAGCTAGTAGTACACAACTTCACTATTTTCGATTTGAAAAGCCTGGATGGCCATTGTTTCTTATGGCATGAAGGAGAAGGGTCTTTAACTGCAAACGAGTTTGCATCCATATTGAACTATTTCATTTCTAATCTAGATACTGTACAGGGCTGAAACTTTCCCAAGAAATCAATTACCCTAACACCAAACTGATATTTTTGCACTCGACGCGCGTTTCGCTAACAAGGTTAGCATCTTCAGGAGAATTGCCATTGTTATATTTCATTATATTTCACATATACTCCTCGATTCATTTGGCATAAAGAAACCATCGTTACAATTGAGTATTAGTTATGAAGTGTCCAAGTCGCCTAACGCCGAGCAGCCATAGGTACCCGTGACATCACACCCAGTTTGCCGCCAAGCCGTGTTCCGGTTGTGAAGTGCGCACGAAAACTCGAACAGGTACCTGTGAACTTATACATTTTAAGCATTTTGATCACTGTTTAACTGGCTTCATTGTATTCTAAAATAAACGATGTTTCGTGTATCGCTGGTTCCCTTCTTTCTTTCTGGGACTCACGTAGAGAAAACAAACACACATTAAAAAGAGTCTCATTAGCTTATTCATACGATCACAGAATCCAACATACTGATAACAACATTCATTAACCTAATGATCTAGAAGAAACCACCGATGGTGCTTTTTATAAAATACAAACAAATAACTGTAGTGGTTTCAGTATCGAACCAAATAATGACGATTATTATATCGAAATACAATTGTGTCAGAATAATGTAGGAACACAAAATGAAATTATGGGCAACGAAAATTTGCCAGTTATTCCATCATCAGATTCAATCGACAGTAATACCAATATCAATCCACAATTTGAGAAAAATATAGATGAAAAAACTTGCTCCGATTCAAATTTCAATGAATCTGAAATCAATCACCATATTCAGTCTGCAGCTGAAGTTTATAAATCAATGACAGAGAAATGTATTCAATATTCCAATCAAGAAATAGATCAGGAAGTAGTTCATGAAATATATGAGGACATGGGTCAGGATTTGGATAATGAATTACATCAGGATGTATGTCAGGAAATGGGTCAGAATGTACAGGATTTATATCAGGAAATGGTTCAGGATGTAGATCAGAACGAAGTTCAGAACATAGATGATGCAGTGGAACAGGGTTCGTAAAATACTTATACATGAATCAAAAATTATTTATTTTCTGTTTTTGAACAAAAATTCATCCGAAATATATTACATGTAGAGACGATTTCGGGTTTTCTTTAGTAAATACTACTCACATTACCTAAAGTACTTCACTTTGAGCATCTGTTAATTCTCCCCACAAAAATAGTAGATTCCTAAAACATATTTCACAAAAATTCCCTCTAAATAATATGACTGATGCATTTAATTATTGTAGATATTGAAGAAGAGTACACAAAAAAAGGTACGCTGAGAAAACGACAAAAATTCAGAATTTCATCAAGGAGAATGACTAAACAGGAAGAAATAAGAAGAAAACATAAAGTACGCCCACCAAGTGATATATCAAATTGTAAAAGGAATGTCTTGAAAAAATTACACAAGAAATAAGAAAACAAATAAATAAAATGTACATGAATTTGAATTGGCTTGAGAAAAAACATTTATGCTGAATTCTATTTCCAGAACCAACGTGAAAAGAAGGCGTTCATCAGAAGCTACAAAGCAAAATACGTTCCAATATTCCTTTAAAAATTCTGTTGGCGAAAAAGAAAATATTTGCAAAATATTTCTATTGACAAGCCTTGGTTATAAAAAAAATAATGACTGGCCCATTCACAGTTTTGTGAGGCAAGATATTTTCAAAAAACAAAAAATCGCTCCTGATGCAGATAAAAGGGGAAAACGAGCTTCAAACAAGAAGATTGCTACCAATGATATAGAAAATCATATCGAATTATTCAATCCATCCATTATCGCAGAGAACATGCGCCCAATCGTTGTTATCTGCCGAGTGATTTGACTATCAATGATATGCACAAAAATTTCCTCGAAATTTATCCCAACCAGAAATGTTCATACGACGTCTATCGAAAAGTCGTGAAATTGAAACATATATCCTTCACGAAATTAGGACACGAAGAGTGCGAAACTTGTGAGGGATTTCAATTGCACGACGCATGTCATTCAGCCGATAATTTGAATGATAATTGTGAAATATGTCAAAAATGGGATAAACGTATGAAAAAAGCTAAGGCATCAAGAGAACTGTAAAAGATAGATTCCGAGACAAAACCTGATTCAAATACTATAAAAGTGTCAGCGGATCTAGAAAAAGTCATCATGCTTCCACGCATAAATATGTTCAAGAAGGTTAAATTTACGCAAAGACTAGTTGTTTACAATGAGAGCTTCGTGCCATTGGGAAAATTTCGAAAATGTAAACCTTATGCGGCTTTATGGCATGAAGCTTTAGCAGGACGAACTAAAGATGGACTGATTAGTACATTCAACGCCTTTCTTCTGCATAACCGTAATGCTAAACATTTCATCATATGGCTGGATAATTGTTCCTCACAAAACAAGAATTGGTCGTTATTTTCATTTCTTGTTTATATATTTAACACTAATAAACTGGCAGCACAAGACATCACATTAAACTTTTTCGAGCCAGGCCATTCTTTCATGTCGGCGGATAATTTTCACCACCAAGTTGAACTCTCTTTGAAAAAAAAAAATTTACGATTTCAATGACTTTCCCAAGTATCGAAAGTTGTGGCTGAAAAGGGAAGAAACACATTGAAAGTACGAACCGACATATCAGAGGACGACATTCGTAAAATTCCACTGGTAAAGATTCGCCTCTCCTGCCTTCGCCATATTTATAACTTGAAATATATTTTGTTTTCTTTATATTTCTCGGTTTTTCGATGATCAAGTGAGACCGTAGCAAATGTGCTTCATCTAACAATAAGCCTCCTGTAGTAAGGAAACAAAATAATCTTTCGGTCAGGAACAGTAAACTAAAATGTCGAGTGTTTCGACCTTTTTAGGGTGAAATGAATTGAATAAATATTGAATGAGTGAAGATTATTTCCTATATTTGAAGTGAACTGAGCCTTGAGGTCTCTACGTAGACAAAAGATAAGTGGTGCAAAATATCATTAAGAAGCCATTCATCAGTTGAAGCATGCCCTATGCCCTTAAAGGTTGCCACAGACTAGCATACATGTGTGTCATACATGCTTGCGCGTTGATGTTTGCCAGTGTGTGGTGAAAAAATCGCAAATATGTACGTCGCACAAGTTTTCCAATTCGACCGGAATTCATGTATGCACAAGTTTGAGCGTGCAAACATGATTGTCGGTGTGTGGCCAAGTATGAAGCTTATTGCGCATACATGTCCAGTTCAGTGTCTCACGGATTTTTTGGGTTGATCAGTTACTTTAATCAACTCTGTCCAGAAATAATCATGTCATCAGATTTCAGACATTTTCCTAAAGCGTTTATGACTGATTTTATAGAGCTATATAAAAGTTTTCCGTGTTTATGGAAAACGAAGAGTCGTGATTATAAAGACAGAAACAAAAAAGATAGCACTTACATGGTTTTGTTGAAAAAACTTCAGGAAATTGAACCGAATGCTACAAAAAAACTGTAACGGCTAAAATAAATAGCATACGCGGCAGTTTCCGAAGAGAAATGAAGAAAATTTAAGAGTCAAAAATGTCGGGTACAGGAGCAGACAACGTATACGTGTTAGGAGTGTTAGGAGACGACCCTGTCCGGTGACGCAATATGCTACACTCAGCATGTTATGATTCAGATGACGGTAGTGCAAGAATCATCATTATTCATTATTCACTGAGAGGTCTTCGAAGACGTTGTTAAGATTATTTAGGAATATATATTTAAGTTATTGGGAGTTAATTGAAGTATTAGTGTTTGTACCCGTCCCTCTAACATCAGAAGTGGTTGAGTACCTGCGTTGCAATGGTAAAAAAGAGAAGACACCGCCAAACGAATATCAAAAACAAAGTCTAAAAGAATAAAACATAGTACGTCTGAGATGGGGGTAAGTCGATATTCAGTTACCTCACATTCCGAGAAATCTATAGTGTTTCCATTAGTGATGACAAAACTGAAGCTGTAAAAAAATTCCCTATCCCGAAAACAAGTCACCAGGTGAGACAGTTTCTTTGACTTACAGGTTATTTCAGAAAGTTTATAAAAAGTTATGCTTCCAAAACTAGTACTTTAACTGATCTCTCAAAAAAGAATTCAAAATGGAATTGGACATCTCAGCATACCGAATTAGTAAATGATTTGAAGGAGGTGATTTGCTCAGTACCAGTGTTGGCAATTCTTAACCCCACGCTAGAAACAAGAGTATATACGGATGCTGGTCAGGAGGGAATCGGAGGTATAATAACACAGATCAATGGCACTGGGAAAAAACAAATCGCTTATTACAGCAAGAAAACATCTGTAGCCGAAAGAAAGTTCCATTCGTTCGAACTCGAATTGCTTGCCATTGTCAGAAGCCTAGAGCGCTTTCGACATTGGGCGCGTTCAGCCACGCTAGCGCAAAGTTAGCGCTGGCAGCGGCGCTCTATGAAAGCGCTTGAAGGTGGCCGAATGTCTATGCTTTGATGCTCTGTGACAAACAGATAAACACATCGCATAACCTTTAAATTATATTTTCTTAATATAAAGCGCCTTGGAAAACCTTACCAATCACTTAATCTTAGAAGAACTTGCGGATGATAATAATATTGGTTGTATAACTATTCTCCGCCATAATTAATCCTCGGACACTAATAAAACCCACATACAAAAATTGAACTTAGGTTAGGTTTAGGTTAGAATTGTTGGTTGTCGTTGACATATGGAACCGCTGACCAACATAGCGGAAAATAAATTCGCTGGAAAAAATGGCGACCGCTAGAGCTAGCGCTGTCACTTAGCGATCAAATTCGTCCTCCGCTTACTCAGCGCTTGCCTAGCGCTAGCGTGGCTGAACGCGCCCATTATCTTCTGGGAAGCACATTCATCCTATTCAGTGACTGTAATTCTGTCAAAAATGCTATGTCAAAACAAGCAATAATTCCCAGAATTGCTAGATGGATGCTGTCGTTACAAGAATATAATTTTAGTATACAGCACAAGCCAGGAAAGACAATGCAGCATGTTGATGCATTAAGCCGCAACCCACCAGAAACACAGGAGGAGCACGAACAAACAGTAAGGTTGATTAACGAAGAAAATTGGTTGAAAGAGGCGCAGGATGGAAATCAGAAAATAAAAGAAATCAAGGAGATACTTTTATCCGGTGATATTGTGAACCATAAACAGATATTCAAGGAGTACGATCTACGAGGAAACAGAATTTCCAGACTTACGGATAGAGGCAGACGCTGGGTGGTCCCAAAGAAATGTAGATGGCAGATCGTCAAACTCAATCATGACGACATTGGTCATTTTGCCCTAGAGAAAACACTGGAACGAATCAGATCACGTTACTGGTTCCCAAAAATGAAACATTTTGTTCGGAAATATATTAACTCCTGTCTTCACTGCCTTTATTATAAGAATGCTGGAGGGAAGAAACCAGGTTACCTACATTCCATCCCAAAATACGCCAAGCCGTTTCACACTCTCCATATCGACCATTTAGGCCCGTTCGTATTAAGTACAAAAAGGAACAGTCATATTCTCGTTGTGATAGATGCATTTACAAAATTTATCTTTCCCAGGGCTGTACCTGATACCGCAACAAATAACGTGACGAAAGAATTATCCAGTATTTTTTCAATATTTGGTAATCCGAGAAGAATAATTTCTGATGCTGGAAGTGCATTTACATCAAAAGAATTTCAAAAATTCTGTGTAGACCGAGGCATCCGTCTGCACATAACAGCAGTGGGTATGCCCAGAGGGAATAGAATAGAACGGGAGTAGAACGGGCCAATAGATCTCTTTTGGATGCTTTGGCGACCATGGGAGTATGGGAGCCAATACATCCTCCGATAACTGGGACTCAAACTTGGAAGCTATCCAACAAGGGATCAACAGTACAAAACATAAAACAACTGGGGCTACTCCCGCCGAGCGTATGTTTGGAATAAACCTCAGAAGTCAGGCTGACCGATTCCTGAATGACGGGGGGCGATAGTACTGTTGACGTCACTGAATTAAGAAATGAAGCGAAACGAAACTTAGAAACGAATGAAAAGAAACAGAAGCAATCATTTGACGCAGGAAGACGAGCAGCAGCAAAATTTTCAGTGGGAGACTTCGTGTTGACTAGAATATCTAGTGTACCCTCCGACAATAAACAAAGCAAAAAGTTATTGGGAAATTTCAAAGGACCATTCCGAATAATAGATTCCCAAATGATCGCTATAGAGTGAAGGAAGATATTCATGCCACGAGATCCAAGAACAATGCTGCTTACCAGGGGGTATACTGTGTTGAAGACATCAAGCCATTTGTACTTCGTACATAGAGTGAGGTAAAGCACATCAAATATCAGCCATAAGTATAAAGGCTTATGAGCTCAGCTTCAAGTATAAAGGCTTATAGCGCCCGGCCATAAGTATAAAGGCTTATGAGCTCAGCTTTAAGTATGAAGGCTTATACCGCCCAGCCATAAGTAAAAAGGCTTGTGAGCTCAGCTTTAAGTATGAAGACTTATAGCGCTCAGCCATAAGTATAAAGGCTTATGAGCTCAGCATTGCGTGTAAAGCTTTTGAGTAACGCCCAGTTACGACTAGTCAGTTATTTTAAAAATTTATGTTTGTTTCAGAATTGCCGTCGTTCGAGGTCAAACGAAATGTCGTATGGCCGTGTTAGGAGTGTTAGGAGACAACCCTGTCCGGTGACGCAATATGCTTCACTCAGCATGTTATGATTCAGATGACGGTAGTGCAAGAATCATCATTATTCATTATTCATCAAGCCTCATAAATGGGGATTTAAATTTGATGTCGGGCCATTCGGGGTTTGCCTATAAATTCGAAATTTATACTGGTGAACAGAAATATGATCAACCTGATGACGAACCCAACCTTGGAGTAACTTCCAATTTGGTTCTACGCTTAGCCAGAATTATTCCTAGCAAGAAGAACTACAGACTGTATCACGACAATTACTATACATCCTTGCAGCTAATGGCATATTTGGCCAAACAGGGAATTCTTTCTCTGGGTACAATACGACGAAACAGAATACCAAATTGCAAATTGCCAATGGAAGCTGCTATGAAGAAAGCGGATCGTGGGACAAGCCACGAGTTGGTTGCTTCAGTAGACGGTGTTGATATTTCTACTGTTGTGTGGAAAGATAATAAATATGTGACTTTAGCGTCATCCTTTGCAGGAAAAACACCTACCTCGAAAGTGCAACGGTTCGATCGCAAAGAGAAAAAAAATGTCGAGGTTGAGTGCCCATTCATTGTTTACGAGTACAACCGACATATGGGAGGCGTTGATTTGCTGGACAGCTTCATGGGAAGGTGTAAGATAAAGTTGAAAAGTCGCAAATGGTATATGCGTATTTTCTATCATCTCCTGGATTTGAGTTTGGTAAATGCCTGGCTACTTTACAAACGAGTGCTTTCGAAAAAACAACCTGGTTGCAAGTTGAAAAATCAAGCTCAATTCAGAGCAGAAGTTGCTTATAATTTGTGCAATGTAAGAGCGCGTCCTAGCAAACACGGCCGTCCGAGTACTAGCCTGGAAAAAGAATTAAAAGAAAAAAGAAAAAGAGGTCCAATGAAGCACTTGCCGCCGATGGAAGTTCGAACTGACCAAATGGGACACTGGCCAGTCCTTCAAGAAGCCAAAATGAGATGCAAGTTTCCAAAAGGTAAAGGTTTTACCCACACCAAATGCGAAAAATGCGGTGCAGATCTTTGTTTCAATAAGAAAAACAATTGTTTCAAAAACTTTCACATGTAATTCTCCCACCCTGTAATTCATGATGTTGCCGATAGGCAACAAACAATTTTTTTGTGAAAATAATGTGAAAAACTCGATTTTGATTTTTTTCTCTATTTTTCCCGGACTAAGAGCAACGCAAAGTACGGTACTCAGGATACTAGGGATCAAAACAAAAAATCATGCATTTAAGGGTTAAGCAGACAACTGTAACTCCGGATTGTGCCAAACTTTTCCCGAGCCTTTTTCTTCCACTTCTGTTATGTCCCAGCCATCTACATCATCAGCTTTGCCCAAGTTGTCCGCATCAACTGAGTCAGAATAAGATTCTGATGGTGATGATATTTCTCAAAAAGTTATCGAAAACAGTAATGATGATGTGGCTGTTGAGAAACGGAAAATGTACGCCGTAAAATTGGCAGATGGTAAGTTTGAATAAGCTTTACAATTTTTTTGCAATTATAATATAATATCTTTTGTTGTAGAACATTAAATGGTTAACACAAAAATCGGGAAAAGCATACTGTGTCCCATGTTACAAATCCCAAGCGGGTGGAAAAAGACATTTACAGCGCCACGAGGGTTCAGAAGCTCATAAAAAAGCTGTAAAGAAAATTAAAGGTACAGAAGGAATAGATCAAGCTTTGCTGAATACCACTGGCAGAAAAATACAGAATGAAGTTGAGGCTGCTGAATTGAAATTATGTGGATTTGCTGTTGTACACAATTTGCCCTTTTTGATCTTTGACCACTTACCAGAATGTATTTGCTCACTATCAGATAAAAATATTTTAAAATCAGTCGTGTTCGCGTACTAAAACAACCAGTATGGTAAATGATAAAATAGGGCCATTTGCTCAAATTTTCATAGCAAATATTTAAAAAAAATTTTTCAGCGTTAATATCGACGAAACAACAGATGTTTCAACAAAAAAATTTTTAGTAATTCTTGGCAGATACCTTCGCGAAAAAAACTAGAAAGTTATTGATTTTTTTTTTGGCTTATTAATATTTGAAGAATGTAACGCTGATGCGATATTTGTAGCTATAATTAGTACCTTTGCGAAACACACTATTCCCTTAAAAAATATCATTGGATTTGCTTCGGTTGATGCTTCAGTTATGATGGGCCATCTTAACGGAGTAAAAGCAAAATTTCAACAAATATTACCTAATATTTTTGTTATAGGATGTTTATCATACTCCCTGCATTTGTGTGGTTCTAAAGCTTGCGCTCTTTTGCCTAATCAAGTAGAGGATTTTGCCAGAAAAGTTCATAACTATTTTGCACACAGTGCTAATAAAAGACAACACGATTTTAAAGAATATCAACAATTTGTCCATGCAGAACCCCACAAATTGTTGCGTCTTTCTCAAACCAGATGGTTATCCTTAGAATCAGTTGTTAATAGGATTCTGCAACAGTGGGATGCATTAACATTATATTTCCAAAGTGAATCACTACTTCAAGATGTATATAGTGCAAGGGATATTTTAGATGAGTTGAACAATAAAATGGTAAAACTATATTTTTACTTTCTATCTCATATTTTAAAAATTGTTTGCGAAATGAATTTGGAATTCCAAAGCGAGTCACCGAGAATTCACACATAACCTACCATAACAGCAATTAAAAAAATGATTTTAAAATTTTTCATGAAGGACAATATTGTTGATAATTTTCGAGTTGCAAAAATTAACCCCAAAAATCCAGACTATTTCAAAAAACTTGAAGATGTCTATTTTGGTGCAGGATTTGAAGTAGCTTTGAAAAAAATTAATATTTCTGGAGGCTTCTAAATGAATACAAAATTAATAAAGACATTATTAATTTGAAAGAAGTTATTGCTCATTCAGAAAAGCTTGAAGACAATTCTGGGGAACACATTTTAATAATGTGATTTCTGATTCTTAATCGTGACAAAATAGTAAAAGGACATGAATAGGTAAGAATTCATTCGTTATTTTTTCTTCGTTTTACTAATTCCAGCGTCAACCTTTTCAGATTTGTGATAAGACTGAAAAACAATGTAGCTGAAACAGTTGATAGGGACAATATTTGTGATAAGGTAGCCCCAAGCACCAGCTCCACTGATCCAAAGACCAAAAATACTAGGGATATAGACATATGTGAAAGTGATAATAATTTTAATACTGAAAGCCTAAAACTAAAAGAAACATATGATAATACTAGTAGTAGTACTAGTAATGATAGTAGTTATAGTGAATTAGATGAAATGAACAAAGTGTCTCGAAGGAAAAGAAAAAAATACATTGTCAAACCTGAAAAAGTCATGATTTCTTCCCAAAAATATTCATGGCTAGATATAAAGAAAGATTTCTACTACTGCAAAGTATGTGATAGCAGAATAAGTGGTAACAAGTACCATCTCAAAAGGCATGAAACTAGGGCTCTTCACATAAAAAACTTCAAGACAGCGTCAAAATCCACCAAAATAACAGAGTTATTGCCAAGTGGAGGAGATATGAAGAAACAATGCTTTTTAGTGAAGGAGGCAGAGCTAAGATTGTGCTGTTATATATGCGAGCATAATTTGTCTCTGACAACTTTAGATACCTCACCCTTATTTAATAAAAATATTTATCCTGATGCGGGTATAGCGAAAAGTGTAATACTCAAAAGAAAAAAGGCTACAAATTTGATAGTATCTGTTCTAGCTCCGTATTTCAGAACAGAAGTTGTAACTGATTCACGCAATATTTTTTTTCATTAATGATTGATTAGACAACTGACATCAGCACAAATGAAACTCTAGCTGTACTAGTGATGTATTTCAAAGACTGTCGTGTTTGGGATGGATTTTTTGATCTCATAACTGTAACTGATGCGACAGCTGCATCGTTATTCAATTCTATCAAGAGTTTACTTGATGGATATAAAATTCCTTATAATAATATCATTGGGTTTGCAGCTGACAATGCGAGCACCATGATGGGAGATATAAAGGGGGTGCAGAAAAAACTAAGGGAAATTTCACCACATATGTACGTGCAGGGTTGTTCATGCCACTCACTCCACCTGTGTGCATCTGCAGCAACCAAAAAACTACCTGGTACCTTTGAGCAGCTAACCAGAGATATTTACAATTATTTCTCTCACAGTAGTAAGAGGATAGAGGCTCTGAAGGAGTTCCAAATTCTTGCAAGTGAAAAACCTCACAAGATATTGGGGCCTTGCCAAACGAGATGGTTATCTCTACAAGTAAAAAAATGCTTCAAAATCATTCAGGTATCTACATTATATTCTTTATTACATTGGAACTCCCCCACCCTGTATTTTCAGAGTGAGGTACTCGAAGAAAATCTACCAACAGCAAAGTCAATTTTGAATGCCCTGCAAGGGGAGGAATCCAAAATTCATTTCCTATTCATTTCATATGTTTTAGAAATGATAAATAAATTGAATATAGTTCAGTCAGTCATGGACATAATGGTATTCTGCACAATAGTATTAGTTATTTTTATAAATTATATTTCAGAAGTACCAATTATTGTAAAATGTCTTATGAAAAAGAAGAAAAACACTCAAACGTTTATGGGAAGAGTTTGGCGCCACTATCGATAAAGATAAATCATTCATTGACTGATTCTGAAGGTGAAGAGTGCTAGAAGTCGGAATTGCCAAAAGCGGTGATGATCCTCCGATAGAAGAAGCAGAACATGCTTTGGAAGAAACACCACATGCAGAGGAAGAATCGGAGAATGCTATTTTTGATTCGGAGACTGAATATAGAGAAAGAGCAATTGCATCATCTTCAGATGACTCACGCAATGATGCAGATTCAAATATAGGTTCAAACAGGTATTTTTTGGATGAAAACGAGTCAAAATGGGCAACATTTCCGAACAGGAGAAATGTTAGAACAAGATCTGAAAACAGCATCATTCATTTACCTGGCGTGAAAGGGATGGCACGACAGAAAAAAGCCGCTATCGACTGTTGGCTCCTTTTTTTCACTGAAGATTTGCTTGATGATATCGTTCGTTACAACGAATGTCAAGTTATGAAATATAGCCACTAAATTTAATGTATGTCATCAGTATTAAGTGAAAGAGACAGATAAAAGAGAAATCAAAGCAATTATGGGATTGCTATATTTGCAAACCGACAGAACATGTCAGATCTCTGGAATACTGAAGGAAATGGTATCGAGTTGTTTCGTACGACAATGTCACTTCAAAGATCCTTTTGCAGTCTTTGCGATTTGACAATATACATAATAGAGAACAACAAAAGGAAATTGACGAATTGGCACCCATCAGAGGAATTTTTAATAAATTTGTAGATAACTGCGAAACACACTATTCACCCAGTGAATATCTGACTGTTGATGAGAAGTTGGAGCTATTCAGAGGACGAGTGTCATTCCTTCAGTATATGCCTAAGAAACCTGCAAAATATGGTTTGGAAGTTTTTGCACTTGTGGATGCGAAAACCTATTATTGCTTGAACATGGAGGTTTACGTTGGCACACAGCCAGATGGGCTTTTCCGTCAACGCAATAGTCCAGAGGCCATAGTCAAACGTTTGATTGAACCAGTATCTGGAACTAAACGGAATATAACTTTCAATAACTGGTTCACCAGCACCAACATCGGTTGGAACTGTGAGAAAAAACAAACGACAAATTCCATCCGTTTTTCTAAATACAAGAACCAGAGAACCTCGCAGTTCTGTATTTGCATTTCAAGAAAATATCACTGCTGTGTCATATGTGCCAAAAAAGTCGAGGAATGCCATCCTATTCTCTACATTACATCATGATGATACTATAATTATCGAATCTGGTGACAAAAAAATTGCCTGAAATCATCGATTTTTATAATTCCACCAAGGGCGGTGTAGACACATCCCCTGTCTACGCCGAGGACTACGTGAAATCCAAGAAGTTGAACGTCATGAACCTGGACCGAAGCGATGGCGTACAAGCAGAAGATGTTCTGTTTGTCCAAGAAACAAGGACAGAAAGACATTCTACGTACGTATACGATGTGAGAGTCCAATTTGTATGGAGCATTGATGACATGCGAGAATTGTGTCAATATCGAGGGCGCGTAACTCTTTGTTGTCAAGGGCGGTGTAGACACATCCCCTGTCTACGCCGAGGACTACGTGAAATCCAAGAAGTTGAACGTCATGAACCTGGACCGAAGCGATGGCGTACAAGCAGAAGATGTTCTGTTTGTCCAAGAAACAAGGACAGAAAGACATTCTACGTACGTATACGATGTGAGAGTCCAATTTGTATGGAGCATTGATGACATGCGAGAATTGTGTCAATATCGAGGGCGCGTAACTCTTTGTTGGGTGATCACTTCCAGTTTGTGATGTTTTGTTTGTGGACCATTTTTCTAGAACATTTTTTCTAGTTTCATGTGCAATGTCACAATTGCCATTTTTTATGTCACATATAGTTCAACTGTGTTTCTTGAGGATATAATAAATATATATTTTGTAAATGATGGTTTTTATATTTCAGCAACCAATATTCTATTGACGTTTTTGCTTCATCAGACAGTCAAATATGAGGAGAAACATGCTTAGTTTTCGAAATGACCAAATTTTGTTATTTTAGTAATTAATAGTTGACTGAATATTGGAAATGTACCAGCATTCTTATAGTGGAGTTTCTGTTGGGAGACGGACCGAGAACGTACCCTACCTATTTCAAATAATCTCAATTGAATAATTCTGTGCTCACCTTGGAAAGTTTTGATGTACTGTAGTCACTAATACGTCATTTGTCACAAAGTTTATGTTCCAGAATCATTTAGGACCTTAAGTCAATGTCAAATTTCACTTCCTGTCACCCCTCCTGCTCAGCATGCAGCACGTTGGTAATCCAAATTTTAATCTTTAACAATGTTTTAATAGAAAAAATTTCAATTGTCAACCCAAAAGGGCGCTGATTTTAACTTTGATGTTCATTCAGTGTAATGTCTCACGATTATTTGTGATTGTGAAGATCTTCCTGTAAATACCTAGACGAGTGAGTAATTCAATTCTATCCTTTAATCCAATTTTCGACTATTACTCACTTGCAGGTATAGCACTGAAGATGGCTCAATAGCCGAAAGCGCTCTGCGATTTTTAAATAAATTTATTTACACGAAATACGACTTTTCCTTTTTCATCAATCACGTGTATGCAGCACAAACAAATCACACCCAGATTGTTATATGTTTGACGAAACGGTTGCGAAGGAAGGCTCCATAGAAACCGTATCCTTTTTGTGGCATTTCATAAAAAAATATATCAAGAGTTCAGTTCCTAGCCTGCATATCTTCACTGACAACTGCGGAGGGCAGAATAAAAATGCTGCAATGGTCTATTTTCTGTCAAGTTTGGTGAACAACGGAAGATTTTCCAACATAGTGCATCACCTACCAGAGCCAGGTCACAGCTTCTTACCATGTGACCGAAATTTTGCACAAATTGAAAAAAAGAAGAGTAGGAAAGGAATTTTGTTTTCACCTGAAGAATGGTATTCTTTGGTTAAGACACGTGGTGAAAAGATCACTGTGGAACGGGTATCACAGGACACGGTGCATGATTTCAAAACATACCTCGAGTTTTTTTTAAATCCTCCGTTGTTAAACACAGCTTCACAATATCAAAATATAGAAATTTCATTTATGATTCTGAATCTCCTGAGAACATTTCGGTAACTGAAACACATGATCCTGCCCTTACAATCGCCTATCCATTGAATAAAAGTGCAGGTACCTTAACGGAGCTCCTCTGGCTTATAACGAAAAGCTTCCGATGAAATCAGCAAAATATGATAGAATTATGCCTTCAGTAAGAAAATATATTCTCCTTTTTTGTCAAACATTTCATGATGAATTCAAACGAGCAGATAAAAATGACGATTCCGAATAGTGTTTTTACTGTCCTGTTTTATTTTAATTTTGATTATCTCATTCATTTGTGTTATCAAAATGATAGAATATGAGGTACTAAGAACTTTGTACTTGAAAAAGTTTTGTTATGTTCTATGAAATAAGTGATTTTATGAAAAAAACGCATTTTTTCTCCTTGTCTTTACTAGCACTCCAGAAATGACAAGACTACAAGAAGAGAAAAATATTAACCCAGATGTGCCGATTGTCCTCAAAGGACCTACAATCATTTTATTTTCATAGTTTCGGTTGTTTAAATGAGACGGCGCTTGGTATTGCATCGCAGAACATGTGATTGAAGGTTTATGCGTTTCGTAGTTTCAAAAAAAAAAAGTCATCAAAAAGTGGATTATCCCATTGACCTTCGACTAACGGAGTAAGGATTTTTCGATCCTATAAGTAGATTTTTGGAGTTTTATAGATAAAATCTTCAGAAAACAGATATATACATATATATATATATATATATATATATATATATATATATATATATTTATTTATATATATGTCATGTACTATACTTTTTATTTGAGGTTATGTACAAGGAGGCTAGTATGTGTTTTCTAGCATTGTCCGAAAGCTTAGAGGAAGACGATACATCCAATAGAAATGACATACAAATTACCTTATGCCACCTACCAACTGTTGCAATCATTCAACAGATGAAGACTCGGGGGATGAAGAATTTATGACTGTAACTTGCCTGGTACCCAACTAAGAGCGGAAGCTGGATTGGTTCAAAATGAGGAAAATGAAGAAGTTGCAGACTTACGGGATGAAGAAGACAAAATACCGCTCAGCCTTTTACAAACATCTTCTAGGAAAAAATATGTATGGGAAAAGAAGGATCTGCAACCATCTGCAAAAGAGTGGCAACCAATGCAAAAGGGAAATGCAAATCCGGGTTCGAATCCTGACATTGGCAGAGATTTTTTACATTTTTTTTTTTTCATTTCTCATTGTTTTATTTTCCGTGGTTATACCATTAATCATAATTTTGTAGAATTTTTCAAAGAAATACGATTGATTACCAACTATTATTGTGTTCAATATAAATACGTAATAATATAATATTTTTAGTTCTTCATTTTTTATTGAGTGTAGATAAAATAGCGTATGCAACTCTCATGTAATGGTTATTACACGATCGTTGCATAATATACTGTTATTAATTAGTTCAATTTAAACTCACTCATGTCCAAATGAACCACATGGTGGGGCACAATTGAACAAATGCACTACTTCAAAAACATCATTATTTCTCCCGGAAATAATGATTTATTATCGAATCCACTTATTATTTTGTTGCCAAGATTTGTAGCTATCGACTAGTGCAGCTGAGAGCCCCATATGTTAAAAAACAGCTTAATAAATCTACTTGGAAAAAAAGTATACGAATGTGCCCCACCCTCCCCTACATAACTGTTTTCAACATATATTCAGCAACCCACAAAGAAGCTCTCTATAATAATGAGAAAAAGAAGCTAAAACTAGCAGTAGTGACTCGGAAATTGAAGTAGCCAACAGTGGGAGGAAACGAAGACCAAATGAAAAATATAGAGATGATTCACTATCACCTCTACCAGAACTTTAAGACAATAATGGTAGTATTTTTTATTTATTTGAATTAGTAAATACGTTTATAATGTGAGAGCTCTTTGTGTTACATTGAAAATATTTTAATATTTTATTATTCAACTTTTTTTTCTTCATAGATTCACTTTCTACAGTTGAAAATGAGACACCAAACTCACAAACAACACAAAATATTAGCTTCGAAGAGAAACAAAACACATCAAGACAATCTTTTGAATCTTCAGTACAACAGGCTGAACTAATCATAGACATGAGTGAAAAAACGAATGGAATGGTGGCAGTTTCATCAAAAGGTTGGATGTAATTTGCTGATTTTTTGACAAATATTTTTAATATTAGAAATATTTTCATAATTTTCAAAGTAAATATTACTCTTCATTTCCATACTTTGATGACTTACTAGCTGAAGTAGAACTTAGAGCGAACACTGACATATTGTTAGAATATGTAAAAGAAATTAAATCAAAACTGTCAAGAATTAAACTCGTCAATGTACTAAACATCTGAAAAATATAACCCTGAACTCCATTCAGGAAATAAATGATATGGAAGAACTCTTTCCAAAAGAAGAAGCTGCCAAAACCCAATTGGTAAGTAATCAAATCAGTTACTGATCATTGATGATTATTGTCCTTTCATTTATCGTGGGGAAAATTTGTTTTTCTTCATTGTACTTGTATTAAAACAGTTGCAATTTATATATCAAATTTTTGATAAAGAATATTTATACTCGAGTACATGATTTATTCCACCCAAAGAATTTATTACGTCATTTACGGCAAATGAAAGAAAAGAAATATTTGACTCATTTTGGAATTAGGACGACTTCAATTCGCAGAATTCATATCTGTATACATTGGTACAAAAAACAACGATTAATAGAAAACGCCCAAAAGATCGGTCTCGTGCAGGAAAAAACTTGTCTTTTTAATATTTTATAAAGTCTAGTATCAAGACCCAATCGGTGTGTAAGAAATATTTTCTGAGGACATTTCAAATAAGTGATGGAAGATTATATCGGTGTCTATCGAAAAATGATGTCTCTCAATGTAAAGATAAACGTGGCACAACTAGTTCCCGAAAACCTGATGATTCTGATATTGTTGCCCACATTGAAAGTTTTCCTGATATCAAAGCCATGATACACGAAAGAATAATCCTAACAGAAAATATTTAAATCCTGGGCTAACTATCCGTAAGATATACGATCTTTATAGAGAAAAATGTGAGATTGAAATGACTGAACCCAATAAATTAAAGTATTACTTTAAAATGTTCAACACAAAGTTTAATCTCCATTTCAAGGCACCGCGGCAAGACACATGCAAAACTTGTGATGACTTAAATTTGAAAGTACAAGGAGCTGATGATGAAAATCTCAAGAAGCAGTTTGAGAACCAAAGAGAACTTCATCAACGAAAAGCAGATTCAACAAGAGAAAACCTTCAGAATGATTCGAAAAAGGTTGATGAAGCATACATACTAGTTTTGATCTGCAGGAAGCTTTAGCTCACCCAAAATTACCTACCTCAGTAGCATACTATAAAAGAAATCTTCATTTATGTAATCTGAGAATACATTGCTTTAATAATAACACAGGATACATGAATGTCTGGAACGAAGTTGAAGGTGGAAGAGGTTCTCGAGACATAGCAGCATGTCTTAGTAAGCACTTAAAAACTCATGCGGCATTACAAAAGCATGTCATTATGTATTCCCATGCATGCACCGGACAAAACCGGAATATCAAGACCACTCTTTCCCTTTTGAAGCTTGTACAAGACCCTGACACTAGTATTTACACCATAGACCACAAGTTCTTAGTTTCAGGACATGCATATCTTCCCAATGATGGGGAATTTGGAATAGAGAGCGCTAGTCGCAGCCGTAGACAAATTTATAGCCCAGACCAATGGGTCGATATTATAAAAACAGTCAAACGCAAAGAACCTTATTTTGTTGTTACCGAAATGAAAAATGCCGAATTTTCAACTACCACTGCCTTAGAAAATTATATTACATATATGAAAATAACAACGTGCGGTTATGATTTCAATTGGCTACATATTAGATGGCTGAGGTTTGAGAGAAATTATCCTTCACAATTTCGATTTAAAGAAATACTGAATCCCGACACACCCTTTTATAAAGTAGATTTATGTAAAAAAAGCAAGGAAGACCGGCCCACTTATACAATATTCGACAAGACCCACTCTATCCATCAAGAAAACCAGTTACGAATGCAAAGAAGAAAGATATAATTGATCTTCTACCATACAATCCGCCAATTTACGACCCCTTCATCCAAATTACCATCGAAACGGAAAACGAAGAACATTGGGTTCCTTTACTTGATACGAAATTTATCAGAACTTCTGATAACAGAGTACTCATTGATTGATATCGTAAACCTGTCAGTTCTGGCAGATTCCTCAATTATTTGTCATACCATAGACAATCAACAAAGGTGAACTTGGTCCGTCAGATGAAGAATCGAATTATCCAGATTTCCAATCCCTCCTTCCATAACAAAAACTTAAACATTTTACACCAGCTTTTTTCAATAACTCCTATCCAGATCCTCTTTTGAGAAAAATCTTGCTCAGCACGTCTCCCCATGACCTCATTTCTAATAACAATAATCTCCAATCTCACACTGTTACAAATGAAACTAATTCGCCTCATATTGTTTTTTTCACCTCTTTTCCATTTATTTGTGAAGTCACTCCCAAGTTGACAAGAATTTTCAGGGAAATAAATGTGAAAATCGCACATAAAACTTTACTTACAATTGAAGACATAAGTTGATAAAGGTGCTATGTCCACTTTTTTCTGAAAATGTTTTTTTTGTTCATTTGGTTCTATATCAACCAAACGCAACCCCTGAATAAACCAGAATCGTAGAATTTTCAACAATAAGGAATATTTTCATTGATAAAGGTGCTATGTCAGGCAGACAGTCGCCACTTATCAGTGGATAAAAGTGCTATGTGCATTTTGGGGACATGGCACCTTTATCAACTAAATATTTAGAAAGATATGTTCACACGTTCAGGTGCTCTGTGTCTGTGATATAGTGAGGTTACGTTTATATGATTTTGTATTCAGATAAAGTATTTTTGAAGACACTTATTTGGAGGTATACTGTTTTAAACTGTAAATAATATTAGTTTATCATGAAATCCAGAACTGAAAGAATATTATCCATGATAAGAGATAAGAAGTTGTGTATTCCCAGTGAAGGTAAGTTGTTTTAGATTTCTATTATACTTTTTCTCTTTCCCTTTCATTTTTGGTTCTTTTCAGAGTTGAAATACCGTGTGTCACAGACTCATGGTACACCCCCGTTTTCTCCTTTGTTTTTCTAGCTATATTTTTGAGATTCGGAACATCGAATAAGCTCACTGAACAACATTTCTCGACATATCTGAAAGAAAAAAACAACTTCCAATTCCTCCGGAAATGACATCAACTTTCGATTCTTGAATGGGACACCCTGTATATTGTTACATGATCGGCTAGGGATGATCATGAGGAATCCAACGATACCAGGTTTGATGATGTTATCTCCAATGACTGCGGAGATATCGCCATTTATATTATCCATAAGCTCAACGAGTAGGAGAGAGAAACTTTACTGGCGGGTCAATCCAATTCTCTCTCCCACTCATTGAGCTTATGGATAATATAAATGGCGATATCTCCGCAGTCATTGGAGATAACATCATCAAACCTGGTATCGTTGGATTCCTCATGATCATCCCTAGCCGATCATGTAACAATATACAGGGTGTCCCATTCAAGAATCGAAAGTTGATGTCATTTCCGGAGAAATTGGAAGTTTTTTTTTTCTTTCAGATATGTCGAGAAATGCTGTTCACTGAGCTTATTCGATGTTCCGAATCTCAAAAATATAGCTAGAAAAACAAAGGAGAAAACGGGGGTGTACCATGAGTCTGTGACACACGGTATATTGTGACCTTTTCAGGTACGGAGGAAATTGTTGGAGATGATAACATAAAGCAAGTCACCACTCAACAAAATTTCCAGCAACCCCAAAATATTAATGCTATTGAACAACCAAGCACGAGCGGACATCAAAAGCGGCTCAGGTCCAAAACAGGTGAGCATTGATATATTCATGGATTGGAATATCCAAAATAGTCGGGGAAATTTTTATTTTCGTCAATATATCGACCCCGATATTGTTGTTCAGTTAAATTCTGAATATTTGCATTTTTTTCAGATCCTATTGAAAATAGTGATGAAGAAATCGTCGAATCAGGCAGCATATATTTACCTTCCAGTGATGAAGAATATTCTAATGACTCATTTGTTTCTCCCAAAACATACCAATATGAAGATGTACATAGAATTAAACGAAAAGTGTTTTCACATGACAATGGAATTGACAGAAAGAGAGAAATACTAGACAAAAAAACATTCGACATTTCCAAAAACCTTGATAACATGGGAAGGCTTGACAAAGATATTCTTAAGGTTACTGAAGGGGATGGAGGAACAAAAAATGAAGATGTTCCTGCAGATCTCGGACTTTACAGAAATGAAGAAATGCCTGGATATGCACATCAAGAATTACACGTTACTGCTGATGGAATGAACAAAAGTGAAATAACCACTGAACCAAATTCCAAAGTAGCTAAAAAGAGAGCACGGAATCCTGATAATTGGAAAAGAAACAAGGCTGCAAGGTTGAGACAACAAGGTGAGGAATATATTTCTCAGAAAACCGGTAAAAACATGGAAAAAAAAGTAATCAAAACCGGTATACTTTGCAAAGAAAAATGTCGCTTGTAGTGTAACGAAAAATTTAGCATCGAAGACAGAGAAAAAATTTTGAAAAAATTTTATCAACAAGACATTAATTCCAAAAATGTATTGATTTTCAAAAGTATTAAAATACAAGAGGTTACTCGTCATCGGTCTCGTAAAAATTTAAAAACCAAAAGTTACACTTTCAAGTATACAGTAACATATGACAAAGAAACCGTGCTGGTGTGCAAAGATGCCTTCTGTTCTTTGTACGGAATTGGAAGGAAAAAGGTGCTCAAAGCTCAAAATGAATTGAAATCTGGTAAGGTAGCTCCCTCACCACATAAGCAGGGTCATCACAAAAATCCAAACAAGATTTCTACGGATGTAATCACCTGTATTGAAAATCACATCAAGCAGTTTCCTTCGGAAGAATCTCATTATTCTAGAAACAAAAATCAGCATAAAAAATACCTTCCTCCTTCACTTAGTATTAACAGACTCCACCAGCTTTATATAGAGCAATGCGAAGAAAGAAAACTCGAAAATAAATACATGGTAAAGGCTTCCTTTTACAGGCATATTTTTGAAACAAAGTTTAACTTTTCATTTGGTGCCCCAAAAAGCGATACTTGCAGTGTATGTGATGCTGGGGAAAATTCTTCAGAGCACACTGAAAATTTTCAGTTCGCTTTCGCCTTGCAGAAAGTTGACCGGGATGTGACGCTCATTGACAAAAAAATATGTTATATTACAATGGATCTCCAACAAACAATGCCACTGCCAAAATTATCAACTTCAAAATCTTTTTATTTGAGACAAATGTGGTTGTACAACTTTGGAGTCCACTGTATAAACAGTTCAGGCCACAAATCATATTTTTTCATATGGACGGAAGATATAGCCAATAGAGGCAGCAATGAAATAGCAAGTTGTTTGCTACGATTTTGCAAGTTACTTAAAGAAGAAAAGCCTGATATTGAACATCTGATAATTTGGTCGGATCAATGTGGGGGGCAAAACAAAAACTTTGCTATTGTTTGCCTTTACGAATATCTAATATTGAATAATATTTTCAAAATTATAGACCATAAATTTCCCGAGGTTGGTCATAGCTACCTCGACTCAGATAGAGACTTTGGGCGAATCGAAAAATTTCTTCGAAAGCACCAGAATATTTATATACCAGACCAATATTGGGAAATAATAAAATCTGCCAGTACAAAACAAAGTGTGTGTTTCAATATGGAACACTTTTTTTATGATTTCGAAACACTTCCAGCCAAGCTGCATTTGTACAAAAAATTGACTAACTGTCTTAATCAAAAAATCAACTTTCGCTATAAAGTTAAATGGATCAGAGTAAATGATTTTGGCAATTACTCCTACAAAACTTCCCTAGACCCATTTACTCCATTTATGGAAGTCGATTTGAAGAAAAAAAGGGAACCAGTGGTACGAGCTGAAAAAGTTGATTTAAACAAGTTACCCAAATGCGGTGGTCTAACAAGTGAAAAAATATCGAATTTGCAAGATCAACTCAAGTTCATTTCAATGGATTACAGGTGGTACTATGATATTGTTTTGGAAGAAGCTATGAAAAACCCTAAGAAAAAACGGAATTCCTGTTAGATTTCAGGTTTTTTGTGTTGAGTTGTATTTTGTTTGATTTCATAACAAATAAAGATGTATTTCAAGATTGAACCCAAGTGTTTTTTCTGATTATTTCAATTGGAAAACAACATAGCTCCTTTACCCACTTGAATGAATTCCGCAGAGTGCAAACGATTTTAGTTGATAAAAGTGCTATGTCCATATAAATCAAAATAACTAAAAAAATCTACAGGTTATACTATTATAAAATACCATACGAATAAATACAAAAACATACCGAAGTTACCCGATACTGCTCGTTTCAACTGAAATTATAGTGAAAAAGTTCTGAATCAAAAACGCCTTTTCCTTATTTGCTAGTAACTTTAAAAAGTGGACATAGCACCTTTATCAACTCATGTCTTCAATTAATAATCTGTTCTCCAAACTTGAAAATAAAACTCCCCTTCTGCTTCAATCGAAATTGGTTTATTCAATTCCTTGCCATAACTGTGACAGCAAATATATTGGTCAAACTTGCAGATCTCTCGAAGATCGAATTTCATCACATAAAAGCGATAGTAGGTTACATCCTGGAAGATGTTTACAAAGATCGGCATATCATGGATTACAATTCAACTGTTAGGAATTGAATGAATTGTTATATTTTATCATTGTTAACTTTCTTAGAAACGGTTTTCACTTTTCATATGTTATGTAAAAACAAGAAAGAATAAAACATTCTGTCAAGAGAAGTCAAACTTTGAAAAGTATTTTTATTTCCGAGTTATTCAAAGTATTCCTGCTATTTGATAGCATATCTATTCATCACATTTGGCGACCGTGACATCAATTCATATGGAATCGTTGAAGATTCGACGAGAGCAGCTTAGAAAATATGTTGACAAAACTTTAACGGAAATTGATGACGTTTTGTCTCATAATAGTCCCGATCGAAAGAAGATTTATGATTTATTACTGCTTCTGGATGATAAATGCGAACGGTTATTCTCCATTGATGACAATATTGGCCAAGTTTTTTTCGATGACAGTCCCAGCGAAGAAGAAATACGGAAAGAACTTGACGACGTTGAATACTACCGAGACTACATTACTCGCTATCGTTCAAAATGCGATGTATTATTGAAAGAAGATCATTTGCAAACAAAAACTGAAGACAGAAACTCATATAATCATGTCGGTGAGAAGAACAGAAGAAAATTCGTGTTACCAAAACTGGAACTGAAGAAATTTGATGGCGATGTCAAAAACTGGTTAGGATTCTGGGGACAATTCAAGAAAATTGACGAAGACGATGACATTGACCTGGATGATAAATTCCAATATTTAATTCAAGCCACCGAACCGAATTCGTCAGCACGTGAATTGGTTGAAAGTTTTCCTCCAGCAGGTGCGAATTATAGGAATGCGATTGACCAACTGAAAACCAGGTTTGCCAAGGACGAATTTCTTATAGAGGTGTACGTTAGAGAATTGTTACATTTGGTACTCAAACAAGCTTCGAATAACAAGTCAGGTATGAGTTTATCTTCATTATATAATAAACTAGAGACACAGCTGAGGGCGTTAGAGTCATTAGGTGTTACAAGTGATAAGTATGCAGCAATGCTTTTTCCACTTGTGGAATCTGCACTTCCAAGTGATTTATTGAAAATTTGGGAAAGACATCGCAATACTGTCAAAATACATAATGTACAGGGTGATCCGAAAATTAATGCCAATGTTAATTATTTATCTCTGTTATTAGAGTTTCTGAGAGGAGAGGTAGAATCAGAGGAGAGAGTCCAGTTAGCGCAGAAGAGTTTTAAAGACGAGAAAACCCATTTCAAACAACCGAACAGCAAGGATTTGTATCATCAGAAAAACCCAGAAATAAGTACTGCAGCAGCACTCTACACTACGCACACGAAAGAAGGATTCAAAAGTAAGAAGTTTCCAATTTGTATTTTTTGCGATAATTCACATCCCAGTCACGATTGTTTGAAGGCCCAAAATCTCTCACTTGATGAAAGGAAAAAACGAATTATTGATGGAAAGGCTTGTTTTGCCTGTCTGAGACCAGGCCATAATATCAAAAGGTGTAAAATTTTCATTAGGTGTGCGATTTGTAAGAAAAAGCACTATCCTATCCTTTGTCCAGACTTGCAAACTAAAATTCACCCTACAACTCTTGAAAACAATGGTGAAGTCAAAGTAGAGCAAAGTTTAACTGCTAATAACTCACCACAAGTTTTATTACAAACAATTCTTGTCAAGGTAAAAGGTAATAAAAAAGAAAAAATCATTCGTGCATTACTTGATTCCGGATCGCAAAGATCGTATATTCTCTCATCTTCGGCAAAACAATTAAATTTAGTTAAAGTTGCTGAAGAAAATATCATACAGGGTGTTTT
Organism: Zygogramma bicolorata; assembly: GCA_032362365.1. Lineage (NCBI taxonomy): Eukaryota > Metazoa > Arthropoda > Insecta > Coleoptera > Chrysomelidae > Zygogramma > Zygogramma bicolorata. Next base: position 509,544 of record JAVJAQ010001197.1, on the reverse strand, counting down.
TGGAGGACAACAATCCGATCCAAAAGTCCATAGCATTTTTGATATCATTATTCAAAACATAAATAATGGATTTGAATTCAGTATGAAAGTTTCGGAACAGAAGAAAATTTGTAATTATATTCCACGACTTGATGATTCCAATATAATGAAAAATCTCAAAGATATGGACATTTTCGTTTCTGATTCTATTGTTAACGCTCCTATAGAAATTGAATTGTTGTTGGGAGCTGATATTTTTGGTACCTTGCTAACTGGTAATAACAAATATCTGAATGATAGCTTGGTTGCCATAGAAACACACCTTGGTTGGACAGTTATGGGAAAGTATTTCACGAATGAAAACTCTCATGTTTTTTCTGGATTCACTGATTTTTCAATTACGGAATTGTGGGAACTCGATACAATTGGTATCAAAGATTCAGCTGATGTCAAGACTAAAAGTACTATTGATGAAGATACTGTCAATTTCTTCAAAAATACAACTATTTTCAACAACTATAATAAGAGATATGAAGTAAATTTACCATGGATTGAAGGGCATCCAATACTCGGAAGTAATTTTGATATATCTTACAAACGTTTATTATCAAATTCAAACAAATTACTTAGTATTGAAAAATTCGAAGATTATCAACAGGTTTTATCTGAATGGGAAACGTTAGGAATAATAGAAGAGGTGAAAAACGATTCGAAATTTGCCCAATTGGTTCACTATTTACCTCATCATGCTGTTATAAAACAATCAAGTGAAACAACAAAGATTCGTCCAGTATTTGATGCTTCGTGCAAAGATTCACAGGGATTTTGTTTGAATAGCTGTCTGGAGAAGGGTCCTAACTTGATTGAGTTGATACCAACTTTATTGCTGAAGTTTCGCATAGGCATTTTAGGAGTTATAGCAGACATAGAGAAGGCATTTCTACAAATTAGTGTCAGTCCCAAGGATAGAGATTTCCTGAGGTTTTTGTGGTGGAATGATTTCGAGAAACGTGAATTTAAAATTTACAGGCACTGCAGAGTGGTTTTCGGGGTGAAGCCCAGTCCTTTTTTGTTAGCAGCAACATTGAATTTTCATTTAGATAAAGCTCCCGAGGAACTGAAGGAGACTGCTGAGAAGCTGAAAAACTCGTTTTATATTGATAACTGCATCACCAGTGTGAGGAATAAAGCAGAATTGGATTCGTTCATTCATCAGTCTAAATGTCTTCTTTCTTCAGCAAATTTCAATCTTAGAGGGTGGACACATAACTCTTTGCCTATTAAAAATTTTGAAACTCAAGATTGTTCTAGAAAAAATGTTTCAGTATTAGGGTTGATATGGCAGTACGATCTTGACACTTTACGTTGCGATATACAAACATCAGAGGACTTTCAGCAAATTCCAAAACAAAGAGGGGCTTATTGACCATGTCTCAAAAATTATTCGACCCTATTGGCTTCACCAGTCCAGTAACTTTAATTCCCAAATTGTTGCTTCAGAAAACCTGGAAACTTAAAATTGATTGGGATCAAATTCTACCAGAAGATATCATGAAGCCGTTCAATAAATGGTTGGAAGAGTTGCCTCTCATTTCACTCTGCGAGATTCCTAGACCTTTGAATAGATATTCTAATTTGCAAGAAACAGAAAATTGTTCTATTCACGTCTTCTGTGATTCAAGTATGTCAGCGTATGCTGCTTGTGTATTTTTGAGATCAGAATTGGATGGTATATCTTCAGTTGCCCTCATTCAGGCTAAATCTCGAGTTGCTCCCAAGAACGTAACTTTGCCTAGACTTGAGTTGTTAGCTACCGTCATTGAAGTTCGATTATGTAGGATCGTTAAAGACATCGAGGAATTCAGGTCTATGGAAACACATTATTGGACAGATTCTATGGTAGTTCTAGCTTGGATCCAGACCAAGGAGAACTGGAATACTTTCGTAGGCAACAGGGTCAAGGAAATTAGGTCCTATAGCAAAATTAGTGAGTGGCATCATATTCCAGGAGAATTCAATCCAGCGGATCTTGGTTCAAGGGGATGCAATGTTAAAATGTTTTTGGAGAAACAGTGGTGGAAAGGCCCTGAGTGGCTTATCCATAGAAAAGAGAGTTGGCCTCATAGTATTTCAGAATATGATGAGAATGAAATTAATAAAGAAAAAAGAAAAGTAGCTCTATCAACTTTAGTTTCCCAGGAGAGATATACTGATAACTTCAATTATTTTTCGAATTATTTCAGAATCGTGAGAATGATGGCATACATTTTACGTTTTTATTCAAATTGCAGAAATAGAAATTCTAAAACTATAGGTTACCTCACTGCTAATGAAATTTCAAATTCAGAGAAATATTTGATAAAAATGGTTCAAAATGAAACATTCACTGAAAACTCGATTCATTTGAAGAATTTACAACTTTTTGTAGATGAATCAGGAATAATTAGACTAGAAACGAGATTGGTTTTCAGTGATGATTGCTATGAATTCAAATTTCCTATACTTCTTCCATTCAATCATACCATAGTTAGAAAACTTATCGAACAATACCATAGAAATAATTGTCATGCAGGGGTACAAACAACATTAATGCTTCTGAGAGAGAGATTCTGGGTATTGAAAGGAAGAAAATTCGTGAGAGATGTGGTTAAAAAATGCATAAAATGCAAGAGATTCAACAGTAAATCCATAGAGACACCATTTGCACCTCTTCCTAAAGATAGAATAAACTGTGATAAACCATTTTCTATCACATATTTTGTGTGTTTTTTATTTATATATTTATACATGAATGTTATACATTGTGCTGTTTTATATACTATATATGTTGTACTTATTTAGATTTGTTACCAGAAGAGGCTGAAATAAACTATTTTTATTTTATTTTATTTTATTTTCTATCACAGGAATCGATCTTGCAGGCCCCCTTTATTTGAAAGGAGGCAATAAAGTGTGGATTGTTTTATTCACGTGTGCTAATTATCGAGCTGTTCATCTGGAACTAGTTAGTTCTTTGTCAACAGAAGCGTTCCTCATGTCTTTGAGGAGATTTATCTCAAGAAGAGGACGAATATCTGTTATATACTCAGACAACGGGACGAATTTTACGGGAGCATACAATCAATTGAAAAATATCAACTGGAATGAAATTGTTGATTTCTCATCATCCAAAAAGATAGAATGGAAATTCAATCCACCAACTGCCTCGTGGTGGGGAGGATGGTGGGAAAGAATTGTGAGAATTCTCAAAGAACTGCTTCGAAGAAATTTAGGAAAATCATCAGTCACCTTCGAAGAATTACAAACTTTAATATGCGATTGTGAAGCAGTTTTAAATTCAAGACCGTTAACTTATTTGTCAGAAGATGAAAACGATTTAACACCTTTGACCCCGTCAATGTTTATAAGTGATCAATTTGTTTCAGAAACTCCTGACTTGGATGTCATCGACCAGACTCATCTGACAAAACGTTTGAGGTATCTGCAGAAACTTCGAGAAGCTCTACGTACCCGATTTAGGAAGGAGTACTTGGCAGGCTTGGTTAATCTTGGTCAGAGGAAGAGAGGAACTTTGAAAGTCGGCGACATCGTTTTGATTGGTTCTGATAACAAAAAGAGAATCAGTTGGCATCTTGGTAAGATTCAGCAGATCTATCCAGGCAAAGACAACATATGCAGAGTTGCCAAGGTTAAGACACAAAATGGAGAAATCATCAGACCATTTCAACGCCTATTTCCACTAGAAATGTCTTCGACAGAGTCATACGAAAACATCCCCAGAATCATTGAAAAACCAGTTGGGAAGCAAATTCGAACAGAGGATGGAAGACATGAAGAAGAGGAAGGAAGAGATAGAATAGAAGACACGAACCAGATAGCAGGTTTCGAGAAGCAGAGAGAAGTTTTTGAGAATGCAGAACACAGCGAGAAACAGACTTACACAAGAAGTGGGAGAAGAGTGAAAAAGCCAGATCGTTACGATTGTTGATTTCCGGGGCGGAGTATGTTAGGAATTGAATGAATTGTTATATTTTATCATTGTTAACTTTCTTAGAAACGGTTTTCACTTTTCATATGTTATGTAAAAACAAGAAAGAATAAAACATTCTGTCAAGAGAAGTCAAACTTTGAAAAGTATTTTTATTTCCGAGTTATTCAAAGTATTCCTGCTATCTGATAGCATATCTATTCATCACATCAACAAAAATTATTAGTATTGAACAAAATGAATCTAAGAGGTTGTTTTTGGAAATGGCGTTCATCTCTCAATCGACATCTTGCCTCAACAGAAGAACTGATATCAAACACCTCAGTGGAATCTATGCATATCTACTTGATATTGACAAAAATATTCGACATTTTGTAAACAACAATAATTCTACTAATCTAAATTGAAATTTTTAAAAAATAGTTTTTCACATAATAATAACAATCCTTTCTCATTTCCAATCTGATTTAATGTTAACCTCCTTCAATTTCAAATATCAATAATATTGATAATTATAAATTCAATTCCTAACAGATGTACAGTGTTTTCTCACTCTGGCTTTGTTCCATGCTGGTAGATGTCTCTTCACACACCTGTTTCTCGATGTTTCATACTTCATGTCAATTGTGTCATCTCAAACTTCATTGTCGAATGTCATTCATAATTCATATTCAAGCGTTAATTGTCGACTTTCATGTGTATTCACCTGTTGAATATGCAACAATATTTTTTTAAACCTTTTAATATTTTAATGGCGTTTCAAACAATTGTACTTGGTGTAAAATTTCAATATTGGACTGTGAACATATTTTATCGTCTGTGACATGTTAAACCAATTTACCAACTTTTTGAATACGACTAACCTCAAATACAGTAAGATTCTAATTACTGATTATTTGAAGTGATAACTAAAAATAATAATTTTGTAGCTTTTCCCTGAAGATGATAATAAACATTATCGAAATATTGGAAAAACTTGTGTTATAACACTTCCGTTCTGCCTCACACACACATATATATATATATATATATATATATATATATATATATATATATTATATAACGCTACCGCTGAAATACATCCTGCAACTGCAACCTTGTTCCACTCCCGTTCACGCACCCCGACCTCTCCACTCGCCGACAACTCCAAAATAAAGTATACTGTGTTGGATAGCGCGGCATTGCTGATCAGCTGATCATACAATTTTCAATCTATTCAGTATCATTTTGTTTTGTTATTACTCTGCTCTGTATTCAAGGTGATTACAGTATATCCGTTCAAGCACACCAAAGTACTTTCGTTATTTGTGAGTTTCTTGTGAAAGCCTAGCGGCGGCTATTTATTTTAACTACCACCCCCGACATATATATATATATTGAACAAAAATGGCACCATATCGAAAAAAACCCCACTATCTCAAAAATTAGCTTCATTCATTTTATCAACTTTATTTTCGAAAACACTTATTTCAGTTTCGATGAAAAATTCTATAAACAAATATTTGGTACCTCAATGGGTTCACCAATTAGTCCAATTTTAGCACAGATAGTTCTAGACTACCTACTCGAGTCCGTTATCCCAAAATTACCGTTCAAATTTCCATTTTTATATAAATACGTGGATGATATTATTTGTGCAGTGCCGGTTGACAGTGTAGGGATAACTTTAGACACGTTCAATTCATTTAATAAACACTTGCAATTTACAGTAGAACAAGAAAAACACAATAGCGTGCCCTTCCTAGACACCAGATTAATACGAACGAAAAAAAAACAGATAGTATTGGACTGGTATCAAAGGGAAACCGCATCCGGTAGATTCAATAATTTCGCATCCAATCGCCTCACAAATCAAAAATATAATACAGTTATTGTCATGAAAAACAGAATTACACATCATTGTCATGAAACTTTTTTAAAACAGAACCTAAAGAATTTATTTGACATCTTCACGAGCAACGGGTATCCTAAACATATGATAAAGAAACTAATATACAATTCTAATTTCTATGACGGACCATCTGAAGATTGTAACATACAGTTCAAATACAAATCAATCACTTTTGTAGACAAATTATCCTACAAAATCTCAAATATTTTCCACAGATAAAAATATCCAGATACAACACCAAAAAAATTTCGGATCTCTTTTCAAAAGTCAAAGACAAAACACCTGTCCCACTTAACAGCAACGTTATATATGAAATTCCGTGTGGTTGATGTAACCAATGTTATGTGGGACAGACCTCGCAGTGGCTCAAACAGAGAATAAAATTAATCTTTGTCACAAAAACTACATTGGACATACGTCAAGAACATTAATGAGTAGAATTATATCACACAAAAGTGATTGCAGATCACATCCGGAGAGATGTGCTCTAGCTAACCATGTAAACACCACCACCGAGTCAATTATGAATCGGCGAGGGTGTTGACTGTTGAGCCACACATGACAAAAAGGATCTTTTTGGAAATGGCATTTATTGCACAAGACAATAATTGCATCAATAAAAAAACAGACATAAATCATTTGAGCGATATTTATTCCTTTTTACGGTCACTAGATGATAACCCGGTCAGTACCATCAACGATACAAACAATTCAGTATACAACTCATCAAAATAAAAAAATTTGTTTCACTCATATAACTTAAGAAAAAATTTTTTAATCATCATATATAGCGAAAAGTAAATTTCACATTTCCCTCAAATCTATTGATCATTACATAAATTTCGAGGTCACAAAACAAATACTCGTGGAAACGACGAGGAACGTTTCCCAAAGATCAGTTGGTACACAACAAGTGGCACCACTGCTCAACATTTGACTGGACAGATGACAATCCCTGTCGCTGTCAACTTCACATTTCATCTTTCATTCGAGTCATGAAGACAGTAACCTTACACTCTAAGTCTGTGGTCTACACAGATGGACTAGTTTAAATATTATTTATTTTAACGTGTATTTTGTAATTGTGTATCTGTGTACATCATCGAATAACCTGTTACTTATAATGCAACTTCAATCCATGAACACTCCATCAATGATTACCTTTGAACATCGTGTCATATAACCTCACCTAAGTGTAAGTATGATAATACAACCAATTGTAACATCTTTCACATGAATGTAATCTAATTGTAGTTCCCTGATGATGGAATAAACAAAGTTCCAAAGGCTTGGATCAACTTAAAAGAGTTTTTCTTTTGTAACATTGCTGCATTCCCCACTATCCACTAGTTTAATCTACTACCAATATCTCCTATCTACCACATTTTCCTAATACAGAGTTTTCACTTGACGAAATTGTTTATTTTTAAATCTATCGAATAGAAATACCTCCTATGTATAAATATTTTGAAGTTCCCGCGTATTTTCAACTGCCAATATCCCCAATCTGCACAGGCCCAATATTGTGGAAAAAATACCTCATATCTCGCATTTTGCTATGGACAGCACCACGTGTAAACTAGCTGGTATGTATCATTTAAATTTTTTATGTTTCAATAAATGTTTTCGAGGAATTTTTGTTACTATAAAGTATTCTAGTTAACCAAGAATTCAAATTGTCTGTTGTAATTGAAAAAAAGACCTATTTTATTTACAAAAACCTCTAAAATAAAGCAGTATGCAGATAGGAGTTATTTCTATTCCCATATTTTGCATACGCGCTGCAGTTAGGTGGTTTAGTGGACACATAGGAAGCTTAAAATGGATGAATTATTATTAATGATACCATAATATTTCAGTAACTAGAAAAGAACAATAATAAATTATTAATAATATTAAAATGTACACGGGCATCAAATTACTTGTCCTTCATGTGGGTGTATTGAAAAATGTAGATAAAAAAATATGATTTTTAAATTTTGTAAGTTTTGAATTCTGTTTATTGTTCAAGATAGTTCAAAATTGTGAAAACATTCTATAGGCAACTTTTTCAGTAGAATCCATTGGCATACTTAGAGTTTGTTGTATTTTATTTTAGATCAAAATGTCGACTAGAAAAGACAAAATTTTTCGCATGGTGAGAAAAGAGACAGAAGATGATGCATCTCTTGAAGACCAATCTATTTCATCAACGCCTTCTCAAACGAATGTTGTGTTAGTTACACAGCATAACGAAGAAAATTCGCTGGAATATCTTCAGGACTGTTAAAATTTCGATTGCCAAGATTCGCTAAATATTTATGGTGTTGAAACAAATGTCGAAATCTTGTATATTGGTTGTCAGCCTCACGAAATTGAACTTAATAATGGAAGTCTCGTTCTTCAAAATACTGATCCCAGATTGATTTCTGATGTACAGACAGCTGATGCCTGTAATAGAGACAGTGTTATAAAGCAAGCAGAAATTCAAAAAAGCAACAACGATTCTGTAACTGACGTTCAAACGTCTACAATTAAAAATACCAGCAGGGACGATTATTATGAATCGAATAATGTTGAAGACATGGAATTGATGCAAGACAAATATTGTGATCACGATTCACGGAATGATTCTATTTATTTACCTAATCCGAAAACAGCTGAAAACCGCGATTCTGACGATTCTTATAGTGACGAAAACCAGATAAATGATGAACTAAATATTGTCGTGGAAGATATTGCAGAATACGGAAACATGAGCGAGGGGAGAAAAAGAAGACACAGGGCAGACAAAAATGAATGGAAGAAAAATCAGAATAATAAACTAAGAATGGAAGGGAAGGAATACTTGGGGTATACGAAACCAAAAGGAAAAAAAAGGAACAAAATCGAATTAGACCACCCAGATCCATGAAACCTACTTGTACTTCTTCGGTTTGTGCAAAATCAAAGAAAAGAATGTGCAACAAGTTCACTGAAGAAGAAAGGCAGAGCCTATTTGATAAATTTTGGACTGAGCTCAACTGGGACCAAAGAAAAGTCTTTGTAGTTAGTCACGTTACCAGGGTTGTTCCAAGACGCAAAACAACGGTCGGTAGCTCACGCAGAAGTGAAACCTTGTGACTTTCAATAATAATAAATATCCAGTCTGCAGAAAGATGTTTCTGAATACCTTTGGGTTAGGACCCTTTACTGTGCAGAGCTGGACAAAAAATAGTATCCATGCTATGCATAAGTACAAGGAATCAGAAAATTATTAAAGTCACGTGAAAAATAACCCTCATCAACTAGATATTGATTTCTTGAAGAATTTTTTTAACCAGTTACACAAATTGCCTTCATTACAATACCCATATAGCACACGACGTCCAGTGGACGTCCATTTTAGGTCCAAGATTGGTCCAAACGTCCAGGACTCGAAATGGATGTCCAATGGATATTCTTTTCTGGATGTGCTTTGTACATTTCGTATTGTACGTCTTATGGACGATCAATGGAAGTACAATATTGGACCAACATGAAAAATCAATAAAGAGGCCGATTCTGGATGTACAGTAAATGTACAATAATGTACCAATAATCCTAATGTTACTTTTTGTACGTATATGTACGTCCATTGGACGAACAGCGCTGAATCAACTTGGTACGTCCATAAACTGTATTATATTGGATGTACATCGAATGTTAAATACTGGACTTGATCTGTACGTCCAATATGTTACTGTTTTGTACGTCCATAATTGGACGTTTACGGATGTACACCGAACGTAGAATACTGGACCTGATCTGTGCGTCCAATGTTGTTTTTGTACGTCCATTGGACGTCCACTGGATGAACAAAATTGGATCAATTGGAAACTTCCATAATTAATTTATTGTTCTGATTTACTCCGATTGTAGAATACTGAACTAGATCTGTACCACAGAACACTTTACCTGCGGGTGTTCTGTGTCTGTCATAGAGTCACAGACCTCATTTTTGAGGTAAGGGTAAGGTATCTGTGGTGTCTGTACATTCATTATTTTGTGTGTATATGAATGTTTGTCTTATATTTGACAAAATATCCGGTAAGAGATCAGCGAATCGCTCATTTTCGTAGTATTTGACTGTAATTGGTAGTAGAATATTGCACCACATATTATTATTATAAGATTATAAGATACATTTTTAATATTTTAATTTGAATTGGGAAAGATCGATTCCATTCGTATATGTTCGGGTGGACGCCATAATCAGCCATTTGATTGGCGGTGAACAGAGCATCCTCCCTCCATGATTGGGATTGGACACTTGACGTTTGACATTTCACATTTGATCGTGTTTTAGCTAGATGCTGCTTAGCCTGAGCCATTGTTTGTTTTATTTGGGTTTTGTCCGCCATCAATATTGCTGTCTATGTTAAGTGTTGATTATGTGTTATAGTTTGTATTTGTGAAAGTTAAAGTTGAGGTGTGTGAAACTGTGAAAGTCGACAAAGGCACAAAAGGTCAGAAATTATTTTTATAATCTTGAAATTCAATATGAAAAGGCACTATCAACCTACTAGGAGGAATGCTGTACTCAACAAGTACTATAGAAAGCTTGTTGATAGAACTGCAGAAGGGAAATTTGGTAATGAAAATGAAAGACGATACGATATTAACATTAACGAAACATCACGTAGCTTCCCTTCTACAAGTTCCACCCCTATGACCAATTTCGATTCATCAATGCCTGATGAAAACTATCATTCTGACGATTTGCCGGATTCAGATGAAAGTAGGAGTTCTGAAATCATTGATGAAGATTCAAGTTCTGAAATCATGGATGAAAATTCTAGTTCTGGTAACTTTGAAACAGTAGGCGTTGAAGTTATTTCTGAACAAACTGAAAGGGATACTATGAATTCATCTTTATCAATATGGGCATTGAAACACAACATACCACATACAGCTCTAAACGATTTGTTGAATATTTTGAAGCCATTTTTTAGTGATTTACCTCTAGATGCTAGAACGCTTTTGAAAACACCCCGAAATACTATTTCAGCATCCGTTGAACCTGGCTCGTATTGCCATATTGGTTTCCAAAAGTGCCTAGAGAAGCTTTTAACCCGGTCATTTCATTTATTTCAGGATGATAATCTTTTGTTGGAAGTATGTATTAATATTGACGGTCTACCAATATCAAAAAGTTCTGGCAGTCAACTCTATCCAATTCTCTGCAACTTGTTTTTGAATAAAAACGATGTTGAAATCGTAGGTATTTATCATGGTAATGAAAAACCCAAAGAAGCAAATGAGTTTTTGAAATTCTTTGTAGATGAATCATTGGATGTCATCAGTAATGGAATTTTGTTTGGTGGTAAATTATACAAAGTGAAGGTGAAAGCATTCATTTGTGATGTTCCTGCTAAATGTTTCATAAAATATGTCAGGGGACACAGTGGATATCACTCATGTTCGAAATGTAATACTGATGGTATTTATATGCATCGCAGAGTGTGTTTTCCAGAAACTGATAGTTTTACACTTAGAACTGACTCAGATTTTAGATTAAAAGTAGATAGAGACCATCATACTGGAACATCGGTACTAGAAATGATTCCTGGGCTCCATATGATCAAAGACTTTCCTTTAGACTATATGCACTTGGTGTGTCTAGGAGTTGTAAAGAAAATGATAGTTAATTTGTGGATGAATGGAAAAGTTTCTTGTAAATTATCTTTTCTTCAAATATCAAATATATCTGAATCACTGTTAAGTCATATTTCAAGTATTCCACATGAATTTAATCGCAAGCCAAGGTCTTTAAATGAAGCTAAAAGGTGGAAGGCCACTGAGTTCCGGTTATTTTTATTTTATTTAGGTCCAGTGGTTTTGAAAACTGTATTGGATAATGACAAATATGTTAACTTTTTGAGTCTTCACGTATCATTGTCATTTTTATCAAGTGCCAACTGGAACGAAAACATTGACTATTGCCAATCTTTGCTAAAATATTTTGTCGACACTTTCATTATTTTATATGGCTCCCAGAATGTGTCTCATAATGTTCATAACCTTTTACATATATGTGATGATGTAGTGAATTTCGGAATGTTAGATATGTTTAGCGCTTTTCCTTTCGAGAACTATATGAAAAATTTGAAGAGGCACTTGAGAAAAACTGATAAGCCTTTACAACAAATACTACGTAGAATCACTGAAGAAGAAAAATCAAAACAACTCTTAAACACTGTGTTACATAAAAATTATCCTGAACCATCCAGTGAACATTTCAATGGTCCTCTTTTGTTGGCAATCACATGTAAACAATTCAAAAAACTAAGTTTTGAACATTTTTCATTGAGCATTTTTGAACCTAACAATTGTTGTGTCATAGAAAACTCAGTAGTTGTTATTATTAAGAATATAATAGTAGTCAATAATGAAATTAAAATTGTTGTTCAGAAATTTTTGAATTTGTGTGATTTTTATGAATCTCCTTGCAAATCATCAGAATTAGGAATATATTTAGCTAGCGATTTAGGTCCTCTTGAATTAGTGAATTCTGAAAATATTGTATATAAATGCATGAAATTGAATTTTAATGAAGACTATGTAATTTTTCCTTTGTTGCATCTGGTTTGACAATCGATTCACAACTCCAAAATATTCAGTTATATGAAAATACAGTGTGGCCCACTTTTAGCAGACCGGAGCATCCTTTATAAAATAAACTGATTTGAAAGAAAATTATTCTTGTTAAAGAGTACAAAAAATTCTGTGTTCAGCAAAAATTATTTGAATTTAAGATAATTTTTTCGCTTCAAAAGTTTTATTTTACTGCATAAGTATTTCGTGAAATTTTGAGTCCACTACACGATTCAGCAGCTTCCAACTGAATTATTTCAAAATTCAAAAAAATGCTAACAATATTGAGCCTATCAAGAACACATGGCTAATGACCATAGCAGTTGATGGCAACACACCTAACAAAAAAAAATATTTAGCATTTTTAACATGAAAAAATGTTATAGCATGCCTTGTAAATCGGAAGTATACTTTGGAAATCATTTCTTACATATACTTTTTGATACTACATGCTGTAATTTTTTTTCTCAGATCAGTGAAAATGTGGATTTTATAGATAAGGGTGCTCTGGTCTAGAGCAGTGAGTAACACTGTATACACAACAATTCAACATTTTTAAGTAGATGAATGATAAAAATAGATACCTTAATGAATGATTTTTAGAATTTGCTTAACGGCTTTTCAAAAATCTCAAATTATAACCATTTTTCATTTCTATTTTTTCATCAAAAATTATAAATAAACAAGAGACTGGTACAATTTCATTTGTAATAATGGAAATTACTAGTATTCAAGAAATAAATGAGACTATCACCTACACTATACTTAGTGAATTGAGAAAAAATTATATTATTTTATTGTCCATTCAAACCATACTGTTTTACTTTTATTGTATTATTTATCAATTTATCATAAATGATCATATAATTCTGCAAATATTTTGCTATAGGTGGTTAACTGTTAACCATGTCAACAAAATCGTGGACTGTGGTTAAGTTTGATGATGAGAACACAGTTGAAGCTGTTCCAACCACTTGGATTTTGGGCAGCTCTTGTTATTGGCCCCCGTATTCAAGGGATAAGCTGGTAGCTGCCATCAAAAATTTCGAGGCCCCGAATACCCATTGGCCCCTGCATAAGATGGAGGTTTTTCGCAATGCAACTTTTGGTATGTACAAGTTCTACTATTCTGCATGATTATATTCAGAAAAAAAGTTATTCATCCTCATATTCTTTTACTTTTAAATATTTCTTTAAATATGAGTATTCAGTTTATGTGCTCTACTACAAATTCGCTTCTCACTACTTCCTACACGAGTCCATATCTGTTTTTGACATATTATCAAAAATTTGGAATCCACTGATAATAATCTCACTTGAAATATTTCTATTATCTGGCTGTATAGCTTGGTGTCAAAATTCAATTCCTATGAAATAAAGAAGAAAAGAAGAGAGAAAAGAGAAATGAAAAGTTGAATTCATTCAGAAATCCCAGTACCATATTGTTTGCTGTTTGCTACCTTATTATGCCATATCTCTAATAACAGTTTTTGAGATTCCTGTAGTGAAAAGCGATTTTTTAGCATACAGGGTGGCAGAAGTTTATTGAAATATATGGTACAGTATATAGTGGATATATAATATAATGTAAATTTTTTTCCAGATTCCTATTTGGAGGCAAGAAAAAAGTCCAATGTAGCAGAGTATGCCAGTGACTTGAACATTGACGAGGAAGCCTCTACTCGAAAGAATCGGCATAAACGAGCCAAAACATTGTCATCATCTTCAGATGATGAACAACAATTCCGACAATCAAGTCAAAAGCGAACATCAATTATTCTACCGAAGCCGCCAACCAAGCCCACATATGATCAACCAGCCAAAGAAAACATTCCTCCAATAAATGTTAATATAACAAAAGGTAATAAAGATACTATGTTGGAAAGTACCTGTAATGCCAGAACAAACCACAATAGGCCTGGGCCAAGGTGAAGGACTTGGTGCAGGTCTACTGACATGTGAAATTAACCTAACCTGTAATACAATAATCTAAGTACTTTTTTTTTAGAAAATATGGCTGGTACTTCTAATGCAGGACCTGATGTTTGCTGCTGCTGTCCAGCACATAAACAAATTTTTGAGACAGGTATGCAGGATAATTTTATCCAGCTTTGAATAAATATCAACCAGTCTATTTTTCAGGTGGTGTCGACATGAAACAAATTAAAAAACAATATTTGTTCATGACGAATATCTTGGCAGACATAAAATCTGAAATAACAGATATCAAATCGAAGGTTCTGTCAGCACAAGAACTTGCTACACCACCACTCAATGAATCATTTTTTATGAAATTCAAATTGCCTGTGAATGACATTGGGGCACTACAGGTACTGGAGGAATACTTGAGCTCAGACGAGAATTTCCAAAAAACTGTTAGTATTTATTTTACATTTTTGATTGGTATATATGTACATTTTGATGAACAATCACTGATATTGTTTCTGTTCTCTTTTACAGGTTCCAGAAATTTCTAATATGGGTGGAAATAATGTTTATGATTTTGTCAAGCGCTCAATGACATTACTCATAACAAATAATTTGGCTAAAAGTTTCAGCTTCCAGGGCAAGAAACAGAAGTCTTCTTTCAGTAAACTGAAACTGTCTGAACTGGTGATAAGTAAGTACCTACAAATTTGAATGATAATAATTATAAATGTTTCGAAAAAAACAAACAGAATTGAAAAGTATTGTTTGTTTACACCCTTGATAATTAGATGATTCATTTTCAAGATAAAAATTAGGCGAACTTTTATCCAAATATGCCTTGATTTCTGCAGCACACTTCTGATTCAATTAAAATGTTTGATTTGAATTTTACAGAAGCTGCAGAACATTCAAAAGTGACAACGACAAGAAAAGAAACAGAAAATTCCATATCCAAATGGCTCAGAAGGGCAAATGAGAGGAAGGGAGAATAATGAACCATTCTCAGTTTTGGAAATGAGCATTTAGATATTTTAATGATTTTTATTTGTTTTTTTTTGTGAAGAAGACGAAATTCTCCGTTTTTGTTGTATTTTGTATTTTAATATTTTTTTATTCATATTTCAAATTTTATTTTTTGTTGGAAGCCATTTATATATGTATATATATATATATATAGTTCTTGTGTAGTTTTTCTTGATTCTTGATTCTTGGGAATGTCACAATGAAATAAATTATTATGTGAAGAGTTAAGCCTAATCTTGTTTGTAATATGTATAAAGTTCAATTGACATACCTCAAATGACAATTTTAACCTTTTTTGGTTGTCATGGTCAAAGTTCAAGCCAAAAAATAATGTTGCTTTTCATGCAGAATAGAATTTTTTTGTTTCTTATTGGGTTGCCAGTTTTTTGCCAAAATTAGGTAATTCTTTGTTGTGGGAATATTTTCAAAAGTAACTGGTTTCTCTGGTGTATAGATTGGCTCATCTAAACTGATGCTGATCCACCAAGAGAAATTAATTTCTTCCTGAAATATTCATATATAAGTACCACTACAAATAAATATATAACTTCAGTAAAAAACTGACAACCCAGAATGGGAAACGAAAAAAATTGCTATTCTGCATGCAGAGCAATAATATTTTTTGGCTTGGCCTTTGACCATGATGCAACCTAAATTAAATTCAAAATTGTTTTTGAGGTGTCATTTTACTTCATAAGTAATAACTTGTTTCACAGATCTGATGAAGTTTGGAGGCTTCCAAACGAAACTTTGTTGTAAATGAATGATTTTCCTTCAAGAGAATCACATACTCAAGAATTAGAATTTATATTGTATGACCCATTTGAAATGGGGGCACCTCTCTAAAACCCTTATTTATTATCCGATTCAGAAGTTTTTTTTTTTTGAATAGATGGAGTATCAATAGTTCTAGCTGAGTGCCATAAATTCGAAATATAAATAAAAATTCCAAGGCCTACTTCGAATTACTTTCAAAGTCAAAAAATTTTGACGACGCCACTGGATTAACGACATTTGCAAGTGGTGTATGTAAAAATGACGTAGGAATGCGTCCGTCGAAATTCCGAAATAAATTTGGTCAGAATTTCATCGAAATCTGCATATAAATAAAAAAATTATAAATTAAGATTTTCCTGAAATTCCACTATACAACATTCTTTTTACATTTTATTATTTTATAATTATTTTATTATTTTATAATTATTTTATTTATGAAAGAATTTCATCTGAACAGATTTCGATGAAATTCTGTCCAAATATATTTAGAAATATTCTGAATCCAATCAATCAGAATTTTAGTAAAAGTTCTGAAATTGAAGTGGTGGGTTGATTAAACGACATCATTTTCAAATTTTATTCCCATATAACTTTTTTATCGATGCATTCCTACGTAATTTTTACATTGGTCTACTTGATAATGTCGTAAATCCAGTACCGTCGTCAAATTTTGTTTGAAAAAAAAATCGCTATTATGTTTTTTTTGGATTTTCTAACCTTGAAAAAAATTTTAAGGAGGCCATGGAATTTTTATTTTTATTTCGAAATTATGGCACTCAACTAGAACTTCTGATGATGAAAGAAAAACTTCTGAATTGGATAATAAATAACAGTTTTATAGAGTTGGGCCGCTTTTAATACAGAGTATATCACAGAGTGATATACATTTATTTTTGTTAAGTTGTGAAAAGTGTTTTAATAAAATAAGTGAGTTATTCCTGCTTGTTATTTCATTGAAAAACTTATCCTTGATCAATTTCCAGTAAGTAAGGTATTGTTTTTTTTTGGCAGTTATTCCTCAATTACTCATAATCAGTAATAATAGGTACATTGTGTCCATGTTGAAGACTTACCACCACTTTGAAATTTTCATTTTTATGAACTATTCTTGTTATGTAAAAGTATTTAAAATGCTCATTCAAGTGGGTAATTACATTTTTGACAACTACGACAATAATTATTATCGGATTTAAGATAATCTTTTGAAAGTATTAGTATTTTGTAGTACCTACCTACTCTGTTGAAATAGGTAAGCAAACAAACATATCGAGGACCAATGGATTACCGTAAATAAAGATTTTTATTTCTACACATAGAAAAGATACATAGATAAAAATATCGAAGGCAAAATTGATAGTTTTACAACAGAAGACAGTATATAACTGATTGAGAAACATAACAATTATACTAAAATTATGAACAGTCATAAAGATACCCAAAGATGTTATAAACACTTCAAATCAATATGTCAATGAGTCCAAAGAGGTCATAGTCATACAAGCAGTTTATTGAATTCATTTAACCCTTTGACAAATAATTAGGTCCATTGGAAATCCTCGGCATACGTACATACAGGGTGGGGCACCGAAAACGAAACAGATCGAATATCTTCAAAACAGATAAGTTATGAATAAAATGCAAAAACACGTCGATTTTTAATCCAAGTGGGACATCTTTCTATCATAACCTCAACTGTCATACCTCTCTCCCCACCCCTTGGTCATTATCACCCAAACAATTTGAATAGGGAAAGTAGCGAGTGTGACACATCATTAAAACGGTAATTTCATAAGGAATTCAGCCATGTCAATATTTTCTTGGCGCCCTCTTGCGGGTAAAAGAAATGTTCCGAATTCCAAATTATGATACTTTATTTGCAAGCCAATTTGACTTAAATTCGGTGACAATACATTATGGAATTTTTCTAAGGGAAAAAACAAAATGGCTGCTCCAACATGGCGGACAATATTTGCAATTATGGTCCGATTCGATTCCAAATTGATATGTGGTTGTTTTCAGGGTTGGAAATTATGACTTGTTTGTCAATGCGAAAAAAAAATTAGAACATAATTGCAAATCTTGTGCGTCATTTTGGAGCCGCCATTTTATTTTTTCCCTTAGAAAAATTCCACAATGCATTGTCACCGATTTTATGTCAAAATTAGCTTGCAATTGAAGTATCATAATTTGGAATTCGAAAAAGTTATTTTTCCCGCAAGAGGGCGCTAAAATGAAAAGTTAGTTAGCGAATATTGACACGGCTGTATATTCCTTATGAAATAACCTTTTTAATGATGTGTCACACTTACTACTTTCCCTATTCAAATTGTTTGGGTGACAGTGACCCAGGGGTGGGTGGAGAGGTATGACAGTTGAGGTTATGATAGAAAGATGTCCCCCTTAGATTAAAAATCGACGTGTTTTAGCATTTTTTCACAACACATGTGTTTTGAAGATATTCGACGTGTTTCGTTTTCGGTGCCCCACCCTGTATGTATTACTGGACATTTATAGACGTACCTGACAGACCTGCATAAAACGCATGCTTTACATCCACTGGAGATACAGCAGAAGAACATTAGCTCATTTCGGACCGTCATGGGCACAACCGGTTATTTACTGGACATGGAGGACCTTTTTCTGGACATTTATGGACGTAACTTGGATGTCCATAAGATGTATGCTGTTCATCCATTGGACATTTATGGACGTATTCAAGTTCTTTGTTGTACGTCCATTGGACATCCAAGTCAGACGTACATAGGATGTTATATACAGTGTATCTGGACATTTTCTGGACTTTTACTGGACATTTGCTGGACCTTTACTGGACATTTATGGATGTTACTGGACGTCCATTGGATATCCATGAGATGTTTGCTGTACATCCATTGGACATACATAAGACGTACATATGCTTATTCCGGACATTTATGGACGTATTTTAGATCTTTGTTGTACGTCCATTGGACATTCAAGTCGGACGTACATAGGATGTTATATCCAGTGTGTATCTGGACATTTGCTGGACCTTTACTGGACATTTATGGACGTCCACTGGATGTCCCTAAGATATTTTCTGTACATTCATTGGACGTACATAAGAGGTACATATGCTCATTCCGGACATTTGTGGGCGTATTTAAGGTCTTTGTTGTACGTCCATTGGACATCCACATCGGACGTAAGGTAAACCTGGGTAAGTGTGAATCGGGGGTAACTGTGAACATATCATTTTAAAATGACAGGAGTACACCGATAGAAGTGCGTTTGTTTGTTCGTAGTAGTATATCATCCTAGAACACTTGCCCGCTAAAAAGAACGCCACTGCGATAATTGGCGGGCGCGACATAACCTATTTAATTCATGCCATAAAGTGATCACAGTTGATGAGTGCACCGTGTTATTTTTAAAATACAAGGAAAAATACATTAACCAACGTAAGTTATTTTTATTCATTGCTATTGTATGTGTAATATGTTATAGTTCAACACAGTATATATGCATTTTCGGTTTTTTTTTCGTACTGTTGATAAATATCGTGTTCACACTTACCCCTTAGTATTTCGCATAATGAGGTAAGTGTGAACATTTCATCAGTGCAAGTGTGAACGTACATTTTTGCGGTGTAAGAACGTAATAAAAATTTTTCATTTCAGATTATGCCAAGAGTCTACGTAAGAAAGACTAACAGAGGAGGGGCTTATTCAA
Source organism: Zygogramma bicolorata (assembly GCA_032362365.1). NCBI lineage: Eukaryota > Metazoa > Arthropoda > Insecta > Coleoptera > Chrysomelidae > Zygogramma > Zygogramma bicolorata. Next base: position 489,652 of record JAVJAQ010001197.1, on the reverse strand, counting down.
AGGAAGATATAAATTTAGCTGTGGCTGAAATTAAACGCGGTGCTCTAACCATACATAGAGCCCATAGATTATATCTTATTCCAAAAACCACTCTATTTTATCACTTGAAAGGTACCCGAGGAAAAAAAAGTGAGACACAAGGCCGTTCTACAGTGATTCCAAAAGAGGATGAAATCAAATTAGCAAATTCTCTTCGCACACTTGAGAAGTGGGGCTTTGGAATCACGAGAAAAGAATTGCTGATGGTTGTTGCAAGTTATGTTGAACAAAATAATATTAAGACACCATTCAAGAACAACATACCTGGTGATGATTGGTTCAGAAACTTCAAAATACGTCACCACCTGAGTATAAAGAAGCCCCAATCAGTTGAGTACGCCCGAAAAAAGATGACAGATCCGTTCATCATTAATGCATATTTCGATATTTTGAATCAAACTTTAACAGATTTATCACTTCATAACAAGCCCGAACAAATTTGGAACCTAGATGAGAGTTCTTTTTCTCATGATCCTTATAAAACAAAAATTGTTGGTGCAAGGGGAAAAGCTTGTTCTAGAACCGTGTCAGGTCCGGGCCGGGAAAATACAACTGTTTTAGCTGCTGTATCTGCTTCCGGATTAAAAGCCCCTCCACTCATTGTGTATAAGGGGAAGAATATTTGGGATGCCTGGGTTCCAAATGAAGAAGACTCGTATCCGGGAATGTCATTTGCTGCCAGCAAAAAAGGCTGGATGGAGACAGACATTTTTTTAAATTACTTTGAAAAAACTCTACTGCCTGCTCTGGGACCACACAGACCTGTTCTGATTATTTATGATGGTCATAGCACCCATGTTAACATTCCTCTAATAGAATTGGCAACTGCCAATGATGTAACAATTCTCAAACTTCCCCCACACACGAGCCACCTTCTTCAGCCACTAGATATATCAGTGTTCAGATCACTGAAGGGTACATGGGATGAAAGATTAGTGGCTTGGCAAAGGAGAAATGTGGGAATTAAAATACCAAAGAAACAATTTTCGGCAATGATCGGTCAAGCCTGGAAGGACCTCAAGCCTATCACTATTAGTAATGGTTTTGTAAAAGCTGGTATACAGCCATTTGATCGGCAGGTCATATCTGAAGACAAATATGATCCTGAATGTTTAAGAAGGTGGAGAAGACACACCTCAGGTAATGCTGTTGGGAGACGAGAAGAAAATGTCGAAGAAAACCAAAATGTCGAAGACAACCAAAATGTCGAAGGAAACCAAAATGTCGAAGAAAAGACCAAAATGTCGAAGAAAACCAAAATGTCGAAGAAAACCAAAATGTCGAAGAAAACCAAAATGTCGAAGAAAACCAAAATGTCGAAGGAAACCAAAATGTCAAAGAAAACCAAAATGTCGAACAAATTCCAAATATAGAAGCTACAACTAGTCGATCCACATCAAAATTATCATTTGAAGAGCTTCTTTTGAAAACAATAAGACACTCTGATAGTGGCCAGGTACAAAAACTAAAAAAAAGAAAAGTGGCATGTGGAGCAGAAGTCATCACTGCACCACAGGTATTAGCTAGACTAGAAGAAGAAAAAGCGACTAAGACTAAGAAAGTTTTCCGACAAAAAGTTAATAAAAAGCGTACAATCCAGAAAGAAAGTGACATCGAATCTACAGATGAAGAGCTGGACGATTTCTCTGTAGTAATTGATTCAGCAGATGACTTGGACCCAGAGGGTTCTGATACAGAAGAAGAGCTAGATACAGATAAAACTCTGGACAAAAAAATCGAAGAAGAGCAAACTAATATCGAAAACGGCAAATGGGTGGTAGTTCAGTATGAAACCAAGAAGAGCATAAGGCATTTTGTTGGCAACATTTTGAACGAAACTGATGAAGGATGGGAAGTGAAATTTTTAAAATTCGGCAGAAAAACCTTTTCTTGGCCCGATATAGACGATATTGATACGATTAATAAAGAAATGATCATAAGAATCCTGCCAGACCCCAAGAGAGGCCGCAGAGGAGACACATTCATTTTCTCAGTAGATTTTTCAAATTTCAATTTAGGCACTTAAGTTATATTTCATTTTGAAAAGTTCATTACTTTTTAACTATTTTAGATATTAAAGTGTTCCAAAAACGAAATTGTAGCTTTTTTAACAGTATTTCACACTTGCCCCAAATTATCTGAAAACACCTTATATTGTAGATACCATGAACCGCGTTCACACTTGCCCCACTTTGTGGGGCAAGTGTGAACACAGGACAAAAAAAAAAAGAAAAAAAGGTGAGTAAAAGTGTTTTGTTTTTAACCAGCAAAACTGAAAAATCATGTAGACAGATACTCATACTAGCTATGTTTAAAATATGAAATTTAAAAGACATATATTTTATAAGTTATAATGCTTTAAATTGGCACTAATCAAAAAAGCGTTCACTCTTACCCAGGTTTACCTTACATAGGATGTTATATCCAGTGTATCTGGACATTTGGTGGACCTTTATTGGACATTTATGGACGTAACTGGACGTCCGTTGGACGTCCATAAGATCCATGCCGTACATCCACTGGACATACATTAGACGTACATGTGCTATGTGGGTAGGGCCAACTCTTCAAAACTTTATTTGTTTTCAAATCACTAAGCCAGCTTTATCAATTATATTGTGAAACGTGTAAAAATGCAGATAGAAAACACCTTTCAAACAAAACATTTTACTGTCAATTCAATAATAGCAATTTGGTAATATATCAACCGAAAAAAGACCAGTGCGATATTTGTGTCAGTCATACTGTTGGGAATATTAGTGACGATCAGCACTCAATTCACTTTCAAAAAAAAAAGATAGAGCACGAACAGAAAAGCAAAATGATAAAGCTTCAGCTGAGGAACAAAACTGCATTGTTCTCACTATGGACCTCCACGCGGGTAAAATTTGTCCAGTTGTTCGAGCAAGCAGTGTGTTTTTCAAGACTAAATTATGTTGCCACATTCTTACGGTGTACGATATTACTAGCCATCATAGTACATGTTATTGGTTCACTGAATAGGATTGCGAGTTGGTAGCTTCTGCGTTTACCTCATGCATTATTGATTACTTAGAAAGACACTGCACCAACAAACAGTTACCTGTTATTATATATTCAGACGGTTGCACCTATCAAAACCGGAACAAAGTCTTGGCCAATGCATTGCTTAATTATTACATTAAAAACAAGATTCCTGTAACTCAAAAATTTCTTGAACGGGGTCACACTCAAATGTGCTATAGCAACTGAGCTGCTAGCACCAAGTAGGAGCAGTAACATTCTTGAAAATGCCAACTGAGATGTTGGCGAAACGTCGAAAGTCAATACCGACAAATCAACGGATAAACTCCCAGAATACCAATTTCGCATACTCAAGCATCCGTGAAAACCTTCACTGTAACATATATATATATATATATATATATATATATATATATATATATATATATATATATATATATATATATATATATATATACATATATATATATATATATATATACATATATATATATATATATATATACATATATATATATATACATATATATATATATATATATATATATATATATACATATATATATATACATATATATATATATATATATATATATATATATATATATATATATATATACAGTGTGCCCAAGATAAGGATGAACAGCATGGGGATCTCGGTAACCGTAAGAGTTACACGGTAGGTCAAATGGACAAAAAGTTGCGCAATTGAGGGGTCAATAAATAGATGTTGAGAAATCCCAAAAATGTTGTTTACTTCCGGAGATATTCGGGAAAAACCGAAATTTGGCGATTTGGTTTTTATTTTTTTCCGAAGTTATTTGAAAAGTTTCGAAAAAACCAAAGGCACTTTCTCATTGCCACTTTTTTACCTCTACAAAATGGCGCTCACACAAAATCTCCGTACAACGTTTCGTTTGGAAGAAATCATCATCAACTTTGTTTTTTTATATGGCACGTCCCCATGCTGTTCATCCTTATCTTGGGCACACTGTATATATATATATATATATATATATATATATATATATATATATATATATATATATATATATATATATAGTCCGAAATTTCAAATTTTCACTTTTTCTCACCAACACGAAATAATGATCCGTCTGCACCATCTATTAAAAGATAGCAGAACTGCAAAAGTCCGTTACAGAGAAAACCAAGTTAAAAATCAATACCACGTAACTGAATGGGTGAAAAACTCAATACAATACCTCGCAAGTCTAATTACATTATGCAATCTATACGGAATCACGTGTTCACAGACAGCTACATCTCTTTAAATTGATTGTTGATAGTAATATTCAAAATCAGTGTGTGGCTGAAAGTAAATGTAAGTAGGGTATACGCGCCTAATTCCAGCCACGTCCAGAATTCAGCCGCAAACACGAAAAATTAATTATAATAAGAAAATCATCACAGCACAATCATAAAATCATGTTTCCAATGCTCAGCCGTTATTCGACCGGTTTAGCTGTCAATATTTTATATTCTTACCTCAAAAAACCTACATGCGGTAAGTGTTCAAAGTGATTGGTCAGCAGCTGTCTGTGTAAAGGTAAGAAAACGTACATTTTCAACAACAGTCAACAGGTTCGGGAATAGGACATGAATACCTTTTCTTTCGAGATAAACCACTGTACTATTTTTTTCATATATAGGGTGATTGCGCCAGTTTGCCGGCCACTTCCAGTGGTCGGCCGTTTTCATCTTTTTCATGGAATAATAAGTAAAATAACCAGTCTTCAAATTTGAAAATGCCGCCAAACTTTCGGTTACAGTTTTCCCTCCAATTCCCGTTAGATTTACCCGTCCTGTCAATACAATTATTCATTCCCTGTCAGTTCTATTCACGGTGGTCGAAGTGATCGTTGGTCGGGCGTTGCTCTGTTCAAAAAAATTAGTGGAACACAACTTTTTCAACGGTAAGTTTCTGCCTAATTTTGCTAGATATTCTAGAATTTTTTCATGTAGAATGTGGACGTGTTGAACTTGTATTTTAATGTAAAAAAACTGAAAATGAATGATTTTTTCTTATTATTACGCGGTGGCCGGTGCACTGGAGCCTCCAAACAACCATTTTCCAGTTGTCGGCCAGGGTGGCCGAGAACTGGAATAATAAGCTGTCTATTGGTGGTCCCTCAATTCCAATATCGAATGCTGTGCACACTTATCGTTCTGTCCTTTTCAAAGGTGCTACTGACGGTAATACTATAGCCAGTTTCCGGCCACCAAAATGATTTATATTGAGTAATTCTAATAGCTTGCTTTTTATGTGGCCGAGAATAGGTTTAATATGAGCCAGTTGTCGGCCAGCATATATTTCTTTGAAATCATGCGGTCGACAACTAGCTTTATAAACGCCTGTTCTCGGCCAGTACTATTCATCTATATGTTAATACTTTTTATATTAACTTTCTTTATTGAATTGAAACAATGTGCAAGACTTTCGCCTTATAATCCAAAGGTTCGAGGGTTATTCGAATCCCAGTCACCGGTCCCGTGCATGACATCACACGCAAGACTTCTGAGGGTTGTTCGTAGGGGTGCAGCCGGTTTTAACAATAACAATGTTTGCTTTAAAATGAGCGTTACTTTGTACAATCTTTATTATACAAATATTTAAAAGTAGACTCCATAATTTTTTTTCAGATGGCCCCAGTCAAGAAAATTCAGACAAATCAGAGAACTGCCGTTAAAAGGCATATTTTCAAATATGATGAAGTTGCGTTAAAAAAGACCCTTGAAGACATAAAGGAGCACGGTATGGGAATCCGGGAAGCATGTCGACTGAATGGTGTTCCCAGGTCAACCATTCAGGATAGGATCCATGGAAGAATCATGGAAAAAAAAAGGAAAATTGGACCTGATCCAGTACTGGGAATAAAAGGGGAAGAAAAAATCTCTCAATGGGTGATGAATATGGCGAAGTGTGGTTTTCCGATTCGAAAAAAAGATTTGTTGGAGACTGTAGCGGGAATTGTCAAAGACAGTGGAAAACCGACACCTTTCAAAGAAGGGAAACCAGGAGAGAAGTGGTACAGATGCTTTTTGAGGAGACACCCGGAAATGAGCATCCGTGAAGCTGAAAGCATTAATAGAGCCAGAGCTGCAGTAACAGAAGAACGGGTGAGAAATTGGTTCAGAGATTTGAAACAATACCTCACAGAACAAGGATCGTTAGACGTGTTAGACGAACCAGAGAGGATATTTAATGGAGATGAAACAGGGTTTTCGTTGGGTCCAAAAACTGGAAAGGTATTGGCTCCAAGAGGCTACAAAAATTTATATGGAATGAAAAACAACAAAGAAAAAGAAAATATCACTGTGTATATGTCATTCAATGCCAGTGGTAAAATATGTCCACCCTTGGTCGTACTTCCCTATCTACGTCCACCCAAAGCAGTTATTGACAACATGCCAAAATCTTGGGTACTAGGACGGTCAGATACGGGTTGGATGAAAGGAAGCATATTTTATGAGTACATGGCAAATGAATTTAACGATTGGTTAGGCAGCAATAATATCAAAAAACCCTATATTGTATTTGTATATGGGCACAAATCACACATGTCTTTGCCACTTAGTCAATTTTGTGAAGAAAACCAAATAATTTTGTATGCATTGCCACCAAATACGACACACATGCTGCAACCAGCTGATGTGAGCGTTTTTAAACCACTTAAGCAACAGTGGATAACCACTGTTATAAATTGGCAAAAGAGAAAAGAGAATTTCAACAGTAATATCACAAAGATAAATTTTTGTAAGGTATTTGAAGAAACATTGACTGTGGATATGAAAACTGCCATTATGAATGGATTTAGAAAATGTGGACTATTTCCATTTGATGCCAATGCTGTAGATTACAGTAAGTGCGTTAAAGATACATTTTCAAACTTGAAGAGAAAATCCAGTGAAAGAATTACGACAAAAGATTTTGATGCGGCAATTAGGGTGTTCTCATTGATAAGAAATGAATTGAAAGATAATGGCATTGACACTGATTTGATTTTGGCCAAAATTGATTTAGCTAGATCTAATGTGTCTCCACAACGTCGTTTGAAGTCAATTACAGCACAACCACCAACAGCAACAATGCCGGCACCAGCAGAAACTACGTCCCAAAATATAAATAATTCAATTCCAGAAGTTGGATCATTCATTTCATTGAATGATATATCAGTTCTGCCATTGAGCGATATGTCGTTCGTATCATTTAGCAACCTCCTGGATTACGATGAAAATCTCGAACAAATCACACATTGTCAGAATATGGCTAACTCCAAGGCACCAGCGGCTAACACCAAGACAGTCAACACGGTTGTTACTGTTGCCCAAATTAATGTATGTGAAGGTACAAATGAATCCATGACGGAAACTGCTACAGTCTTCAATCAAAAAAAAAATTAACCAAGAACAAAACAATTTAAATTTGATATCATTTTGTGATGATGTACAGGAAAGTACAGATGGAGAATCCATATCGAAAACTGCTACAATTCCCAAAAAGAGGATTCAAGACCAAACCAATTTCAATTCGATATCAATTTGTGATGATGTACAGGAAAGTACAGATGGAGAATCCATATCGAAAACTGCTACAATTCCCAAAAAGAGGATTCAAGACCAAACCAATTTCAATTTGATATCAATATGTGATGACTGATCAAATAATTCTGATCAGTTGCAAAATGTAAATATTACACTTAATGGTGATTTACGTCAATATGATGAAAGTGAACGAGAGAACATTTTAGAGCAATCTGATTTAATTTGCTCCCCTTCCAAACGAACAAATCGTTCTCCTCTAGTTGCGATTCAGTTAATCGATCCATTCGATAAACACCTTAAATTTCCTGAATCCAAACCTGAATCTCATAAGAAACGTTCTGATACCCTTAAATTTCCTATGGCCATCTCCTCTGAGAAATGGCGTATCAACTTGGCACTTAAAGAAGAACAAAAATCAAAAAAAGCTAGGGATATAGAAACAAGACGCAAGATGAGGGCTTCTTTGAAAGCAGAAAGGGAAGCAAAAATTAAAGAAAACAAGGTAATCAGAAGAAAAAAACTTGCTGAAAGACAAGCAAAATTGAAATCTATAAAGAAACCTAAAAAACCAAAGCAGAAATGCCCGAAGTGTGAAGATGAACTAATTAGCGATATTGAGGACGAGGGAGAAAAAAATATCGGCTGTGACAACTGCATAAGATGGTACCACCTGAGGTGTACCAATCTTTATAATATACCTTATATTGAAGCTGCCAAAAAGGAATACATTTGCGAACATTGTGTGTGATCGCAAAAACAAAAACTCTGGGCTCCAGACATTTTTAGTTAACTATAGTTCCTTATTTTGTGTGATATAGTTTTTAATTTTTTTAAGGAGAAGCATTCTTTTTGCGTTTTTATATTTTACTTTTGTTTTTGTTTATATTTTGTTTTATTCTTTTTGCGTTTTTATATTTCACTTTTGTTTTTGTTTAGATTTGTTTTTTTTGTATGTGAAATAAACTGTGTTGCATATTTCTATTGTTAATTGGAGAATTCACTAATATCGGCCTTATTGATAGGGAGCATAAGATTAATGGCCGAGAAAAGGCATTAAAATGGTCGACAACTGGGAAGGTGGCCGAAAACTGGCGAACTAGTAGGCTGAGAAGTAGGATCTCGTGGCCGAGAACTAGCAAAAGTGTATTTTTTGTAAATACTAATTTTTTCAAAATAATGTGGACACTCTATGAATTTCTAGTATGGTAATTTATAATTACAAGGACTTATTCTGTCTCTCAAAAAAATTGTAATTGATTCATATGTTAATATCCACCTACAGAGCCGTCGCAAACCTATGATATACTCTAAGTGGCCGACTATTGGCACATTTACCCTAATTGCGGATAAACATCGATGATATATGATATTCGAAATAGATGAAAATATTGTGAATACTTTAAATATTGGTGGCTGAGTACTGGTTGCGAATATATATTGAAAATCTGTCGTCAGCCATGGGGCTGAACATAGGGTAAATTGTTGGTTTTCCAATTTCGACCATAAATGCTATATTCCTCTTTTCCTCTGATGACTTGATTCATACATAAAAATTACTCTGAACCAGTAGTCGGCCACCTCAAAAGGGGGAGTGGAGTAGGGTGGATGACATTAGGACAAGAGCTGTCCTATAGTCAGCCGCTGTTTCATTGCAGGAAAATTGGCTGATCGAGTTGGCAAAATGTGGATTTCCCCAAAAATAATGCGAACTCCTGGACACTGTCCAAAAAATTGTAATCGAGAAAAATCGGAAAACACCTTTCAAGGGGAGTAAACCTGGTAACAAGTGGTATCAGGGATTCTTGCGGCGACATAGAAGACTGAGCTTGAGAAGCTGAAGGTCTCACTAAGGCTAGGAGTCTCGTAACGGAGGAAATGTTGAGGAAGTGGTTCCGGGAACTAGACATTTTTTTAACGAAGAACAACGCACAGGACATATTAAATGATCCTTCACGAATCATGAATGGAGATGAAACAAGTTTCGCCATGTGTCCTAAATCAGGAAAAGTCCTAGCACCGAAGGGCTATGAAAACATATGAGGTGAAAAAGGGGAGTGAGAAAGGGACCATCACAGTTCTCTTGGTATTCTCCGCTGACGGAAAAACATTGACGCCGATGGTAGTATTTCCATTTGTTCGCCCGAATAAGACTCTCGTGGATACTATTCCATCAGGTTGGTTCCTGGGTCGGTCCGAGAGTGGGTGGATGAAGACCGACACATTTTAGGAGTATATAGCAAACGGGTTAGATAAATGGCTCAACGAAAACAATATCAGAAGACCCGTATTACTTTCAGTTGATGGGCATAAATCCCATATTTCTTAACAATTGAGCCAATTTTGTCATGGCCACAAAATTATTTCATATGCCTTTCCTCCTAATACAACGCATATGATGCAACGAGCTGATGTCAGCGTATTCAAACCTCTCAAACATCATGGAAGAAAACGTTGAGAGAATGGCAAGCACAACCTGAAAATGTGAATCGTTCATTGAGTAAATTAACATTTTGTCCATTATCGAAAAAAGTAGTGGTAGATGAGTCGATTTGTCAAGCAATAAAAATGGTTTTAGGAAATGTGGGTTGTATCTTTTCGACCCAGATGCCATGGACTACTCTGAAGTGCATTCAGAATCGTTAAGAGAATATGCAAATTACCCAAACGAAGCAACAGATCAGCACAACAGAAGATCAGCTTCTGATCACTATAAAGGTTTTATCAACATACAAGATGCTCTTTCCGAGAGGGGATTTGAAAACATAGACCGATTAATAGAACAAATCAAACATGAATGTTATACTGTTGAAGTAGTAGAAGATGCCTGTAATGAACCAAATCAGTCAGAGTTAGATGATGAAATCATAGGAAATGCATCTATTCTCAATGATGGTACGATACAACTTGATGATAACTTCAATTTAGAGATTTTTGAATCAACTGGAGCATTTACCCTATTAACAGCATTAAAAAAGGGAATAATCGAGATTGATTATTAAAATAGTTTTAGAGGCATGTTTTCCTGAATATAGGACTTACGGGTTAGGGTAGTGGCACCAGTAATTGTAACACCCCCAATTATTGTTAGCTCGAGCTTATTTATCGAAAAATAGGAAACTTCATAACTTGTTTGGTGTCCCAGCGACATAATTATGTTCCTAAGTGTATCAACTACATTTGTAAGTGAAAATCTCTAACATAGATGTCAGTACAATCGCCTTTTTTTAACCCAGATATATCTAGTACGGTTCTAACAAGTCTCGACGTGCAGCGATTTTTACGTGCACGAGAGATATTAGGGTGGTAAATGCTTCAGTATACTTGCAACATTGTGGCTGAACAAACTACATTCAGTTTCGTTGTGTAGAAGTGAGAAATTTATTGTTTTCAAATACAGATATAACTAGAAATGGCGGAGCACGGTGTCAACTTTGAAAGGTATGTACATTTCAAGCATAAGAAATTATAATGTATTTAACCGATTGCTGGTAATTAGAAGGGAAATGATAATAATATCATAAGTCGTTTAGATACATTCATTATTCAGTAAACTGCTATTTGTTTAGGGTGGAATTTTGGGGGTGTACTAAATATAGTACATTAGGAAAATATATGTCTATCAATGTTATTTCATTCCAGAGGTTTTTCACTCAACGAAGCTCTAGCTATGTTGGAAGATGATGCTGAATTAGCTGAAACAGTAGATGAAATTTTCATTCCCCTTGAAAATGCAACGGCTGAGGTAACAGATGAAGATTCTGGTACGGAAGATATTTTTACAATAAATAATCTACCCGCATCTCAGTTACAAGCACCAGCGGAGATAAGATTCCAAACGAAATATGACACTATCGATTATTCATCAGAGGATGAGGTGCACTTGTCCGAATTACGAAAACGTTTGCGATTATCGGATAGAAAGAAAAAAACTTTGAAAAAAAAGTACGAGTGGGTCCAAGAAGATTTGCCTCCCTCAGAAACAAACTTCGAGCATTCGCATGATAAAAATAATTCGGAGAATCCAATGGAGCTTTTCTCTAAATTCTTCGATGAAGAAATAATTGAACTTTTCGTGAGTAGCAGTAATAATTATGCCCAACAAAAAATCGAACACCTAATATAAAACATACTGAATTCAAAGCTTTCATTGGAGTTTGCTTGCTTAGTGGATACATACAAGTGCCAAGGAGGAGAATGTATTGGGAGCGTGAAAAAGATGGACATAACGAGTGGGTTGCCGAAGCAATTTCAAGGGACAGATTTGAAACATTTTTTCCAATTTGCATGTGTCAGATAATCAACAATTAGACCACCATGACAAATTCACGAAAGTGAGGCCCCTTTTCATTCTTCTTAATAGATAATTCATGGAAAACTCAATTGTTGAAAAAATGCACTCAATTGATGAAGCCATGGTACCTTATTATGGTCGCCATGGCTGCAAACAGTTTATTCACGGAAAGCCAATAAGGTATGCCTTCAAATTATGGGTTGGAAGTACAAGACTTGGTTACTTGAATTGGTTTGAACCATACCAAGGTGCTGCAACAAATAATATGCACAAGCCCTGAGCAAGAAATGGACGGACAAAAAATTTCATCTCTTCTTCTACAACTTATTTACGTCTATTCCTCTGATTGAAGAGCTGATGAAAGAAAATTTTTTCGCAACTGGTACAGCAAGAGAGAACCGATTGGCAGGGAATACCCTCATAGACTCTAAAGTTCTAAAGAAAAAAAACGAGGAAGCTATGATTATAAGACAATTTCAAGTCAGAATATAATAGCAGTAAAGTGGAATGACAACAGCATCGTAACACTTTGCTCAAATTTTCCAGGAGTCGAACCTATTCATGTGGTGAAATGCTACTCGCAAAAGAAGAAAAAGAATATTCAAGTAAGTATAATCAGCTTTTATACGCAGTTATGTATAATGCATAGTTTATTTTAGGTGGAGCAGCCACATGTCATAAACATGTATAAGTGTAATATGGGAGGGGTCGATCGCTCTGACCAGAATATCAGCTTATATCGCACATCTCTGAGAGGAAAAAAATGGTATATTCCTTTGTTCACCCACAGCATTGACATGTGCGTTCAGAACGCTAGTTTCAGAAGACGAATTGCCACAATATTACTAGTTCAAAATAAAAAGCAAGCTACATACCAAAAAGGACATTCGAGTAGAACACAAGGTACTGATTTGCGTTACGACTGGATAGACCATTTGTGATTCCACAGGCAAAACAGACCCGATGTGGATACTGTCATGAGAAAACAACAAGATGTTCAAAATGCGACATTGGATTACACGTAAAATGCAACGTGATATTTCATACAAAATAATTTGTTTTTCGTAGTAGTACATCTACCTAATGTACTATATGTAGTACGGTCTTGATTTTGCATCTTTTATAAAAATAAAAATTTTTATAAAAAATTTAATCTTTTTTTGTCGCTAATGAACTTCAATTTTTTCGAAATTACTTCTTGAAATTTTCAAATAATCCTATAGGCATATCTGGTTTGAGATAACAGTCATGGTGTCATGTGAGAGTGAATATTGTTAAGTTTTCTAAACAGAATTCTTAAGGAAGAGGATTTTTTCGAATTGATAGTATATGTTTTGGTTTAGGTGAAAGTGGTCCATTCAAGCATAACAGGTGGGTATTGGTATGATATCTTGACACGAAGTGAATTTGAAATGTTCGGAAGGTATAGGTTATGATAAATCCGGTGGTGACAACTACTGAATTGAAAAAACCGTTACGTACTAGTAGTTGTGACCGAATGACAACTACTGGGCTAGAGAAAATGTGGAAAAATAAATAAATATAAATGGAAAAATTTGAAATTGCTTCAAGCAATCCAGTAGTTGTCACCACTTACATGATAATGACAATTACTGGAATCTGAAGTGACAATTATTGTTTTCAGATATCTGAGCAACATGGACCAGAAAAAAGTAAGGAATAAAGCTTTTTTCAACTATTCAGAAGAAGCTATGCTAGCTGCAGTAGAAGCTTGCAAAAATGGTATGCCATTTTTAACTGCAAGCAAAAAGTTTGTGGTTCCTGGAATGACGTTAAAATACAAGGTATTGGGTAAAACACCATTACAAAAAAAATGGGGCCAAAAACATTTTTGAAAAAAATCGCGGAGGAAAAACCGGTGGAATGGATCAAGGAGATCTCGAGGAGGGGTTTTCCACCAAAAAAAGATGATCTCGTTCTAACAGTCAACTCAGGACGTAATACTCCATTCGTTGACAATAAACCTGACACCTTGATTTGAGTCAAAGGATTCCTGAAACACTAACATCTGTTAGAGCATCTGTGAGAGAATCCCAGTTAAAGGGGTAGTTTCGAGAAGTTGAAGAATCTCTAAGAGAGTTTTTAACATTGATGAATCTGCTTTTCAACTCCGTCCTAAATCTGGCAAAGTCGTCGGTCCACGTGGGGAGAAAAATATATATGACTTGAAAAAGGGGTCTGATAAAGAATCACTAACTGTCCTTATGAATATAAGAGCTGATGAAACATTACAACCTCCATTTATCTTTTTTCCTCACACCAGACTGCCCGGTCATGTAACGTCGAATATATCAGATGAATGGAGTGTAGGAAAGACCGAATCTGGTTGGATGACAGGGGAATCTTTCTATGAGTATTTGGCCCATTGTTTTCTTAAGTAGCTTCTGAAGAATAAGGTGCAGTTTCCAATAATCATGTTTTTAGATGGACACAAATCTCATTTAACGATGCACTTGCATGAGTTTTGTACATCTAATCAAATTATTTTGGTGGCACTATTTCCAAATGCAACCCACATAATTCAACCGTGCGATGTCACTGTTTTCGGACCTTTGAAAGAACACTGGAAAAAGGCAGCTCATTCCTGGAAATTCAAGACGAATAACCATATTTTGATTAAAACAAATTTTCTTCTTGTATTCCAGAAAGCTATACAATGCATAACTCCTGAAACAATAATCAATGGATTTCGAAAGTGTGGATTGTTCCTTGAAATCCTGAGGCAGCAGACTTATTCAAGTGCCTTCAAGATAGGTATGATTCTGTTAGATTGGCTAAAAAGAGTGTGGTTTCAACTAAAAAGCAAAACCATCTAGAATACCTCGAATCTTTCATGAGCATTCAGATGGTGGAACAATTCCAAAAGTGCCGCGAGAAAAAATCATGGCATGGAGAAGAAAAGTCGAAAGATTTATTCGGGGTCTGGATGAAATTCAAAGATGGGGTTGAGAAACAAGATTCACTTGGAATGAGAGAAGACAAAGTAGAGATCATCACCCAAATACTGGATGAAAAAACAGTGGGGATGTCGAAGAGGACACAAAAAATATGTTTCAGGAACCTACAGATCACATTCAAGACGATGTACAAGATACAAAAAAAGATACACAATGCCCGCAAATAGAAACTATTGAAAAAATGTTCGGTGGTAACATCTAAGGAATGGAAACATTACTTTAACAAAAAGGAAGAGGACAAAAGAAAAAAGGAAAGAGAAAAGGAAGAAAGAAAAATGTTAGGGAACTCAACAAGCTTCAAATCTTGAAGGAAAAAGAAGAGAAAAAGTTCAAACAGCAAATTCAGAAAAGAAAAATTGAGGAAAGTTCAGATTCTGCAAACTCCAAGGAACTTTCTTTTGCAGAAAAGTCTGGTGAAGAAGAAACTTTTTCGGACATCCAAAATTCGGAAATTGAGGAATTTGTCGCAGATCAAGCCACTCCACCGTTATTGATTCCAGTTTTAGAAAACTTCTATGCAGTTTATTACCAAGAACAGTTTTATATAGGCTGTGTTCCGAAAATTGACAAGAAAGTTTTTCTGAAGTCTGAAGTTATCAGAAGTCAAAGAGAACCATTTTGTCTGTCCCAAACATCAAGATGATGATTGGGTGGAAAAGGAGCCGATCAAGCGTGGATACAAACTAAGGTGCATGGCAGATCAAAAGGGCTTTATTATGAAATTTGACGTTAATCAAGGCAAAAATCGATCAGAAACTGACAAGTTTCCTGGATCTGGTCTCGGAGAAAAAGTAGTTCTTACTCTAACTGAAAATGAATGGGGAAAGAAAAGAAAAGTTTATTTCGGTAACTTTTTTACATCCATTTCCCTTCTGGAAAAATTGAAAGCTGAAAAGGTAACAGCATGTGGAACAATACGTCCAACCTGAAAATTCATGCCAAAACATTTGCTGCCAGGTAAAAACATGAAAAGGGGTGTCTACGACTTCGGGCATTCCAATTCAGACATTGGTGTTTTCAAATGGAAGGACAGCAAACCTATTTTCTTTTGCAGTAATTATCACGGAAGCGAAGAAACAACTGTGAAACGGGAGCAAAAGGATGACTCATCAGTTGATGTCATATGTCCCTATATTGTAAAAGACTATGATCAAAATATGGGCGGCGTTGACCACGCTGATCACCTTCGAGCAGCCCATGGTTTATCTAGACGGTCAAAAAAATGGTAGCACCGGTTGTTCTGAGGAATGCTTGATATTGTCGTCATCAACTCTTACATTGCCTACTGTCAAATTTTGCCACATATAAGATTACTCGAATATCGAAGATCGATAGTGCAAGGTTTGATGAATTACTCACAATTGGACAAGGGAATGAAAAGAAAATCCGAACAAAATTCCACCATGAACGCATCACTGAAACGCCGTGAGACTTACTATTCCGTGGTCGAGGACATGAGGTTAGCCAATAAGGGTGTTCATTGGATAATATATGCTCAAACTAGGGGTAGATGTGAAGTATGCAGCCAGGAAGTGTTCCACTTGCAACATTCAACTTTGCAGCAATGAAAAAAAGAATTGCTTCAATAGATTTCATGGAATACTAATATAATGATGTTTACCTGGGGTTTTAGGTTCTGTAAAAGATAAGTCATTTGCAATAAACTGTTGGCAACTTTTTTTCGATAATGCTACGTTGAATAAAATTGTGCTAAAAACAAATATACATAGAGAGTATTCAGGATCGAAATTCAAAAAAATCTTATGTAAGACCATCAAGTCTATTGGAAATTAAAGCTCTGCTTGGCTTACTTTACCTTGCTGAAATATATCATTCTGACAAAACATCTATTTTTGAATTTTGGTCCACTGACGGTACCTACAGGAATTCAGATGTTTCCCGCCACTATGGCACTGAAAAGATTTCGTTTTTTCAATGAGGTGTTTGCGAATGGATGATATCCGAACAAGAGAAATTTGCAAAACAGAGCATAATCTAGCACCACTCAGAGAATTATTTCAAAATATGAACGGAAAATGTCAGAAGCACTACACCGTGGGCAGATATGCTACACTTGATGAGATGTTGTGGGCATTCAGAGGTCGTTGTCGGTTTAGGATGTATAAACCGAACAAACCGGCAAGATATGGATTGAAAGTTTTATCTATAGTCGATTCGCGCACATTTGATACATACAACATGGGAATATACTGCGGTACACAACCAACAGGTCCATTTGCAGTTAGCAATGCTACCACTGATGTAGCGAATAGACTGTTTCCCCCTTTCATATCCCAAAAACATCCAATGATAACAGGTTCACCTGATGGAATATGTCAAGATGGCATTGTGGAGATAAAATGTCCTATCAGCAACAAAACTTATCTCAATTATATAAAAAATGGGAAACCCAGCAAGAAATGCTCTGCCCAGATTCAAATGCAAATGTACCTAAGTGGTCGAAATAAGTGATATAATGAAGGTTTTTTCGTAAACAGTAATTGTGTAACCACATTTAGGAAAAGTATTTCAAAATCTTTCGTCACGCCTATTGTCACATTGTCACTTCGGCATTTTGATTCGATGTGTAATGATGTTTTTATCGTGTTTATTATTGATTTGGTTGTTTTCAATATTAAAACATTCTTTTCAATCTTGTTTCATCGTATAATATTGTCGGATTTGTATTATTGTTGTTGGTTTTGTTTGAGATTTTTGCCAAATGTGGCGTTTTTGTAATTTGTGTGGACAGTCTAGGTCCCAAAATAAAGACGTACACCTTCATTGTATACTCAGGGTAACTAAAATTCACCCAATGTAAATCAATATTAACCTTTAAGCGGAAGGTTTTGTTCATCAGGCAATATAATGAAAACTATTTTCTCAGTAATAAACTCTGGACCACAATTCTTCTTCAGTAAATAGTATAAAACAAAGTCGCTTCCCGCTGTCTGTCTGTCCCTATGTATGCTTATAAATCTTTAAAACTACTCAACACATTTTAATGCGTTTTTTTCACTAGATACAGTGATTCAATAAAAAGGTTTATGTTATCATACATGCATGAATTAGAAGAGAAGCAGTGATAATTTGGAGAGTTCTAATGTGATGTCCTAAATAAAAATATTTTTTGCGCTTACATTGCAAACGCTGGCGATCAAAAAACTGGTCATTATGGAAGCAGAAATTTGCTATTTCTTTACGAGCAGCAAACAAGAAGAGTGTTGAAGAAGATACCGAAATAACAATTTTATTGAACTCGTTAGGCGATGAAGGGCTTGATATTTTTAATTCAATACCATCAGAGCAAACGAAGACCCTTGAAAGCATATGATTAATTCATTCCGAAGAAATTTATACCAATGGAAACATTCAAATTTAATCATCTTTTCAATCAGATACACAAACGATAGAACAATACCATACAGAGCTAAAAACTCAACCTAAGTTGTGCAGTTTTATATTCGAAAAGGTATGCAAAACCAGCTACGAAGAACCTATGATAAGGGATACATTAATTCTAGGCATAAATGACAAACCGATCCAAGCTAGACTGATACGAGAGCCAGATATAAACACTGCAAAAATTATAAACTATTGTTCAGTCAATCAATCACCTTTAGTAAACAACATTTGAAAACATTGAATCCAGAAGAAGTTGATGCCCTGGGAAAGGATGTAAAAACCTACCAGCAAGAGAGAAAAATCCAGATGCCTATTCGAACATGTTCCCAGGAGATGTCCAGGCTATGGAAAGACATGTGCATCCCGTCAAGGAATGGGACATCATGTTTCAGAAATGAAAAAAAACAAAACTGATGAAGATTTTGACCCCCACAATGTTGATATAATATGAAAAAAGAAAAATCACATATAATGCAAAGGAAGTTAATCAACATAAGACTCCACAACGGAAAAAAGAAAAACAGGTTAGAAGCTTGGAAGAAGTGAGTGAGAATGATCAGAATCCTGATAATCATATATACATGAGTGCGTGCAATCAGGGTATAAACAAATCTTGGTTTGAAAACATATTCATAAATGATCATATAGTTAAATCATTGAACATTATCAAATGTACTGTGTTTCAATGACTACGGATCCTCGGAGAATATAACACAAATAAAATATTTCAAGTAGGTTGGCGGTTTACGTACACGTTTTAATTTAGTTTTCTCGTTAAACTGTGTACTAGATTGAGAACTATCACTGTGAACAGAAAATTCAATATGATCATTTAAGGACAATTCAATACTAGTTTCTGTTTTAAAATCAGCAGAGAGCATTTCTAGTCAGTCCTCACCACTAATCTGAGATTCAATTTCAATTTGAGTATCATAGCAATTTTGTGTGGTACATTACTATCATTCGAAGTTTTATCCAAATTTGGAATTTCTAATAATACAATAGGTTGACAATTTATATCTGTGGGAATTTCATGATTTGTATCTGTTGAATTACAAGAGATATCAAATTCGTACAAGATACAGCTTATCCAATCCATCTTGGCACAGAAGTAATAATGCATATGTCCAGCAATCTCTGTGAAGTATATTAAGATAAAAAAAACACATATTATATGTATTCACTGTGATGTAATTTATTCCTAGGGGTTTTTTCTTTCGTCATGGTCTACACTACCAGTGTGAACTGGAAAAATATCTGAGTTTGTGCCAAGATGGATTGGAAAAGTTGTACAGTCATTGTCTTCAATATTTGAATTCGATTTGATGAGAAATTTTATATTTCTTCTATAGACACCTCCAAGAGAGTTTTCAACAAGGTATGATCTTTCATTAATTATATCTTTTATTAACGGTAAGACCGTTTCCCATATTGTCCCTTATTTGATTAGTATGTTTTCCCTACTTTAAGTTTTGCATGTCTATCGTGAAATTGTTTTTATTTCAATTGTTTTGCTTTCAATTCCGATTGCAGAGATAGGTACCTTAGTTTTTACAATCCTCTGTTAAAAGAGCTGATATAGTGAGTATTTTATTTTATCTGCGGAATAGGTGTTGAATGGTATTCCATCAGAAATGAAGGTGAGTCTGACTGTCAGTCAAACTCTTCAATACCAAAGAAAGTTTCGACAAGAAACTGAACAACACAATTAAGGATCTTCAGAGAAACGGTTATTGAATTAGACATTGTTCAAACATCGGAATAATAAGTTTTTTCCATCCCTACGTGAAAGGAAAGAGGTTCCAGAGGATAGATAGGATATACGTCAGTCTGTTTTCGATCACGGAACACAATACGCAGCCAGTTCACAACAACGACACCAACGACTGCGTTTACCGAATATTATGCGAGTGAAAAGTTGAGATTTCAAATCTATAATAAAGAAAATGTACTAAGAAGCTTCAGAGGCAGAATCATTTTTAATGAAACCCAAATTCTTAACTGACATAATGCTGAAAAAGAGTAACAAAAGAAGATGGGCTGTTTGTCCTGTAAATGGACTGAGAAAGAAAAAAGAATATTTCGAAAATCTAATGACTACAATAGTCCTTCAAGATCATGAGGACACAACGATGACATAAAAATTATTTGAGCTATTACTGCAACAAGTTGGTGGAAAACTTCAGAGAGATCCTTCAAGAAAAATAAAATATCACCAGCTCAAAGATTGCTCGTTACATTGCAGTTAGTCGTCCATTTACCTCTTCGAAAGAAATAGATATTATTGAATTCACCTCTCTTCTAGTTATCCCGCTGAAGGATGCTACATGAAAGAAATAGCCTGTGGTCATTATGTGGGACATAGTACATACAATGTCTACTATAATTTGCTGATGTTTTGTGGGAAGTACTGGCCTCGAAAGTATTGAGAGTTCCTTCTGGACAAGAATGGAATTAAGTTGCACAAGGGTATAATGAATGAAACTTTCCAAACTGTGCTGGCTCTATCGACTGAAACACCTATGTATTCAGGCCCCAAAAAATTCTGGGTCAGTGTTTTTCAACTACAAAAAAACAATTTTGTATTATATTAATGGGATATTGCGATGCCTACCACCGGTCCACATAAGGTAGATATTGGTGCTGCTGGGGGCAATCATGATGGGGCGTATTCAGTTCCTCAGGATTTGGACATGCAATTATGTCAAAATTTGAACCTTCCACCACCCACAGTTACATTGTGATTTTTTTATGTACATTTGTAAAAATTATTTATTTATCGTAGATTCATATTCTAACTGGATAGAGGTTTCTAAAACAAAGTATAAAACAGCAGATGGGAGTAATTGACTTTTGCAAAAATAAATTTATGCCATTTGGAATCCCTGACAATTTTTTTTCGGATAATATTCCATATAATTATGAAAAATTTCATGAGTTTGCAAAAGATTGGTATTTCGAATCAGTCTTCAATAGCCCGCATCATCATCATCATCAGTCCAACGGCTTAGCTGAAAGATGTGTTGATATAGTCAAAAACATACTGAAAAAATGTAAAGATGAATCTGACTTAACTTTATTTCTGATAAATAAACTGACAATTTTCCGCTTGTAGATTGAAGGTGGTCAGACTGTTCTTTCAACCACCATCAATCAACGAATAGAACCTTAGTAGAAAAATAGATATTCGTTTGCAAATAATATAAAAATACATCTAGTTTCAGTGGGGAAGCCAGATCAAATCAAAAAGGCAGACCTAGTTCCAATAACGATAGTGACTACATCCTTGGAGGTATAAATATGCGAAGGTATCGATGGTTTAGCGCACAGATGTGTAAAGTACAATTCTGGGGAAAACAGTGTTAAGTACGTCTCTGAGTATATAGCTGACGCATCCTTGTTGTGCCAAAATGTGGTAATTGTATACGAGGTCAAAATCATCGCAGTCGAGTTGATTTAATGTGTTAAGTACCGATGAAGAGACTCACAATCGTGGTAAGTGCACTTGACACCTGTGGTTTTTCAAGTTAGGATATAGTTAGATACACAATTGTGCTAGGTGATCACTTACGACATTTGTGTTCCTTATTTAATGACAGTAAGCAGTCATAGCCTCACTAATTGTTTCCTTACGTTAAGTGGTTAATGTGATGTATTTCAATCTAAAACGCTTTCAGGGATCAAGAAAATGTTGTAAATAGCTCTAGCAGCAAATACAGAAGCGTCAACGTTTTTTGCAAATACTGTAACACTTTTTACTACAACTATTCGAATATTCCTTCAATATAATATATACTGAGGATATTATTTCGTTTCAGGTTCTCATGGTACAATTCTACAAGGTATGTTCTTGCGCAGGTAGGGGTATGGTGGGAGAATCAGGGAGAGTACTCTCTCTCTCACACATACAGTTTTTCTCTCCCGCTCTTTCCACCCGAGGCCGCCAAATTAGCTGTTTATGTTTACATCTGTCCACGTCTGTTGACATCTGTCAAATGCCGATGAGCCAGGTTAAGTGCAAAAGTTATTGCAAAAAATGTCTGTGTCAAGTGGAAACGTGTAAAAATCATTCGAAAAAAAGAATCTCTCGACATTTGCACTATTTTCGGTTCCCGAAAGATCCCGTGCTGTTGAAAAAGTGGACGGAGGCCACTGGATATGTCAATAAAACCGTAAAAGATCGTAAGTAAAAGTTTGTGTAACTCTTGTTGAATAAGTAAATGAATCGAAAGTAAAATATGTTTTTAAATTAATAATGTTCCTATTTTTAACATATTGAGGCATATTGTAACAATATTGTTTTATAAGATTTTTACCGGAGTGAATTTTGATGAGATGTTTTCATTGCAGCTCGTGTTTGCTCGATTCATTTTAACGACGAATGTTTCAAGGATGATGATTGGATTTCCAAAACATACAATCTCCCACCTCCAAAAAAATTACTAAAAACAGATGCGATTCCAAATTTATATTTATCAGGAGAAACATGGAATCCTTGGTATGAAACAATCACAATATTTATCAGTAGATAGAAAATATTAATGCTGCAAAATCGAATTTCGTACATTCAGATATATTTTAAAATAATCACTTGCTGAATGTGATACGATTCAAATATCGATAGCCAAAAAATTCAAAACTTAAAGTTTTTTGTGATGTCTACAGTGAAGAAAAAACTCAAGAACGTGATCATCCCGAAGAAGCCACGACTCCTGAGAAAACGGCGACAAATTTGAGTCATGAACATGAAGAAATCGTAGATCTTTTCACGCATCCTCCAGTTTTAGCGCCTTCAAATTGTGATCGAGAAAGTCAAGCTGCGAGGTACACAATTACATTTTTTGATATCTTTTTCAAAAAGTTACAATCCCTACAGTGTTTTTAGATATCATGCTTCATGTGTACAGATGTGCAGTAATGTTCCACAATTTTGGTTCCATATCTATAAAAAAATATACAGTTCGAGTTAAAACACATGACTGTAATATATCGATGTCTCAGTGCAACACAGTAACATCTCAAAATTTTTAGGTTTTGAGATAAGTGCATATTCATACTCAGCAGAACGAAATCTATCTTATGCAACACTGTAATATCCTGAAATATTATCTTGTAGTCCATATTTTTCAATATAGTTTACTATGTCTCTACATTCAAGTGATGAATATGTCAGAACAAGAGTATAATATCCCAAGATAGTTCCGTTTTGCTCTGGGATTTACCTTAAAATAATCAGAGCAATACAGTAACATCATAAAATAATGAGTGTTGATCAAGTGATTGTCGCGCGCCATTCTACTGTTTGTTATTGTCACAAAATTTTTGAAACTTGCCGTATTGTTTGCTATAATTTTGAATTGATAATTGAAGTTTAATAAGAGAATGGACCAATTTATCAACAATTTGAATGACAGTAGAGCCAAGCGAATGTTGGAAAAAATGAGATCTGATGAATATAAACAGGTAAGGATTGCAGTTTTTATTTTAACCTCACTCGCCCGGTTTCAAATGTGTTTTAGGCAACACATTTAGCTAGAAGTTTCGAATGGACACAACTTGCGTTACGTTCTGTAACGAAATTATTTTGTCCTTTTCAGGTTCAAGCGTGTTCCGATGCTAATAATGAATTAATCAGTGAAGTTGAAAAATCTGTAACAAATAAGAATAATCCATTGACCGACATTGCAACTAAAGCTGAAAATGTTGTGCCCACTACATCCTTGGGTGATGGTCACGTAAATGTTATAACAATTATTCCAGTTCCCAGCTGTTCAAGGATAGATGAGATTACAATATATGACAGTCAACCGGTAACTGTAAATGATATATTGGAAGCAGACATTGTCTTTGGAAATATTGAAGTGTTGAGAACGGAAAATAGTTTACATACTATAGAAGAAACCCCAGTGCATAACATTCATTTAGATTCTTTCAAATCTGTCACTTCTTGTACAATTGATATTGAAGATTCTCGGTTTACAAAAGATACTGAGACTGATCAGAATGACGAGGATTACATACCTAATGAAAGGGTCTTAAACTCAAATGAAAGTTCGGAAAACATTAGCCAAAAGCACAACCAGAATAATGAAAGAAAAATTTTAAATGAAGAAGAACGATCTCAAGAAAAATCAATTAATGAAGCTGAAAAATCTAGGAAACGAAACAGGAATGAAAGTATGTGGGCAAGAAACGTGAAAAAATTGAAGGTAAATAAAGGGGAAGCCTATACAACTAAATCAGGAAATTTTATTAAGGAGAAGACTGTAAAGACAGCGTGTGGGAATAACTGTAAATTAAAGTGTTCGGAAAAATTGAGCTTAGATCAGAGGCAAACACTTTTAACAGATTTTTTGTCTCTAAAGGATATCAACCGTAAGAGAGATTTTATATCAAAATTAATGGACCGTAAGAGAGATTTTATATCAAAATTAATGGACGAAGTTAACCCAAAATATAGTTATAAGAAAGACAACTCACATAGATCATCAAATTATTCATATTATTTTATGGTCGATGGTAAAAGATTGAGAGTATGTAAACATATGTTTACCAATACACTTTGCATAAGTTCAACTTTCCTTACAACTGTGAAAAAGAAAACTGCACCTACGGGCTTAGTTACTGAAGATCTTAGGGAAAAACATAAGAACCAACCAAAAATTGATCCTTTATTAATAAAGAGTATTTTTGACCACATAAACTCGTTTGCTAGAATTGAGTCACATTACTGCAGAGCTGACACAAAAACGGAGTACATAGATGAAGACTTAGATCT
Source organism: Zygogramma bicolorata (assembly GCA_032362365.1). Lineage (NCBI taxonomy): Eukaryota > Metazoa > Arthropoda > Insecta > Coleoptera > Chrysomelidae > Zygogramma > Zygogramma bicolorata. The sequence continues at coordinate 464,595 of JAVJAQ010001197.1, read as the reverse complement.
AGCAGAAATGTACAGAATGTACAAATCTAACTGCACAGAGAAAGGAATCCCTTACGCAAAAAAACATAAGTATGAAGAAATATTCAACACAAAGTTCAACATCGGGTTTTTTGTCCCTAAAAAAGACCAATGTGCATTTTGCGCAGCCTATGAAAATAGCTCGGAACAGGAAAAACAACAAATGCAAGCAAGAAAGGACATACATGATAAAGAGAAAAAGATATCGCGACAAGAAAAAGATCGAGATAAAAAATTCAGCAGAAATCCAAACTCTGACACAGTAGTAGCTTGCTTTGATCTACAAGCAGTCGTACCAATGCCAAAAGGACAAATTTCTACATTTTTTTACAAAAGAAAGCTAAACACTTTCAATTTTACAATTTATGATGCCACTTTTAAGCAAGGCTACAGCTATATCTGGCATGAAGGGTGTGCGAAGCGCGGATCTCTAGAAATAGCTTCATTTATCTATGACTACTTAAAGGAACAATGTCGGGGTGGCAAAAAAATCGTGTTTTACTCAGACAATTGTAGTGGACAAAACAAGAATTATGTGTTACTAACAATGTATCTCTATGCAGTAAAAACACTGAACATTCCTTCCATAACACATAAATACCTTATAGTCGGACACACTCAAAATGAGGGAGATACCATGCACTCAGCTATTGAAAGACAAGTGAAAAAGGCAACGAAAAAAACTCCCCTATACATTCCTAGCCAGCTTGTGGCCATAGTACAAGTAGCGAATAAAGAAAGGAATCCATTTGTCGTCAAAGAAATGGACACCAAAGATGTGATTGACTGGAAGGGAATATCCAGCTCCTTTGGAAAGAATTTTCAAGTATCAACAGTTGGAGAGAAAATAGTTTGGGCTGATGTAAAAATGTTTGAAGTGAAGAAAGAATTACCAAATACTGTGTTTTATAAAACTTCATACGAGCAAGAAGAAATGATGTCTTTCAATCTGGATGACAAAATAATAAAGAAAAAGGATGGTTCAATTGAAATCATTCCAAGAGGCTTATCTTCTGTACCTTCTACGCCCAGATCTTCAAAATCTAGAATCGCCAAATCAAAAGCATCAAAATTTTTTGAAAATTCACCATCAAACAGACAACCAATAGTTTTGAAGCCCGCTTATCAGGTCTCTCCTGGTATTTCAACACTAAAGAAAGCTGACCTTTTAAGTTTGTGTGATGAAAACTTGATACCAACTCCATACCACCAATTTTTTCGAGACTTGAAAATTCAACAGAAATTGTCTTCCGATGAGAGTTCAGGAAATGAATGAATTTTCATTGAAATAAGTAGAAGTTCACGAGTGTAATAAACTGACAACATTTTAAATAAATTATAATGACTTTTTGTTGCAAAAAATGTTAAAAAATTAATATTAAGTTACTAATATAATATAATTTTCTATATAGTAAGCACACAAAAGTTTCATTTGAGAATACCCATAATTAGCCGATTTACTCAGTTCAAAACAGTAACATCTAAAATAATATACAACATTTTCCAATATATTGCGAAAAATTCAGTGTAACACTGTAACAATTCAAAGTAAGCTCATTTAATTTAATTTGTTGTTTGAACTGTATACAGAATCAAATTAACCATTTTTCTAAACGTATAACTGAAAAACTAATATAATCAACTAACTATTTCAACTAAATATCTATAGATGTTCACAATTGATAGACTATTCACCAGTTGTAAAAAAACTTTAAACTCGTTTTTCTCAATATGGCTGATTTGAAAATGTTACAGTTTTGCACTGAGACAGCGAATGACAGTTACATTCCAATTGACGATTTTATTATGCCCATTAATTATTTGCAGTTCTCAACGGCGAACGAAAAAAACAGAATGCACCTCAACAACTCAAAAATTCCGTAGAACCGCAAGAAAAATCATTCAAAAAAGGAAAAAACAAGGTAATGGTTTCAAAAAAATGTTTATGCTGTAAGTATTTATTGAAGGGACAATATTATTATTATTATTATGGTTATATTATTGTAAATAAAATATGGTAAAAAAAAATTACTGCGTTTCGTGATTCAACTTAAAGAAACGTCATTTCCTTATATGTGTCTCTTATAAGCTACTAGCAAAACAAAAAACTCTCAAAATGTATAATTTTTTCACTAAAAAGTATAATTCTATCATTACATAATATTTTTTAGTCAATCTTTGTAGCGATTGAGCAGAACTCAACCAATTCTATTCAAAGTACATTTGAATTTACAAGCGGGAAAAAGTAAATATGGCGGCGACGGGTGGAATGTGCAGAACGAGCCCATAGAAATAATAATAAATACTAGAATGCCGATACGTATGCCAGAATTATATTAAAACGTCCGGGTATAGCGTTTGAAGTTCTACCAACAGATAAGCGTTCTATGGCACTTTTCCGTCATAATGTTGCCAAAGTTATTTGTATTTTATCCTTTGATGTTGAAACTTCAGCACAGGATTATAAACAAATGAAATGAATATTTTTTTCATTTTCAAAGAGATTAAAATATGCATCGCACATCTAGTTGATTGATTAAACGTGAAATATGTTTATTTATATAACACTAAACGATAATAAATTATTAGAATAATGTGTAATAGACGTTAGTTTCGAAGTGAAAGTAGTGGTATCGGCAACGTTGTTGGAAAACTGTACGCCGACTGTCGCTGACACACGCAGGCGCACAAGGTACTAATCAGGACGCAGGATTGGCTTTGAATTTTCAATTCCTCGTCCATGGTGCCTCATTTTGAGTTTACTTGTAGAGTGATATATATATATATATATATATATATATATATATATATATATATATATATATATATATATATATATATATATATATGTATATATGGTAGAGTGTGCTGAGTGATTTGTTTCTCTTCTTGTGATCTTATGTTCATTGTTGCTTGCAGCCATCTTTGATTTGTGTATTTATCAATTGGCATAGTTAATATTATTCGTTGACGTTAAATATATAAATATAGTTCTGAGAACAAATAGACAAAATGAAGTGCATGGATTTGTTTTGTAAGAATAAAGGGAAAATTCCAGGATTGACTTATTTCTGGTAAGTATTCTTTCAGAATCTTGTTTTTACCACATACATAGGATATTATTTGAAAGTTTGGACTGAAATTATCTATGTTCTAGCTGTTTATATTGAGTAGATTTTTGTATCCTCTCTCTAGGGGCACTGAACCTATATTTTTCTTTTCAGGATCACTTCAAAAAGACATGACTCTTGGATGAGAGCTTTGGGAAAAGATCCCACTAAAGAACACCTGACTGACAAAAATTCTGTTTGTGACATACACTGTTTAGAGGAAGATAAGATCATGGTGAAAAATAGACTGGGACTGAGACCCAACGCCATTCCCCAACTGAATTTGCGAAGATCAGTAACACATTTTCAGGCTAATCAAAAGAGTTTCAGGTTGGTTGATGCATATAAAGAATACTTGAAAGAAGTTTCCAAAACTAAAATTTGCTCAGAAACCGTTTCAGAGCCTCATTCATCCTTTTATAACGAAGGACTTCAGTTTTCATTTATGATTCCTATTTGTGGTGGAAAAATAATTTAAGCCCTTTTAATATATATTTCCAGTTGTTCTAATACCCAAAAAAGTATGTCAGTAATAGAGTCTATCATTTTAGTGCCGGTAACTTGTCACTGTGAGAAATGATCAATATGGCACATTTTTGTTTTCTGTAACCAAATTATCTTCCAAATTTGATTTAATATTCTAAGTTCTAGTGTTGGCCCTAGTAATGATAACCTGCTTCAATCAGTCAAAAATCAAGATGGAACCACTTTCAGCTTGGCCCAGTTCGACCATGAAGAAAACTCCATAGAAAATCAAGAAAATATCATTACAACTGTTGTGACATGCCCTATAGAAGATATTCCTTCTTCATTAGAGAGGTAAAAATTTCATACAGAAAAATATATCAACAAAGAATACTTACTCTGGCATGTATATAAATACAGCTTATCCGATCCATCTCGGCACAAACTCAGATACTTTTCCAGTTGCCCACTGGTAGTGCAGACCATGACGAAAGAAAAAATACATAGAATAGTGAACACATATAATAGTTTTTTTTATATTATTATACTCCACATAGATTGCTGGGCATATACGTTATTAGTTCTGTACCAAGATGGATTGGATAAGCTGTACTTATATGACTTTGCATAAATTGCTTTAAAGAATTACGATCAATTTATAAGAAAGTATGAAACAGAAAATTTTAATAATACAATGTGTACAAAGCTTAAATTACCACAAACACAATATGCACAAGTATAGAAGAATGTTGTTAACGAAGTTTTAAAAATTTAGAATAATATTCCCCAATAATTCAGGAAACTGTTGAAAAACCATTTCAAACATTAGTATGTTACGTGAGTATTGAAGAAAGCATTTTATGATGTTTCAGACAGATTTTCACCATTGACTGCTAGTTTTTCTTTTTCCTTATATTTTTATATTCAGAGGTTTTCACTCTAAGGTTTGATGGAATAAAGTTATTGTTGTACTTCTGATAGTCTTCGAGAGCTGTGTGAACTTGAAAACTTTAATTTTACACCAAATGTTTCAGTCGTACCTATGATTTACCATTTTATTCTGACAGTCATTCATACCATTCATTTTTATACACATTCTTATATCAACGCTCATAAAAATTTTATATTAGAGAATCTTCAAACTCTGACAAATCTTGTACTTTCGGAATTAAGAGGAAGTTACCTGCCTTTTCGTCTTCAAGTGATAGTGAGGGTTACAAGGGAATAGCGTAAAAAACCAGAAGAGATGTAAAGTTGATCCACAATTACAGGTTGGTTGTTACTTGTATTGCATTCATTATGTGAATATCAACAATATAGAGAGCCTCAAAAATAAAAACTGAAGGGGTGAGAACCAAAAGGGTGTAAATGCAATACAATGGATAAGGAGTATTGGGCTCCCAAAGTTTATTGGTAATTATAAAATCTGCATAGAATTGAGAAAAATACATTTATCAGATTCTCGATGAAAGTCATGTCGAATTAGATAATCAAGTTGAAAGAAAAGTTTGAATTAGCTGTTTTTTGGACTTCGATGTCACTTAACCCATTTTCATAAAAAATATGCCACCATAGACATTATAACTAATGAGCTGGCCCTAGCAGAGAGAAGACTCCAGAGTATGCTAGATAGAGTACTTCGAGTGTAACCTCTAAGCAAATTCCTTCCTCAAAGTAGCAGATACAGATAAGTTGAGAAGGATATCAAGTCTAGCATTATCATTCTGTCCTTCACAACATCACTTCAATGTGCATTTCCTTTCTCTCTCTATTGTATCCCGTATCGTGTTGAATGGAAAACTGTCATGAAGGCCAGTCCATCAGTTATAATGTCTTTGTATGCCAGCTATAACCCTATGGTTCTCTCCTCAGGGAGACCCCCCCTTCAATTGGTACAATTTGTTTTTCATTGATAAGCATTTTGATGTTGTATTGTTGAGTATATTTTGACTGCTGTGTGAAGAGTTTGTTATTGTTCAGTTATTTCTACTATTTCCAATGTCATTTTTTCAATTCCAATGAAAACATTGTGTAACATTCCTTTTTTTTACCTTTATATTAAGAAGTTTTATATTTTCAACTCACTTCTCACCAGTTGATTCAATTTAGAACTGAGACATTACATAATTTCATTCTCTAGTTTTCTTTTAATCAAGAATTTTTTATACAGTTGTATATTTATTATCCTCAGAAATATAACATATTTGTGTACATTTATATATTAAACAGTGTGTATTTTTATATAAAAAAGTATGCATTTATACATTAAAGTATGCATTGATTTGATATTTGGGTGAATAGCACAAAAAACAAACAAAAGGAAATTAAGCAATCAAAATGAAATTTAGAATTTCAGTTATTCTCATTTCAACTTTTGATTTGTTCTTGCATAAATACCTACAATAGAGACTAATTTTATGATTTTCTTCCAAGGTCAATCTAGCAGTGCAAACTATTAGTGCCAGTGTTGCAGATGCCTTGGAATTTTTGAACACCGACATGAAGCATCCTGAATTTGAAGAATCTGGAGCAACAATTGAGTTCATTAGAATTATAGACATGACATTTGATATCCTAAATTCACGAAATCCGTTTGGGAAAGGTTATAAAACTCCAATGAAACCGGAAACAGAAAAAGTGTGGAGAACCCTGCTTGAAAAAGCACTTGAATATTTAAGTTCACTAAAACTTATAAATGGATCTGCTATACATGAATAAAAAAATAAGACACCTATTCTTGGTTTATGTATCACCATTAAATCAGTTCTGGGAATCTATGACGAATATGTGAAAAAACCTAACTCACCTCTAAATTACATTTTGACATATAAATTCAGTCAGGACCACCTCGAACTACTATTTTGTTGTATCCCATTAGTGCATAGCGTCCGTTTAAACGGACCTGCACTCCACCAGCAACTACGCATGAATGAACATAACCTATGATTTTTCTTCGTGACAGACTAACCCAGTAGACCTTTTTACACATTGAAAAAATTCATGTGTCGTTGAAAACCATAAATACTGTTGTTGAAAGTGAATTATTTCAATCATGGACCCTGACCTTTATCGAAGACGTGGTGAAGGGTAAGTTATTTTGGTATATTTCAATTCCTGAATCACCTTTTCAGCTTGTTTATGATTCAGCATATCTACAATGGTATATTCAGAGTATCTCTCTACTGTTATTCATATAAAAACAAAATATACCTACTTTACAAGTGTTTGTTTATCTCCGTCCGTTATAACGGATCCTATGCCACTAGTGTTCATGATTGTTGAACTTTGTCTTTCCAGTTTGTCACTTGAAGAACTTCTTCAAGAAATAGAAACGGAAGATGATGAGCAGCAAATTGACATTTATGCTGTACCGCCAATTGATGGTAATGATACAGATGTGGATGAGGATTTGAGTGACGATGAACATCTCGCAGAAACTACATGTGAATTCGAGGTCAGATTTGAATCTGCAATGCAAGAACGGATTCGAGAAGATGTAGTAGAAGATTGGAATTCTAGTGATGACGAGCCACTCGCCAAATATTTGAATTCAAACAAGAAAGCTGCGAAGTCCAAGATTCAAATGAAATGGAAAAAGTTCAAACCAGATTTCAATATAAATACTAATTGTCAAGAAAAGCGGCCATCAGAAGCTGCGAATCAGTGTGAAAGCCCTCTCGAATTTTTCAAACTCTTCTTCACTGATGATTTCTTGAACCAAATACTCTTTCAAACAAATTTATACGCAGGCCAGAAAAATAATCAGTTGAATATGACACTGGATGAAATGTACGTTTTCATTGGTGGTCTACTTGTTTCTGGTTACGCTAAGTATCCCAAGCTCTGCCAGAAATTTTGCAGAATAGTATTAGGCTCAACCGGTTCCAACAAATTCTTAGAAATTTTCATTTGAATGATAATACAGCTTTGAACGCTGAAGACCGTTTATTCAAACTGAGACCAGCAATAACCCATTTGAGTGAAGTTTTTCGAGCTCATGGTGGATTGGATGAAAATTTATCGATTGATGAAAGCATGATTCCGTATTATGGAAAGCACCATGCAAAACAATATATAAAAGGAAAGCCTATCCGATTTGGTTTTAACAATTGGGCGCTGTGCACAAGTTTCGGTTACTTACTAGCTTTCGAAATATATTGTGGGAAAGGGACACAGTCAAAGGAGAAAGTATTCGGGCTTGGTGGAGACATGGTGTTATCCCTTATTGATCAAGCCAAAATTCCTCCGAGAGAGGGATATAAATTGTATTTCGATAATTATTTTTCGTCCACCGCCCTGATGTGTCATCTGAGCGTTCTCGGATATTGCGCTACAGGTACGATTCAAGCGTCAAGAACAGGAAATTGTCCTCTTCTTGATGTGAAATCTATGGATAAGAAACCAAGAGGATTCTATGATTATCAATCTGACGTTGGTCAAAAGGTATCTCTAGTTCGTTGGAGGGATAACAAATCAGTGACATGTATTACGAATCATGATTCTGTTACTGAAGAATCTAGTTGCACTAGATATTCTCGAGAAAATAAGGCAAAAATTTCAGTGATCCAGCCCAAACCTATAGCGAATTACAATAAAGGAACGGGTGGTGTTGATAAAATGGACCAGGCTGTAGCTGCGTATCGCCCTAGAATGCGACAAAAAAATGGTGGTGGCCGATTTTTGTATATCTTCTCGATGTGTCGGTATCAAATGCATGGTTATTGATGCGGAGAGTTCTTCCGAAAAACAAAATGGCAACGGCTGGTCTTTTGAGCTTCCGGAGATCTATTGCAGTAGACCTCCTCACTACCTATGGAACTGCGTCATCCAGAGGAAAAATTATCAGGATTCCGAGTGAAAATATCAGATATGATGGGAGTAATCATATTGTTGAATATAATGCAACAGAACGAAGATGCGGCTTTTGTGGCAAAAAATCTCATTTCATTTGTGGAAAATGTAAAGTAGGGCTACACCCAAAAATATGCTTCAAAGATTATCATACCAGATGAAAAAAATATGTTCATAGAGTCGGTATTGTTACCACCTGCATAGTGTCCGTTTTAACGGACGAATTTTTTTTCGAAAATTAAAATTGAGAAAAAATTTCCAATGATTTTATTTCATTCTCCCACATAACATCATCAATTGGTAATGATTTATGAACCAAAAAAGTTCTTCCCAAACTTCATGCACTAATGGGATAAGGTAAGCAAATACTTTCTGAAATAATCAGTGTCACAAGTATTTTCTATTTTTCAGGGGAAGAAATGGCTGGAATAATAATCCAACATGTTTCCAGTTTTACTATACTTTCAAAAGATTGGCATTACATCATGACATTCAAAACATAAATGGAAACTGCACAAACTTGGAGAATACTAGCATTCTGACTACAACACAACCGCAGAAAAAAATTTATGCTGATTTGACTTTGGATGATATGTGTGTGATAAAAAAATATAACATCGATGTTAATGATATGGTTATAGAAGACGAAGAATTTTACCATATAAGTTCTTATTTGCCATCTTTGTCTAATTTAACAGAAAATGTTGTTACACACATTGCTGGTTTTGTTGTCAAATCATTGAAAAAAATAATCAAATGCGAGAAATGCCTGGCAGTAACTGAAGATTTTGAGGGTAATTCAGTGGATGCCGAAAATTTTAAATTATTAAACAGGAAAGATAGGGGTGGTCTCATAAGACCAGCAGAAGATATAGTAAATATTTGTTTTTTTCTTGAAAGAAAAATTAGGCAGGTGCTCGAAATTACAAGTAATTGTATGCCTGTTGAAAAAAAATTTTTGGTTACTTTAATTCATCAAATTTCTTCCAATTTATTTCAAGATCAAAAATTATTTAGTACTTTAGAATCACATATATTCGATATATCGCCTTATGAATTTGATCACAAATTAAAATTGATAAGAGCAATCACAAAAATGTATACCAAAATTAGGTTTTTCAATATTGCCATGGCACAAACTGCAATCACCTCAAGAGAAAAACCCTTTCCAGATTAGTTTTGTTCAATCACCAATAGAATATGTTTTGTAATATAAGTTGAATTAAATAAAATGTGTTTTTTTTTGTTTAATTTTGTTCCCAGGAAATTGAATGAAATGAATTGAAGAGATCAATTTTCGAAATTTTCCAAGTGAAATTCGATACTCTCACAAAGGGGTCTATTCTGTAGCATCCAGTTAAACATTTAATGGCATCTAAAAGTTACATTTTTGAAGGGCCTCTAAATGATTTCGTTAATAATTGCATTCTGTAAGCATATATTCAAGATACCGGTAAAAATTTAATCATTTTAGAGGAGTCCTCTAATATTTCATGTAGAGTATTTGGCAACATCGCGACATGATGCATTTTGTCATCGTATGTAGTTCAATCAAAGGCGTTTTCTGGCGCTCTCGTATTTGAAAATTATTCCTCGCTCCATTTCTCTCTTACTACTTGGCTAGCCGTAAGTGAGAGAGAAGAAGACAGACGAATACGTTTCAAATACATGAGCGCCAGAAAACACCTCAACTTGTTTCTAACCTTATTTCAACCCAATTATTGTGTCATCATTATGTCTCGAGCACCTAGAACAACAAAACACCAGAAAGAATTCATTATTTCTTTCTTTGAAGAGAACAGAATCTTATGTGGTGGAAAATTTAACCCCATGGAGTTACCTTCAATAGGTAAATTGTGAGAGGAGCTCACCTCTAGACTGAATGAAATTGGTCCATCCAAAACAATTAGGCAATGGAAAGATGTGAGTATGTTGAATACTAGCTATACAGATATGATGTTAACCACTCTTTTCTTTTCTCGACAGACTATCAGTGAAATGGAAATTAATGTTAGAAGACGTGCCAGGGAACTCAGGTATGGACATAACGGAACTGGAGGAGGTCCACCGATGAAACCATTGACTGAATTAGAAGAACGTCTTTTGGCATTAATATCAGTCCTAATAGTAGAAGGGGATGATTTGGTTGAAGCGGGAGTAACTTGCGATGGGAATGTTGTTGCAATAGAAGTTCAAAGTGAGATTCAAAGTAGTAACTTTCTAAATGAAGCGACCTATGGAAAAATATTTCATGTCGAAAACATTGCTTCGGATTCAAGTAATGTCCTCAATGAAATAGTAATGGAAACAGATACAACTATTGAGAATGGTTAAAAAGAAAATATTAAATTAAAAAACCACAAGTGAGGGAAAACGGACAATGAAGTCGACAAGAACTCCGAGGGGAGATCGTTTAGAAAATACGTTAGCTAATCATGATAAAACTTTGATTTTTCTTGATAGATCCAATTTTGCAGTAGCCAGGTCTATCAACAATTCAGCAAGGGCAATAAATAATCTAGCAAAAAAAAGAATTTCCTATAATTTTGAATACTGACCAAATTTTTGTTCTGTGATAAGAAAACAATATTTCTGTTATATTTCTAGAAAAGTGTTTATTTTTGTTAAGTGTGGGGTGTCGGGAATGAAGAATGTATATATTTTTTTCAAGTTTCTTGCAATATGTTCGGCTATTCATCACAAAGAAATTAAAATATATTATTAAGATACCGCTGTACAATTTCATTACGCACTTCTCCTCTTTCATGGAAGTTTTGGTCTCCTAATCTCAAAAATATGTTGTTGTCATCACTCTCTCCATCTAGAATGTCATCTTCAGGATGATCATCATTGTAGAAACGAGATATATTATGTAGCACACCACAAGTATAGATGATTTTTCCTGCTTTTATGGGGTCATAATTCAATACTCGGTGTTTCAGTAAACATCGAAATGTAGACTTCAAAACACCATTCAATTTTTCAATAATGTTTCTCGCCCTTATGAAAAAATAGTTATAATCACTTTCTGGGGTATTTTCTGGTGGATTGTCGAACGGGGTCAAAAGAAATGGTTGCAAGGGATACCCAGAGTCACCTATAAGCAAGGAATCATCCCCTCGAATATATAAGCTTTCCATGGTGTGGCGTATATTTGAGGATTTCCAAATTGCAGAGTCGTGTGTAGATCCTGGAAAACGGATATTTATGTTTAATATTCTATAGTTGCTATCCACAATGATTTGGCAATTCATGCTATAATATCCTTTCCTGGAATAGTAGGGCAGTGCCGAATAATCTTCAGGGGGCGATATGACTGCGATGTGGGTACAATCTATTGCTCCTAAACATCGAGGGAAGTTACATTTTGCATAAATCCATCTTTCACTTCATTTCTTCCAATCTGAGTACGAGGAAATTTGATCCAATGGGGCAGTAGCTCATTATTTAAAACATTAGTGACTTCCTCCACACATATACTCATGCTCGACTGGCTTAAGGCAAAATTGTGACCCTGTCCGGTGGTTAATTGATAGCCTCCCGTAGCATAAAAATGCAGACTTGCAAGAATTTTCAAATAAATTGGTATTGCAGTATTTCTTTCTCCTCGTTGCATAAGCTGACCAATCATCTCAATAATTATTCTCGCCACTTCTTTATTGAATCGGAAGATACTTTTGAATGATCGAATGATCTGTTCGGAAGACACTCATATCTCTGATTTACCTCTGATGTAATTTGAATTCAGCTCTGTAAATATAAAATTTTACTCGTATTATAGGTACTGAAGATATGCTTTTCACAAAATAAATCTACCTTTCTTCGTTTTCAACGATTTCCTCAAGCATTGCTTCACCAATAACATCAACATATGCCATATGTTGAGGGTAATTTTAAGGGAATCCGCGAAAATTTTAATGGGATACTACTTAGTGAATGCGAAAATAATTTTGAAAGGCACAAAAATTTTAGAGGCGTCCAAATATTAACGGAAGTGTTACAGAATAGACCCCAAAGTAAGCTTCCTCAAACGTCGAATGCAATTTTTTCTTCAACCTCATTGCACCTCTAGAATATTTGTATCTGTAAGCGAGAGGTGGAAAGCTTTGGACCTCATTTTCTATTGTGCTTCCTTCGCTATCTATTTGAACTTATAACCAACCAAGGAATTCTTTGAGTAATCTTTCAGCCAGATTTGTGCGAAAATACAAATATCTTTCAAAACTCTTCAATAAAATTTTGGTTCAAAAAGTCAAAGGCTCATTCAGTTCTCAGAAGCATATATCCCACCGCAACTATTGAGTTCACCTCCATATGGTATGCAACCATTTACACACATTTGTCAAAAATGGGTTGCATAGCTAAAATTCAAACATTTGAAAAACAAAACGTGCTTGCAGTTTGAACTCCATTATTATTATGAAATGACATGGTTTCAGCACACCAGATTAGTCGTGGATTTGTCTTTATTCTCGAATTGTAACTCATCTCCTTTATGGAAATGACCTGAATAAAAATTTGCAATGAATCATTTTCTTCGCTAATTGATGACGGCCCAAATTTATTGAAACCGGCTCTGGCTAGATCTGTGGATATTTGGTTTAGTGATATCGCAAACTCGCTGGTAGGAGATTTTTCGCTGTAACCGCCGCTGTGGCTCGAGCTTATTAGCCTTCCAGTAATATAGTTCAGTGAACGAGCCTAAACTCGTCCGTCCGTGGAACATACCTTGTATATTGTATAATTGTACCATGCAGGTTCTCAACAAGACACCTCAGAGGGGTGCGTTCAGATGTTACGTCGGGCGCGTTCTATGCGTTCAGATACTCACGTTCATTAAAAGGTCGGGTCGTTAAGATGCTATAGGTAAATTTTACCAAACGTCCAACCATTTATCTCGGTCGACACACCGGTAGGAATTGACTAGCATGCGCTTTGCACTCTTTGCAGATTATATTGACAGATATGAGAAGTTTGGGTTATGTTTACAATAATATAATTTGAAATAGCACAATGAAAACATGAATGATGAATGATGTGTTCACACATTCTCACAATCTTGTGGTTGATGAGCAAAATGAATTTATAGTTGACTTACAGGGTCAAGTCCTTTTATCGAAAGTTGGGGGGTAAGTACAAAAACATTTTAGTGAATGGTTACACTGGATTCATGCAGCTGTATTAAGTAATGAGTATCAAGTAATAATAGATTGATATTATCCAAATTTCTTATGATACGTACATAAACGTTCTTATTGAAAAGTTAAAATGATCTATAAATCTGGTGTAAATGAGGTGAATTATTTGATCTTTTTTTTTGGTGAATCTTCAGTATACGCAAAGGCAGCAGAAGTATCAAGGATGTTTGGCATATCACTACAGCGTGATGTAGATTCTCGTTTAATATGTGACACAGAATCCCATGCAAATCAGTTAGATGTAAGAGCATCCACAATATGTTTGCAGATATTTTTATTTGTTTCGAAATGTTGCTAGTGATTATGACCAGTGTTTATTTGTATTGTTGTAGGATTCCAATCAAGCAGGGGATGAAAGACATAGTGAATGGGCGAAAAATGATATATTGAGATTGACTGATGTATAAACAAAAAACATCAACAAATTCAAATCAACCACTATTCGCAATGAGAAATTTGAGCAGACATATCCAAGGAAACAGTGTTAACAACCGTCAAATATCTATACTGAAATAAATAGGAAAAATAGTTATTTTTACGAAAAAGAATTATTCGATGAAAATATTATAAAGTAAAACGAGTACAGAAATTTCGTAATGAGTGGATGAAGTCAGACAAGGCTTTTCGCAAGCTATGCAATACTTCTCTGAAAGCAGACATTTCTAACATAAAATAGCATGCCCAAACATCAAAACATATTCTGAAAGAGGGAAATGTGGCTGGAACATCACATTCAATTTTGGACAATTTTGTTTCTAGAAAAGATGGTAGTGAAGGAAAACTTGTGCAAGAAGCCGAAATGAAGTTGGGTGCTTTCATTGTTGAACACAATATATCTTTTATATCAATGGACCATTTGAGTGACCTTATCAAGCAAATTGGTCCAGATTCCAGTATAGCGAAAAAAATGAAAGTGAAGTGCACTAAATCTAAAAATATTATAAAAAATGTGATAGCTGCAGAACACAAGGATGAATTAGCCTTGCATTCGAAGACCCGACTGTTTAGTGTTCTAAAAGATTAATCCACTGACATTTCATCGGTTCAGACATTGTGCATTGTAGTGAGGTACATTTCAGAAACATACTCAGACATAATGATTGATCATCATGAAATCTTTTTTGTTTCAGGTTTTTTGATGAAATAAAAATTTCTAGCAGATTTTGGGAATTAACCCAAATTTTTTATGGAACTGGGGAAGTAGAATCTGCTACTGCAGAACATATATACAATGTTCTCTCATAGAAACTTTTGATAAAAGAAATGTACCATTAAAAAATATTATTGGGTTTGCATCAGATGGATGCAACACTATGATGGGAGAACACAATTCTGTGGCCAGCAGAATCCGTAATAATTGTCCAGGAATCACAATTTACAAATGCATTTGTCATTCTTTGCATTTATGTGCTAGTGAAGCTTGTAAGCAATTACCTAGAAGCTGTGAGGATTTGGCGAGAAATGTATATAACTTCTTTCATTCCACTTGGCGAAGACAATCCCATTTTGTGAAATTTCAAACTTTTTTGCACTTAAGAGTACATAAGATATTAAGACCTTCACAAACAAGGTGGCTCCCCTTGTTTGCAGTTGTCAGTAGGATGGTAGAACAGTGGGATGCACTAGTTTAATTCTTTAATGAGAAATGGCTTGAGGAGAAATTGGTAGCTGCAGAACAAATATTTCGCCATTTGAATGATCCAATCATCAAGCTCTTTTATTTTTTTCTAGAATGGGTGTTACCAAAATTTTCAGAACTGAATAAATATTTTCAATCTGACAAAGTCATCATCACAACAGTTTTTGGAAATATGGCCTGTACATATAGAGACTTGCTGTGCTGCTATATGCAAAGAGCATATGTAATGCAAACACTCCTTCATGAAATTGATCCATGCAAAAAAGCCAGTTCAGAAATGAAACTCCACTTTATGTGGGAGTTGAAGTATTATCCTTTTTGAGCCAACCCGACATGAAGGATCGATCAGATTTAAAGAAGGAGTTTTCTCCAAGGGTTCTAAATTTTTGTCAGTGAGTTGTTCGGAAATCAAGAAGCGTTTTGATTTTTCACATGAGTTACTTGAAAAATTGAATATATTCAATCCTCGAAAAGCCATGTCACAAATATTCGGAGATGAAGACCCTAGTTTATTCCCGATATGACTAGTCTACCTAGAATTGTCAATAAAAATGATTTCCAGGTGATTGATGATGACTGGAGGCAGTTACCTTTTTTGAAAGTACCAGAATTTATTTCATTAGATGATAATGTGGATATTTTCTGGCGAAAATTATTGAATCTGTAAAATGGAGATACCTACCTTTTCAATAATTTATCAAAGTTTGTTTTAAGTTTACTATCCCTGCCCCATTCCAATGCGGAATGTGAAAGAATTTTCAGTCGAGTTAATTTAATTAAAACAAAACAGAGGAATAAATTAGTTACTGATTCACTAAATGGAATATTATTAGCAAAACAATCAATCAATAAATCTGATGGCTGCTATAATTTTCAAGTGAGTGAAGGAATGCTTAGTCGCATGACTAAGGAAAAGTTGTATGCAAGTAATGATAATTCTGATGATGCTAGAGGCGATGATATTGAATTTCCCTATTAGATAGTATCGAAACACTCAAAGGAAAATTTAAGTGCATGATTTACTTTTTTATTTCAAGTATGAGCAAAAACGCTTTCTGTTTTGGGACTGAATTTATTTTATGTTTCTAGTCTGATTTGTTTTCATATTCTGAGACTGATTTTTTGTTTTATATAGAGTATATACTTTGTTTTTTTTTCCGAGAGTTTCTTTATTTTGTATTAGAAGGCTCTTTTCATTTTGTGATAATATTAATTTTGTGATATCTAACAATGTACTTATATATTATATTAAATATGTTTGGAATGTGACGCTCAAGTTTCATCTCTCCTACTTCCTACTTCTGACTTATCTCTATCTGAGTCTATCTCTCCTTTTTCTCATAACCCAAAACATATTCAAGCGTCCCAGCAAACTCGACTCTATGATGTGACAGTCTGACAGCGACAGCTGACAGGAGCGCTAGCACTATAGAATCAACAATGGCTTCGTTCAGCGGTGCTCAACCGTTGAGTGATGTGCCAACGTGTTCGGCTGAACGGACCGCTGCACCATTGATCACTCGAAACCGTTGAGCAGCGGCTCAACACGTTTAGTGATTATTCTCAACGGTTGTGCACCGCTGAACGAAGCCAATAATAAGCAGAAGCTCTGCATTCAAGATGTTACCTATTTGGATACTGCGCATCCGCAGATGAAGAAACAAGAGCGTAGCTGTTTTTGTTCAGGATACCTCATTTTTATATGCTGTGAACCTAATTTTCTCTCTCGAAGGTTGCCAACACTGGCGCCGGTAAAGCCGTCCGATAGCATTCATTCGAGAGCATTCTTGACTGAGCATTCAGTTATTGAGTTATTGTCTACTCGCCGTAAAACTTTGATTTTAGGTATCGTTCGTATTAGGAGCACAGAGGTGCATCCTGAATATTGAAAACTATTGGTATTCGAGATTCGTATTTTCTAGTGAGGAAATAAAAACAAGAGAATAATATTACGATATTTGAAGAATTATTTGGCTGGTTGTTTCGAAAGCGGAATATTCGAATAGAATCAATACTTTGTTAAGTACGATCCGTAAGGGCTCAAACGAGGTAATTGCAGGGCGCAATTATCTCCGAAATGAATTCGTAGTTGCTGAAAACATCGCTGATTTGAACTTTGAAACAGTTCCTGTCGGAACTTCGACGAATAAGAAAAAGTTCACGTTCCAGTCGGCACCGCCGAACATCGGGAGCAAATTTTGTTCTCCGAACAAAATAATCTACAAGATCGACGACTTCTCCGAGACATAACAATAAAGTGCTTGCACCGCCTCATACCCCCATTGACAGTATTTTTTGACTTCAAGAAAGAAAAAGCTATTTCTCTGTACGGCTCCCAAGACTAAAAGGCCGCTGCACAATTGCCCGGGAACGAGAACCAGAATGGAAACGAGAACTAAAATATTATTCAGATGCACAAAAGACGAGAACGAGAACGGAAACAGTAGAGATGTTTGACTTGGTTTGACATTTTCTGGGGATATTCATTTTCTAAAATATCATATCCGAGATGTTTACATAGTTTACAATCATATCAATAATTTTTGATATAATCAGAGATTATACACACCCATATAATGGATGTTATTAGTGATGACGAGATGTTGGAATTATACATGCATTTACTTCTAATTATGTACAATTACTACGTGTCAACCAACAAGAAGATACAAAAAACAGCCTCTTTATTCGTAGTACCAAAACACACAAAAGGAGATAGTTTCTAAACAAGGTTATGTATGGTTATGTTTGCGTCAAACATGTTGCTGCTTTCCTATTGGCTCAGCTATTAGCATTAATATATGTGCTGTGATTGGTTCCGGGAATGCAACCAACGGTAACGGGAATGTTAAAACTTGGTCAACTTTCCAGTTGCCGTTCCCAGGCATCTTCTCGTTCTCGTTACCGGAAATTGGTTGTGCATGGGTACATTTGAATATGTGTAACTTAACATTTTTTCCGTTCTCGTTCCAGTTCTCGTTCCCGTTCCCGGGCAATTGTGCAACGGCCTTTATTCGGACATCATTCCTGCCTGAGCCTGGGTAGGAACCGTACAGAGCCGCCGGAAGCTCTCGGGCCCTCTACCCTTAGTTCGCGTAAGGGTTGCTCGCCCCGGAGACGCCGACCAGTGTTCCGAAGGCTCGTCTACGTGACGAAAATACCATTTGGTAAGGTTGTGAACACGTTAAGTCGAGACCTCAGAACTAATTTTCTCCTTATGATTTCTTGTTCTGTGATCCAAACGACTGAGAATAAGAAGAAGAAGAGAAGAGAGAACTACAAAACACATATATAACATTGTCGAGTTATACATAGATACACAGATATATCAAATAGTACAGTGAACAGTCTTTCGTGAATCGTGAGACATATGTCAATGTGACTTTGCCGAGGTATTTTACGAGAGGTTAAATCGCCCACTCCGTACCAACGTTGCCAAGTGTACCCAGGTCATATTTCGCGGGAAATTACAAACTATACCATAATAATCAAGTTGGGTTAGAACTTGCCCCAGTTATATTGTAGTTCCTTTTTTTACCTATCTGTATGGAAATTTGAATTTAGCAAATCCAGTTATATGTAGTATATGTGAAACAGTATATGCCACACAATCATCTCATAACAGACATGTACGAGAAGTGCACCGAAAAAATCCTAAGCCTGTATCTTATTCATCTCAGGAGGGATGTGGTGCAACGTTTAGTAGCCGTTGCCTTGAAGCAGATTGTAATGCTGCATTCAGAACCAATACAAATTTAGTGGACCATTTACGGAGAATTCATCTACTGAAGTTTGAGACGGAGTGCCTGTTGAGGCAGTTACCTTTTTTGAAAGTACCAGAATTTATTTCATTAGATGATAATGTGGATATTTTCTGGCGAAAATTATTGAATCTGTAAAATGGAGATACCTACCTTTTCAATAATTTATCAAAGTTTGTTTTAAATTTACTATCCCTGCCCCATTCCAATGCGGAATGTGAAAGAATTTTCAGTCAAGTTAATTTAATTAAAACAAAACAGAGGAATAAATTAGTTACTGATTCACTAAATGGAATATTATTAGCAAAACAATCAATCAATAAATCTGATGGCTGCTATAATTTTCAAGTGAGTGAAGGAATGCTTAGTCGCATGACTAAGGAAAAGTTGTATGCAAGTAATGATAATTCTGATGATGCTAGAGGCGATGATATTGAATTTCCCTATTAGATAGTATCGAAACACTCAAAGGAAAATTTAAGTGCATGATTTACTTTTTTATTTCAAGTATGAGCAAAAACGCTTTCTGTTTTGGGACTGAATTTATTTTATGTTTCTAGTCTGATTTGTTTTCATATTCTGAGACTGATTTTTTGTTTTATATAGAGTATATACTTTGTTTTTTTTTCCGAGAGTTTCTTTATTTTGTATTAGAAGGCTCTTTTCATTTTGTGATAATATTAATTTTGTGATATCTAACAATGTACTTATATATTATATTAAATATGTTTGGAATGTGACGCTCAAGTTTCATCTCTCCTACTTCCTACTTCTGACTTATCTCTATCTGAGTCTATCTCTCCTTTTTCTCATAACCCAAAACATATTCAAGCGTCCCAGCAAACTCGACTCTATGATGTGACAGTCTGACAGCGACAGCTGACAGGAGCGCTAGCACTATAGAATCAACAATGGCTTCGTTCAGCGGTGCTCAACCGTTGAGTGATGTGCCAACGTGTTCGGCTGAACGGACCGCTGCACCATTGATCACTCGAAACCGTTGAGCAGCGGCTCAACACGTTTAGTGATTATTCTCAACGGTTGTGCACCGCTGAACGAAGCCAATAATAAGCAGAAGCTCTGCATTCAAGATGTTACCTATTTGGATACTGCGCATCCGCAGATGAAGAAACAAGAGCGTAGCTGTTTTTGTTCAGGATACCTCATTTTTATATGCTGTGAACCTAATTTTCTCTCTCGAAGGTTGCCAACACTGGCGCCGGTAAAGCCGTCCGATAGCATTCATTCGAGAGCATTCTTGACTGAGCATTCAGTTATTGAGTTATTGTCTACTCGCCGTAAAACTTTGATTTTAGGTATCGTTCGTATTAGGAGCACAGAGGTGCATCCTGAATATTGAAAACTATTGGTATTCGAGATTCGTATTTTCTAGTGAGGAAATAAAAACAAGAGAATAATATTACGATATTTGAAGAATTATTTGGCTGGTTGTTTCGAAAGCGGAATATTCGAATAGAATCAATACTTTGTTAAGTACGATCCGTAAGGGCTCAAACGAGGTAATTGCAGGGCGCAATTATCTCCGAAATGAATTCGTAGTTGCTGAAAACATCGCTGATTTGAACTTTGAAACAGTTCCTGTCGGAACTTCGACGAATAAGAAAAAGTTCACGTTCCAGTCGGCAACCAACGGTAACGGGAATGTTAAAACTTGGTCAACTTTCCAGTTGCCGTTCCCAGGCATCTTCTCGTTCTCGTTACCGGAAATTGGTTGTGCATGGGTACATTTGAATATGTGTAACTTAACATTTTTTCCGTTCTCGTTCCAGTTCTCGTTCCCGTTCCCGGGCAATTGTGCAACGGCCTTTATTCGGACATCATTCCTGCCTGAGCCTGGGTAGGAACCGTACAGAGCCGCCGGAAGCTCTCGGGCCCTCTACCCTTAGTTCGCGTAAGGGTTGCTCGCCCCGGAGACGCCGACCAGTGTTCCGAAGGCTCGTCTACGTGACGAAAATACCATTTGGTAAGGTTGTGAACACGTTAAGTCGAGACCTCAGAACTAATTTTCTCCTTATGATTTCTTGTTCTGTGATCCAAACGACTGAGAATAAGAAGAAGAAGAGAAGAGAGAACTACAAAACACATATATAACATTGTCGAGTTATACATAGATACACAGATATATCAAATAGTACAGTGAACAGTCTTTCGTGAATCGTGAGACATATGTCAATGTGACTTTGCCGAGGTATTTTACGAGAGGTTAAATCGCCCACTCCGTACCAACGTTGCCAAGTGTACCCAGGTCATATTTCGCGGGAAATTACAAACTATACCATAATAATCAAGTTGGGTTAGAACTTGCCCCAGTTATATTGTAGTTCCTTTTTTTACCTATCTGTATGGAAATTTGAATTTAGCAAATCCAGTTATATGTAGTATATGTGAAACAGTATATGCCACACAATCATCTCATAACAGACATGTACGAGAAGTGCACCGAAAAAATCCTAAGCCTGTATCTTATTCATCTCAGGAGGGATGTGGTGCAACGTTTAGTAGCCGTTGCCTTGAAGCAGATTGTAATGCTGCATTCAGAACCAATATGAATTTAGTGGACCATTTACGGAGAATTCATCTACTGAAGTTTGAGACGGAGTGCCTGTTGAAGCAGATTCTGTTATTATTTGTTGAGTTATTTTTTCTTGATCATGTTCCCCATGGACCTTGTATATTTTCACAATGTTATGTTGCTAGGAAATGAATTATTGATGATATAATTTGTCAAGAATGAAAGTCAAGTAAAAATCGTATTTGAATAAAAAGATCCAAGAAAATACAGTCCACTTCATATTGAGAAGCGACAGTGCCATGTTATGAAAAATATAAATGGTTACTTAATTCTAAAATCAGAATAACTATACTATTTTAACAATTATTTTTATCTACACCTGTACTATTATAATTCACTTATATGCCCATAACCAGTGTTGCATAGTGAAATTCATTATGATACAGATTTTCAACCAATAGAAACCCATTATTTTTCAGTCAAGCATGCATTTTCAATATTTTCATGCTTTAACATCAGTAATATAGAAGAATTACTATCGACTCCTCCACACATGAACGCAGAAACTACAGTCACAATGATTATATTTTCTATTTGACAAATGCATGATATATGTCTTTATTTTCGAACAAATATTACAAGCTTTCGTAGCCAAGAGGTCTAAGGCGCCGGTAATAATGTGATTCATTAAAATAAGCGATCGGGTTCGAATCTGGCCTCTGGTAATCGTTTTTTTTTTTTTCATTTTTTTCTCTCTTTATTTCGCATTGTTGTATTTTCCGAGGTGATATATACCATTAATTACAATTTTGTAGAATTTTTCAAAGATATACGAATAATTACTATAATTTTGATCGATACAAATAATATAAATTAATATTTATAGTTCTTTATCGGATGTAGATGAAATAGCGTATGCAACTCTCATGTAATGGTTATTAATACACCCGCATAAACCATACGAAACTCACCATCGGTTCGTTCAGTTAATGCTGCGGTGTATTAATAACCATCATTACATGATCGTTGCATATAATATACCTACTATTATTCATTTCAGATTTTGAAATTTGAAAATCCAATACTGAAATAATTAACAATTGTTTTTATGTTTTGAAAAGTAGGAAAACTGGTACTATTGGTGAAATAGTGTATTACAAGTGCAACAGCAGCAGTACAAGTGAGCACTGATTTGATTATTGAGTAAACAGCTTATTATTATATCTCAAGAAGGGCTCATTGAATTTTTACTACTTTGTTGTAGGTTATTTCATTGAGAAGGACAACAGTGATCAAAGACATGGATTGTTGAAGAGCCAGAGATCTTGTAAGATGAATAGTTCTTGCACAAGCCAAATCAAAGTTATTAAAGAAAACAACGAAATTCTGGTAGAGTGGCAGAAAGTACATTATGGTCATAAGCTTGATATACAACATATTAGATTGCCAAAAACTGAAAAACAAAATATTGCTACAAAATTAACAAATGGTGTGGCACCCCGAAGGTAATCATATTTTATATTCGTGTTATATATTATCAGAAACTAAATTAATGAAAAATTCTAATACCAATTTCTGCAGAGTCTGTTAGATGTAAAATAGCATCTAGATATTCACTTATCAACTTATTCATCCTCTATCAGAGCATTAAACCAGCCATTTTTTTCACAGAATCTTAGAATCCACTCGTGATAATATTGGTGAATATTTGAAAATTGTTGATTTGTTGACTACTAAGGATCTGAGGAATATAAAAATAAGCAATGGTCTTGAACTGAAAGATGGAAAACGAGATTCTAATGATGCCTTTTCTGTGACCCTTTGGGTGAAGGAATGTGAAAATCTCAAAGAAAATCCAATTTTGTTGTATAAAGAGCAAGGGAAGGGCCATAGTATTTAAAGGAAAGAGGACTTTTGCTTGATAATAATGAACACATTTCAAAGACAAATGATGAAACAGTTCCCATCTACAATAACCATTGATAGTACCCATAGACTGAATGACTATGATTTTGAAATGACAACCATTATGGTCTTAGATGAATATCACCATGGTTTTCCAGTGGCTGAAATGTTCACAAATAGAAAACATACCAGAGTACAGAGTGTATTTTTTTCAGCAATCAAGGACACCATAGGTAGTGCAATCTTACATTAATTTGTTTTGGTGGTTGGTAGTTATGGTTGTTTTATTTCAGGAGTTATTCATTGTAAATTTTTCATGTCAGATATGACTGAGGTATTTTTTAATGCATGGTATGGGGTGATGGGTCCGCCTTATCCACAACATTTATTTTGCTCATGGCATGTTGACAGAGCTTGGCAGAGCAATTTGAATAAAATTTCCAATAAGGACAAACTTTCAGAAATTTACAAAGTACTACATTGGGTTATATGTGCAACAATGAAGTCACAAGACAATTTCGAGAATATTTTTTTAATACCTACAGCCATAATTTCAAAAAATGGACTTACTGTTTCAGAAAAGAAGCTAGTATTAACACAAATATGCATTTGGAGTCGATGCATAAAGTGATCAAATATTTCTACTTGGAAAGAAAGACAGTAAAACGCTTTGACAAGGGTTTGAACATGGTATTGAAATATGTAAGAGACAAGAGTGTAGAACGAATCATCAAATTGAGGAAGGGTGAACATACCAAACAAACAAGACTGATATCTCAGAATCACAAGGAGGCAATTAAAAACAGCAATGAATATACAATATCTAAAATTGGTAATAGGTGGAAATTTTACAAAACTCAAATTAGCTCATATACTATCCACCAGATATTAGAATCGAAATGCTGTGAACAATTATGCTTGTTCTGTGAGGCTTATAATGATATGTTTTCCTGTGAGTGCAAATTCTATACAGAAAGAAAAGTTATGTGCGAACATATCCATATTATTAATATGATAATGAAAATATCTACGAAAACAGAGAAACATTTTAATTCGTCTGATAAAGACATTTCAATATCTGAATGCCTATCAGCTCTGGGAAAAGAACATCGTCAAGATTAAAACATAGGAAGCAGAATAGACCAAACAAAGGAATTGATAATGAAATTAGAGAGTTTAGATTTTAATCAGCTTGATGATGACACTATCACTAAAATACATCAGCATTTGTTAGTAATAAATAACCTAGCTAAATGCACAAATTTTACAGAAAAGGATAATGAATTGAAACCCAAAAATAACTCTACTAAAAGATGCATCGATCCAGAAATTAGGTTCACATCAACAAAAAAGAAACGCGTTCAGAAAAAAAACATTTCAGCGGGCCTCTCCACAAGAACTGATAGCAATTCAAGAAAACCTATCACACGCTCCTGAAGATGTATCTGTTTACAAATCGGTTCAACCAATGGGTGATCACCAATATTGTTGATTATATCATTGATTATAACCATTTCGATATGAATGCTTTTTGTTTTGCGATAAGTTCTTATTTTTATCAAGTCGTTTTCATTAGCGTAATTCCTGAATAACATTTTGAATTTCCCGCGAAATATGACCTGGGTACACTTGGCAACGTTCGTACGGAGTGGGCGATTTAGCCTCTCGTGGTATTTTGCACGCAGTTTTTGAGATGTAGGGGAGGGTGGTACACATTGAAACGGGGTACACAATGAAACATTGCAATTTGCCAATTCGAATTTGCCGCTACAACGCCACTAGCGCCATCGTGGATGCGTCTTATGATGTTGCAGCAGCCACCCGTTAGTTGCTTGTGATATTCGAAAGAGTGCACATTTGACGACCAATTTCTTGTTTTTTGTGTCCTTGAGTAAAAAGAAAAAAGCCAATATAAAAAGGTATGTTACCTACAATTAAACAGTCTAAGTATCCGTTTATATTTATTATGAATAATTAGGGTATGCTTTTCTTAACCTATAAAATATTTTGTACAAAAACGTTCTTGTTGTCTGAGATTTACGTCCAATTTAAAAAAAAAGTGCGTAGTGGTACACAATGAAACATGTGTCTTGGTACACAATGAAACATGTGTCTTGGTACACAATGAAACATGTGTCTTTCTGACCGTTGAATTTTTTGTTGTAGGCAACCATGGTAAGGAGAAAGAATGAACGAACAAGAGCTAAATTCAAAAAAACCAAATGACTTCAGCAGTCCAAGAGGTCAAAATTAACAGGACTTCCTTATACGCATTGCTGCAGATATGTTTGATGTGAATTTTGTCACATTGAGGCGTTATGTGCTGAAGGAACGCAATGACCCTAATACTAAAATGGAGCCGAATTATGCTGTTAGATCAATATTTAGCACCGAGCAGGAAAGAAGTTTATCTGAATATATACAGACCTGTAGCAAAATGGCATTTGGGTTAAATACTCAAAAAGTGAGAGAGCTGGCATATGAAATGGCGCTCAGAAACAATATCAATATGCCAGATTCCTGGAGAAGGAATAAGTGTGCGAGTGAGGATTGGCTGAGAGCTTTTATTAAAAGAACTGCGTCTTTAAGTATCAGGAAGCCAGAAGCTTGTTCTTTATCCAGGCTTACTTCTTTCACAAAACCTAATGTCGAAAGATTTTTCCTACAGCTTGAGAAAATATATGAAGATAACCCAGCAGTTGTTCAGGAAATTCAAATTTATAATTTGGATGAAACTGCTACTACGACTGTACAACGTCCACATAAAGTAGTTACACAAAAAGGGGTGAAGCAGTTGAACCAGTGCACAAGTGCCGAAAGAGGATTACTAGCTACTACTTGTGCTATAATTAGAGCAAACGGAACTTTTTTACCGCCGATTATTATTTTTCCCCGAAAGAAGTTTGTCCCTCACATGTTAAATGGCGCGCCCCCAGGCACTTTAGGACTAGCAAATCCAAGTGGGTGGATGACAGCTGAACTGTTTGTTGAGGTGTTAGACCACTTTATTAAACATTCTGGTGTGACAAAAGAAAGGCCATGCCTATTAATATATGATAACCACGAATCACATATGTCCCTGGAGATAGCGGAAAAGGCAAAAAACAATGGAATCATTATCTTAACCCTCCCGCCACATACGAGTAACAAGTTGCAGCCTTTAGACAAAGCAGTGTTTTACTCTTTTAAAAACTTTTACAATAGTGCAATAGATTCGTGGCTCCTCACCCACCCCGCCGTACCCATGACGCTATATCAAATAGCTGAATGTGTTGGTATTGCCCATTTAAAATCAATGACGCCTGAAAACATATTGAACGGGTTCCGTTCGACGGGTATCTACCCATTCAATAAAAATATTTTTACGGAGGCTGACTTTCTTGTTTCATCAGTGACTGACAGACCTGAAGACCCTCAAAAGGAGAACCTCCAACAAGGAATGGTTGTAGTCCAAGAAAATCTGAACGATGAACAAGATGGCAGCGGCAACGACACCGCTGTTGCTTCATGTAGCACAACTGATCCCCAACAGTGTGCAGATGATGAGAAAGACTCTACTTTGGAAATAGCGTCGACTTCACAAGATTCTTTTATTTCACCATTTGAGATACGGGGCTTTCCAAAGGCAGCTCCTCGAAAAAATTTAAATCGAACACGAAAATCGAAGAAAAGTGTAATTTTAACCAGTACACCAGAAATGAAGGAACTTTCGTACAAAACAGAAAAGAAAAAAACTCCTAAAACAGAAGCAGTAAAAAGGGTAAAACGAAATATAACTGCAGACAAAAAGGATACAAAGAAAAAGAGCAAAACTAGTGAAGAAGAATCAGAGACGGACACAGAAAGTGTCGATTTGCATTTTGCGGATTCTTCAGATGATGAATAAACCTTAGCTGCATTTCAGTACCATATGATGCAGGAAGAGAAGGAACAATCAGACTTTTCAGCAATTGATGAAACAACGGAAATTTTGAAAGATTCTTTTGTCTTGGTCAAATTTCAAAATAATATTCACTATGTTGCTAAAATTTTGGAAGCTGTAAACTCTAACGAATTTAAAATTTCTTATTTGAGGAAGAGTGCAAAAGTTTCAAATTCATTCTATTTTCCAGATGTTCCAGACATTCATATGGCGCTGAGATTAGATTTTGTTATTCTGTTACCGAATCCGATAAAAACCAATAACAAAAGGCTTTCATCATACTTTAAATTCGGAGTTGATTTTAGCAACATGATTGTACGCTAATCTTTTGTTATTACTTTTTATTGAAAATCAAGATTTTAGTTTTCTCACCGATAGCTTGAAAAGAAAAATGTTTCTGTTCCTTTTTTGAGTAATTTAGTTAATTTTAGTTTTTTTTACCAACACTTTTTTCTTAATAATAAATGTTTTTATATGTGTACCATTTTGTTTCATTGTGTACTACCCCATGTTTCAAACTGTACCACCAGTGGTACACATTGATACAAAAACATCTTTGTAATTTTTTTTTTCTTTACCCAAATAGAATGGTTTTATAAAAAACTAACTACGGGTAATTAAAGCTAAATATCCAATAACTATGCAATGAAAAAATTAAATTCTTCAAATAATGAAGTCGGAAGTTATACTAAATATTCGAAAAGTCGTTTCATTGTGTACCACTCTCCCCTACATTTATTGTATGAATTTCCCAATTGATATTTGAAATGGCTGCTGTAATTAAGAAAAAACGCGATCCTAACATGACTACAGGAGAAAAATGTTTGTTGGTGACTTTGCCGAGGTATTTTGCACGGAGTTTTTAAGTTGTACATTCATTGTATGAATTTCCCAATTGATATTTGAAATGGCTGCTGTAATCAAGAAAAACGCGATAAAACGCGATCCCAACATGACAACAAGAGAAAAATGTTTGTTGGTGGATTTGATAACAGCAAGCCTCTCCGTTGTTGAGTGTAAAAAGACTGATGCAATGGGAAAGAAAAACCTGGCCTGGCAGAAAATCACTACAGAATTCAATGCCTCAACTGACACTATTTACAGGACTGGAGCTGTCCTTAAAAATTCATGGAAAAATTTGAAGAGTGCGGGGAAAGGACAGGCTGCTCAAGAAAGGAATGACATGATAAGGGCTGGTTAGTTACTCATTGTAGTTTTCAGACAATACATGAGATTATTATTCAACTATTTGTTAAAGGAGGAAGAGCGAATACCATTCCAAATGACCCTGTACTGGATAGGGTCATCTCCTTAATAAGACCAGCGGCTGTTGGGTGCCTCAGTGACTATGACAATGACGGAGCTTTTGATGGTAATGTTTGTTCTGATATCATTCTATATATATATATATATATATATATATATATATATATATATATATATATATATATATATATATATATATATATATATATATATATATATATATATATATATATTATAACTCAATATATTTTGTGTAACCATGAATAATGGAAGAGGCAGTGACGAAGGAGCTTGTGAGGCTGAAGACACCAGTCAAGGGCTTTTATGGGATAGATATACTCCATCACAACTTCGAACTCCTAGGACAAAGATTCTGAGAGAAATGGGCAACTGTCATGTGTCACGAGGAGAAGATGACACATTTGAATATCTCTTGAGCTACAAACACTTGAACATTATGCCCTTGATTACTCGGCCACTGAAGAAACAACGGAGCCAGAATTACCTTCAGTTCTGACCCCATCATCGTCAAATTTGACATCCCAGTCCATCATCCCACCTAAAAACCTTACCCCCAAGATAAAGCCGCTTGAACCAAACTCTTTTGTGACAAGAATCGAGCAACCAATTGGTTCCACAAAACATTCCATACAACGTAGGAGACCGATCATAAGTGCTACAAAGAATGAGGAGTTGGCTGAAGCCAGAAAAAAAACGCTTCATGATGCAAGAGATTTTGCCAGGAAGGAACATACGATAAATATGGAATAGGGACTCAGAGTAAATTATTCGATTTGAATTCATCGTGTTCGGTTCGCGGCGCGAGCCTGTAGTGGCCGACACAAATTTCGCGTGGAATCACTTTCATGTTAACTACCTCGATACTAATACCGCTGGTATTGCGAGGTAGGGGGTATCTGTTTGCGGAGACGTAAACAGCTCTACCTTGAGCATTGTCAGGTCGTTGTGGACCCACGCAGCCGGAGCATTATTTCAACCTCTGAGATGGATGGCGTAGGAGACGATCTTTTCTCGAAGTTTTCTTCATTATACAACCTACGGCCTCGACAATAATAGAGAACTTTTCTACCGAACAATGTAGAAATAAATTTAAATAGGTATTTTAAATGTCAATATTTAAAAAAAGGACAACATGAGTGATAGAAATACAGGAGGTGAAAAATACATTTTGAGTATTTTGATGAATTTGTTTTTTTGGGGTGACCCGAATGTTCCCTATAGCAATTGCTAGTTCATCAAAAGATGTATCTGCATATGAAAAAAATAATGATTGTAATGTGAAGACTGAACAAAATAATACCAAAAAGAAAAAACAAACTAGTTCTATTGGTAAACACTTAAGTAGTCTCCAAAATCAAATGAAAGAAAGGAAGAGGAGGCACAAGGAATACTATGAACAAAGGGAAAGGGCAATGCAGTCTTTAGATAGATATGTGGAATTTATAATGAAAAAACAAAGAAAAAGACATGTAAGGTAGAGGAACCGGTAGTTGACACTGAGCCAGTTGTTGTTTGAGTCTAAAATTCGCCAAATAAGAAATATTATTGTGATGGGACTCAATTATCTACAGTTCAGTACAACAGGCACCATCTACCTTTTAGTGCCGCAAGTAACGAACCCCTCTCCCAAACAAATTTTAAGATGGCATCAAGTTTATGTTGTTAGTAATGTGCTGTGTGAAAAATTAACGTTTTTTTTATGGAATGTGCTAAGAAGGTATGTTATTTTGAAAATAGACTTATCATTGTAAGTGTTTGTATTGATATAGGAATTACGACCTGCTATTTCTGTATATTGTGAGGGACCTTTTGAAACATTCCAATAGCATGTATCCCGGTATTTACAATTTTTCCACGGAATGTCATCTACCGGTACTCGTTTATGATTTCTCACCAGTAGATGACATTAATGTCAACCACTGGTGAATTGGTCATTACTGGATTTTGAGGCCAAGGAAGTGTTTTAAACTAATACAGGAATCATCTTTCGAACAATCTGTTCAGGCCAGTCTCAAATTACCTACACAGTAGGTTTCGGCTGGCACCTGTCAGAAAACAACTACTCCCCTGGCTAATACCACGAAGGGCATTGAATTATATCCGACCAGGTGCCAGTGCAGGTTTCTTCACAGAAGTAAATCCTGCATTTGCTTTCGTCGAAACAAATGAAGGAATTGATTTCCAATTATAGGGACGGACACACTTGCAGACCGGTTTCGGGCCACTCGTCAGTGCAAGGCAGTGCCATCATCAACATGAAGTCGATGATTTCCCATAATTAAAAATCAAACTCCTTCACGAGTATCAGGCCCCGGCCAAAGCTGATGCGAACAACGAAGTTATTACGCCATCTACCAATGGACGAGGTATTCCAAAAGCAAACCGAATTCGCCCATTCCTCCTGCGAGGAAAATGTAAAAACACTTGACATAGTCAGTGGGCATACTTGAAGACTGGCGTTAAACCAAATCATCTTTCGAACAATCTGTTCAGGCCAGTCTCAAATTACCTACACAGTAGGTTTCGGCTGGCACCTGTCAGAAAACAACTACTCCGGATTTCCATTTGGAAAAGAAGCATTACTCAGCAGCGTACAACACCTGATACGAGAACTTCACCGTAAAAATCCCTTGAAAGAAGATCGACCTGGATGAAAATGGTATTATAGTTTTTGAAGCGGAATCCAGAAGTTTCAGCTCGGACTGCGCAAAACTTAACGATAAGCAGAGCCTCAGTGACGAAGGAAAGTCTAAATCATTGGTTTCAAGAGATCAAAACCTATGTTGCTGCTCATAAGTTAGAAGAGGTTCTGAATGATCCCATACGTATTTTCAATGGAGATGAGAGTGCTTTTTTCCTGAACCCGAAAGGAAGTAAGGTTTTGGCGAAAAAAGGCGATAAGACGATATATCAACAAGTTAAGAGTGACGATAAAGAATGTCTCACTGTGTTAGTAACTGGCAATGCAGCTGGGGACATGGCACCCCCAATGGTATTGTTCCGTTATTCAAGGATCCCAAAGGAAATAACTGATAGTGTTCCTGGATCTTGGGGAATCGGAAAAAGTGAAAGTGGGTGGATGACTGGGAAAACATTTTATGAATACATAACCAATGTTTTTTATCCGTGGTTGTTGGAAGTTAATATTACACTGCCAATAATTCTGCTCATTGATGGACATGCTTCCCATTTAACACTTCACTTGAGTGAGTTTTGTGAAAGTAAAGGCATAATATTGGTAGCTCTTTACCCGAATGCCACCCATCTTATTCAGCCGATGGATGTGGCAGTATTTCGAACTCTGAAGGATGGTTGGAAAAATAAAGTTCAACAATGGAGAATACCTAATTACGATGCACCTGTATTGAAAAAAGTACATTTTTCACCCCTACTTGCTGAGCTGTTAAAGGAAAGAGTAACACCATCTGTGCTCCAAAATGGATTCCGCAAATCCGGCATTTTTCCTTGGGACCCGGATGCTGAACAACAACTGAACAACACCAATACAAAAAAACTTCCAAATATTGTCCCTGAAACTGAGGCACTTGAATCAAAAATCAGTGCCTTGGAAGCAGGTCTGAAGTTTTTGGAAGACAACTGTGACCCAGAGAAAATCTTGGCATTCAAAGGCTGTGATGTATGGAAGGGAGATGTACATAACCACTCTTTATTCAACTTGTACAAAGATAAATCTACTGAACTACAAAACCTGAAATTTCAGAAATAAACAAATGTAAATCGAAAAGCTCATGTCGTTGAGGAAGAACCTAATGAAGTACCCTCAGAAAAAAATAACATTCCTCTGAATGGAACCAAAGAGAGCAGCAGTATTGAAGAAACACCGATAGCTGAAGTCTTCAAAAAACCATCCACTCCCATATTGAAGACACCAACGAAAATCAATGAAAATGAAATTACGCCAGACCATTTCATTGTGCAACCAAATGAACCAACGACATCATCTTATTTACTTAAATTCATTTACTTGCATTACAACAATCCATTATCAAAATAATTAATTATTAGTTTCAGTAAGGACATCTGTCTCCTAAAGACTGAACCTTCAAACTTTTCATAGTTTTCTAGTTTTTTTGGATTTTTGATTTTCCTCATTCCTCCTAGGTGCCTCCACTTGTCGCCTTGATGCTTATATCTCGGTTTTGTTTCACGATTTCGTCCATTTTGTTGTCTACCCACGCCACATTTGCATGGTGTTTGTTAATATTTCCAATTTGTAATGCAGTTTTCATTATTATTCTGGGGTTCCACCCCCATATTATAACATATAATTCAACTTCTTGAACCACTTTGGTTCTCGAAAGTAGTTTAAGGATAGTTAATATGTAGTTTGTCGATTTTGATCTCCCAACTTTCGTAAGTATCATGTAAAAAATCACTTTCACTGTTTTCTCATTGTTAACTCTATTTCAGGCTTTTTGTACTTAACTGAAGATGAACATATATATGTTCGAAACATGTCTTGACTAGGACATAGTTCCTTTAAGAATTAAATATGTTATGGAGATGACTTCGTGTTTCCTTTTTCAATATCATCTTATTTGGTTCCATCTTCTTTCAAAAGAGCCGTGTTCTGCCCAGAGCCTAAGGAGAAGAAGCCTTCAAAACGATCCAAAAAAATGTAGTATGTTCAAAAGAAAATCCAGTTATTTTACTCTTAGATGGCCATTCCACCCATAGCCAAAATTTGGAAGCAATTGCGTAGCCATACAACACACCGTATGCAACCACTTGATGTTGCCTTTTTCCGGCCTCTCGGAATTTACTACGTCCAGGCACAAGAAACATATCTGAGGCAACATGTAGGAAAACAAATAACTCAATACGACGTAGTTGCATTACTTGCAGAAGCTTACGGTAGAGCAGCAACTGTCGGCATTGCTGAAAATGCCTTCAAAGCTTCTGGCATCTGGCCTGTCAATCGGCATGTATTCAAAGATCACCATTTTGCTGGTTCAGAAGCGCTTAAAGATAAATCTGAGGGGAATTCTGCACCAACTCCAACATGTGATAATGTTCTACCTACACCAGCCGAAAGTTTCACAGAGTCGTTGAATATTGTTTCTCCACTGCCGCAGGCAATTGCTGGTACCTCGAAGCATAGAAAACAACAAGATGCCGAAATTCTAACAAGTACCCCTTACAAAGAACAGTTGGAGCTGCAGAAGAATAAAACACATGTGAGGGCACAGGCAAAATTGAAAAAAAATGTGTTTGCTGAAAACAGTAACCAGGAGAAGCCAAAGAAAAAATCCAAATTGGGAAGCAATAAAAGAGAAGCGGAAGTGAAACAACAGGAAATAGAAAAAGAGGCGGCAGAGAAATTGAAACGGAAAGTGTTTTTAGATAACAGTATGAAAAGACCCTAGAAAATAAAAAAAAATCGGAGAGCGATGACACATCTGAGGAATTTGAAGCAAGTGGATCATCGTCTGGTGGTGAAGGTTTCGAAGATGATTTGATTGAAACCTATGATTTCAAGGATTTTGATCGTAATGAATTGAAAGTTGATGACTACGTCATCGTGTGTTTGCAAGACGAGAAAAAGAATGATGTTTACTATGCTGGACAAATTGTGCAGGAAAAATCATCAAAAAGTGCAATTGAAGTTTCTTTTTTGCGAAAGTCTAGTAAAATAAACATGGCATTTTTCTTTCCGGCTGTTCCTGATATTTCTGTAGTTGATGATTGTGACGTGAAGATGAAACTACCAATTCCACAGAAACACGGTCAAACAAAACGTCAACAAGGCAGTATTATATTTGGTATTGAGTTCAACTTCCCAGTTCGTTAAAATTTTCATTTCACAGTATGTTCTTTGGTAACAAGATACGAGATGTAGCTGAGAATTAAATATAAGTGTTTCTAGAATATTTTTTTATTTTTGTACTTAGCTCTGCACCTATGAATAATAAACGTATTCCTTTTGTTAAACGATTATTTCATGTATTTCTTGCAAGGTCCAATTTAGGAATCATACGGTCCAAATTGAGATACCAGTTGAATATATTGGACTGATTCCATGGTCTGGTTTCAGGTTACATCAGCAGGAAGGTTTTCTAAATTTTTAAGTTTTTTTGCACATTCCAATCGTAAAACAGATAGTCAAAACCATGGATGAAATTTGGTGGTTGCGATCACACTAAAACACAGCCTACAAAAAAATTGTTTTCTATTTTCCCCTATAATAAAACAAACGAACTTATATTCCAGACTAAAGAAAAAAACTTGGATATTGATACAGAAGAGCTCAAAGCATTCTTCGGTATACTCATATTTATAGGTTTCCATAAATTACCATCATTGATGATAATGGAAAAATGCCTGCACGCGGATCACGTTAGTTCGACAAATTCTATAAAATACGACCTTTGGTGGATCACTTGAACACAAGGTTATGTGAATCTTCAATCCGTCTCGTAATATGGCCGTTGATGAAAGCATGGTTTGTTTCAAAGGTCGTTCTGTCTTGTAGCAATATATGCCTTTGAGTATAACTACTGCTCTTCGGGCTTGAAGGCCGTCGTTCTTTGGAAGAATTCCAAAGAACGACGGCCTTCAAGCCCGAAGAGCAGTAGTTATACTAATAACCTTAATAACCTCGGCCGCGAAAGCCTCAACCATTTTGTCATATGCCTTTGAAACCAACGAAGAGAGGTTTCAAAATTTGGGCGTTGGCTTGTTCTTCATCAAAGTACCTACTGAAATTTAAAATTTAAGAAGAAAAAATTCGGGACAACAAATATGAAGGACTTTTACTAGGAGAAAAAACTATTCTCGAATTATGCGAACCATTCCTGGACAAGGGATATTGCATATATTTTGATAATTTTTTTAGTAGTTTTCAACTACTGACAAAACTGTTGGAGAGACACGTTTGCCTGTGGAACCTTCAGAACCACAAGGAAGAATTACCTAAAAGACATTCTTGCAAATGATAAAGCACTCAAAACAGGAGATTCAGATCATGCTATGTCTGGTGATTTGTCAGTTGCCAAGTAAGTGGAAAGAGGGGTAAGAAATCTGTGGTTGTTATAAGTTCTATTCATAATCCAACAGAAAAAAAATGTTCAGAGAACAAACAAGTCGGGCAATAGAGAGTTGGTCAACTGTTCATCATCCATATACGACTATAATAAGCACATGGGTGGAGTGGATGGGTTCAACTTATGGCATCATATTCCATGGAATGGAAATCAAGGAAATGGCGAATCAAGCTATTTTACTGGCTTCTAGATGCCTCAGTGACTAACGCATATATAATTTATAAAACTACTTTGATAAAAAAATCTTCATGACAAAGCTATGAGTCACCTGAACTTCAGAAGTATTTTGTCCAATCAATTGATTGGTGACTTCACGAGTCGTAAAAGAAGAGGACCCCAGATATCAACAACGGCGAAAAAATTGATGAAGGATTCCAGGCGTTCGATAAGCATACAGGGAACCATGAAAAAAGGCGACGTTGGAGGACAGTGGAAGGCACTTGAAGGCGTTGTGCCAAATGCAGCACAAAGAAAAAGCAAGTTAGATCCAAAATAATGTGCCAAGAATGCAAAGTTGCACTATGCCTTGCTTGTTTCAAAGATTTCCACAACAACTGATGTCGTTTCCAGTGTAAAATTCTGAAATAAATTACAAATCTGAAAGTGGTATATTATTGAACCACTGCCCTTTGTCATGCAATGGGCAGTGGTATACATGCTTACCACCCCTCAAGTTTTTTTAAACTATTATCAAGTCGATTTTGTCTAAAAACGTGCAATATCATCAAAATGAATCCGTTTTATCAATTATTTTCGTCATAACAATTCTCTCAAAAAATTTTGCCCTATAAAGGGTTGAAACATGAATGTACGAATTACTGTGTGGTATATAATAATTTTCAACTTTCCAATGGATTTTTGAGATATTTGTAATTGAAATTCTCTCTTTCTCTTTATACAGCTCTCCTGAAGAATTAGGAATATTGATAGTGTCCTTTACCCACGAGGTGCATAGCAACATCATTTTATCCGAGAAGCCATAGCTAATAATTCAGTTACCCTTGAATACGTTGAACTGATGAAACATTATCAATTATCGACTAGTTTGGGTATTCAATATTTAAATAGTTTGAACTAGTAAGGTGTTGAAATCTCAGTCAAAATAATTGAATATCAATTAGTGCCAAACTCTATATTAATAACGATAAAAATATCTATTCAGAGTATAAATGGTAAACGTTGTGGTCAGGAAGATACAAAAGGGAATGAATATCAAAGATTTCGATAAGTGCAAAGCACTTGGTTCGAATAAAGAATATTACCTCCATTCTATTTTGTCATTGGGTTAGCAACATTGAATATTGACAGGATGGAATGTTCAGAAATAAAAAATAATGTTAGTCTTGTTCTGAACGTCTATGGAAGTGGGTGTATTAATTTCATGCTTCAACCATAAAATTCCTCAATAAGTCTATGGAACACCCCAACTACAGTATTCCCAACTATAAAGTAGCGACGGAACCTGAACAAATGCTGAAAGCGTAAACTGAGTGGAGCTATATTAAAACCCACGTGGTTTTTGTTACGATGAATCTAGTTCAAGTTGTGATGGGCACACTGTGAAAAGTGGTTTTTATTACATTCTTTCGCAATACATTCGAGTAAGTTGAAAAAGCAACTCTTATCGTTTGAAACAGTATACCTTCATGATTTTTGTAGATTGGGTGATGTTTTGATGGGTAACAAATGCAAGGCAGCTTGTTAAAAGGTTTCCATCCAAATGTTTTTAGGCCTCACAAACACAAATTCTGGGTTCTAGATGAGATACCAAGCAGCAGGTGAATTTTTTCGCAGATTACGATTTGTTTTGATCTCAATTACCTCCAAAGCAGACTGTAATAAACTCGTCCGAAAAATCTGTCGCTGCCGCCGGGTCTAATCTCATTAATACAGTATGATCAGAATGTTCATAGATTTAAAAAAAAATCCTCACAATAAAGCAGTTCTCAGCGTTCCATAAACGTGGAGGATTGAGGAAATGCAAATCCCCTTGCAATTGAAGAAGACCGGAGTAGGATAATTGTAGTGAATCAATTGAACTTAAGTTATTCATGTAAAAATTAATGGCTTGTGTAGCCAATACGTGTTTAAAAGGGCGAGGGATGTAACATCTAGTTGATGATAAGTTACGTTCGGTCACAAACATCACAGCTTTGAAATATTGAAGGGTGAGAATGAATATAAGAATTCTTGAAGGGTGAAGTAACCCTTCGAAATGTTACTATTGCAGTTTGACCTAAAATTTGATACTTAGTATTTAAGTTAGCAACATCCGGAAAACGGAAAATTAAAGGAGGTTGAAGACCGAAGTCGAATATGTAGTGGGTAACTAGAGGAGAGATGGAAGCTGTTTGAATGTTTTCAATAATTTTTTCGAATATTTATAAACTGATAGGTATATCTAATTTTCTTATCTCCTAGCGAGTCTTCTTGGTCATAAAAGATCTTTCAACTGAATCGGAACATTCCATCGATGATTGTAAATAAAAGTACAGCAGAAATAAGTACCGATAATGATCAAATACAGAAGCTGTCTCCAAAGGAAATGGAGTTTGCAGGAAAATGAGTGTGAGATGTCAACAGGCTATTAGAAAAGCAGGGATTTTTGCCGGTAAAAAGTAGGCTTAGGTAGTTCGCGAACGAACTAGGTCGGAAGAGCGCTCTCTTGAGTGAACTACGCGAACTAGTTCGCCAATAATTTCACTCTTAGTTCCCGTAGTACACCGCCAGATCTCTTATTGAAGTATATTAGAAATTTGAACTGCGTGCTACTTGCGCGCCTTTCTTTTAATTAACCAATGGCTGCGTCTAACAGCTTACAGCGCTTGAAGCCGCTGTACAAAATTTGACAGTTTTCATGGTGAAACATCAAATTTTGTGAAGCGGTTAGACGCAGCAAAATTTGACATTTCACCATGTCACTATGCTCTTATACGCAGCCAAGAAATCGGAGGCGGAGGCCGTAATTTCTAGATACACGATCACGAATATCACAATATAACATCTGTACCTGTACACTTGATCACCAACAGGTTTATATAATTTTATTAGCTCACAATAAACATTATAGTGATAGACATTAGTAGATTTATATCAAAATTTTAAATAATTTCTATAAATACTATATGTTATACTAACTAGCGATACATAACCTCTAAATG
The DNA here is from genome assembly GCA_032362365.1 of Zygogramma bicolorata. NCBI lineage: Eukaryota > Metazoa > Arthropoda > Insecta > Coleoptera > Chrysomelidae > Zygogramma > Zygogramma bicolorata. Next base: position 425,681 of record JAVJAQ010001197.1, on the reverse strand, counting down.
GCAGTTTTGTTTTATTTATTCAATACATTAAAAAAATTGTATAGCGGCTAAATTAAATTCGAGAGTTAAATCAGTGATCAACCCTTATTTCAGATTAGATAAGAACATGTCACCTAAGAGACAGTTTTTTATGGACACATTTCGTTGAAGACACAAGCAGCAAGAAAGCAAAATGTAAATATTGTTCGTCGTACATCAGCATTACAGGAGGCTCCAATGGAAATCTTACTCGACATATGAAAACAAAGTATCCCTTGATTCCTCTAACAATTGATAGACAAGATTTACTGTATTCATCCAATGCAGACTCTCAGGAATCGAATCAATTTACTTCGAGAGATGTTACCTCTCCATCCCCGGGAACTTCAAAGTCTTCACCAGCATTAGCTGTTTCTCAAAATTCGATAACGCAATACATTCGTAAGCCACCACCGATTCGAAAAGTCAATGAAATATGACAGACAAGTTGTCAAGATGATTGCGAAAGGACATCACGCCTTACGAATAGTTGAAGAACCAGAAATGCGAAAATTAATTCAACTTGTTTCTCAATGTCCTGGATATCAACTCCCTTCGAGAAAAACTCTATCAACCAATTTAATGTTGAATGTTCATCAGGGCTTCGATGTGACCAGATGGTTTTACTTGTTTTCTGTCTGGTTATCCTTGAGTTCAAATGTTGAATGTTCATCAAGAATTATTGATCGATGCACGAAAAAAAATTCTAACTGCAGTCGCACTGTCTCTCACTACTGACGCTTCAAGTAATAATGAAAGCTATATGGCTGTCACAGCACATTTCATTGACGACGAAACCAAACTTTGCTCCATATTACTTACTTGTGAAGCATATGATGATAGACATACGAGTGAAAATTTATGTGAATTTTTAAAGAATATCATGAAAGAGTGGGATATTTGTCAAAAAGTTACTGCGATTGTTAGTGGTAATGCATCAAACATTATAAATGCTGTCAAACTTGGGCAGTAGCGATCAATAGGTTGTTTTGCTCATACCTTGAACCTTGTTGTCCAAACAGCCACGAAAGAAATATCAGATGTTTTAGTAAAAGTCAAAAATATTGTTGAATACTTCAATCGGAGCACTCAAGGACAAAAAAATTTAATTGCCACACAAAAATAACTCAATCTACCTTTGCTTAAATTGAAGCAAGATGTTCCAACTTGGAGCGCAAAAAAGATCCTTTGCTATGGTGGCATGAACGGCGCTTTACATATCCTCATTTATATGGATATATTTTGAAAAGATTTTGTATCCGTCCCTTGTGAACGAGTGTTCTCAGGGGCAGGACAAATAATTAGTCGACGCCGAAAATTATTAAAGCCAAACAAAGTTTCTACATTGTTATTTTTACATACTAATATGTGTTGGATGTAACGCTAAAAACTCCCCAAGTAAAATGTAGATTGTTGGCAACACTGGTATGAAAGTGGTTGTAGGTTGCAAGGACAGTTGCAAAGTAGAAATGTATGAGAGAGGTTGTAATAATTCATATTCAAAATATTTTATTCAGTCTCTCTTCCGGTACATTGTGTATGAAAAAAACATCATGGCGCAATAAATGGAGGAGAAATGAGATAAATAAAATACATCTTACGAGGCAGAATATCTGCCTGTGTGTAAGGAATATAAAAAACTAATTAACACGAAGGAAGGAATATACAAACTAATTAACATGAAAAAAATAGTAGTAATTAATGTAGAATATAAAAAATATAATAAAATAAGTATATAACTAGATTATACCTGCTAAAATAGTACAAGTTTACAAATATGTATACATATATATATATATTGTTATGAGTAATCAAATGTGTTTAGGTAGTAATTCAGTTTTAGTTTAGGTCTCTATTTGTCTATTCAATTCTGTTCGAGGCGTGTGTATGATAATTGACTTTATTTGTCTCTTGAACTTATTGAAGTTCGATTCGCATCTTAACTCATCAGGTAAGAGACTGTATAGTTTTGGTCCCAAATAAGCGTAATTTTTTTGGCCAATTGTCTTGTGCATCAGTATGACAATTCTGTGATTTCGACGAGTAGGATATTGATGGCTGAACGTGATAAGTTCGTTTTTATTTTTATATTGTATAATCATAATATTCATATAATATAGCTGTCTGAGATCAAATATTCCAGATTCTGAGTAGAGAAGGTCGCTAGGGTAGTCATATTTTTTCTGCAGGATGCATCGTAGGAATCTTTTTTGGACAACCTCGAGAGGTATTAGATATGTTCTGGATACTCCACCCCAGCCAATTATGCCATAGCTCAGGTGGGACTCCACTAAACTTTTATAAAGAATTATTTTCTGTTTATGATCAAGCATGTTTGCGATTCTTTTGAATTTGTAGAGTACACAACGAAGTTTTTTAACTAAGTAATCCATGTGGTGGTTCCATCTAAGATTGCTATCCAGAATTATGCCGAGATACTTAATTTTTTTTGTGGGTTTGATAGTTGCTCTATCGGAAATTTTTAATTCATATTTTGGAAGGGCTATCTCATAACTGCTCAGTGGTAAATAATGTGTTTTATCAAAATTAATTGATAAGAGCCTGTAGTCAAACCACAAAGTAATTTCATCTAGATCGTGTTCTAGTTTCCGTTTCAGGTCAAACCAGTTGTCGTCTTCGCAAAACAGTACGGTGTCATCAGCAAAACTTATAATGTTGGAGTTGGTATTCAGTAAAAAAATATTGTTCAAATAAATGTTAAATAGGATTGGCCCTAACACCGTCCCTTGAGGAACACCACATAGAATAGTTTTCTCTCCACTTTCATGATCTCCTATTCTTACACTTTGCTTCCTATTCAGTAAATAACTCTTGAAGAGTTCATTACTTATGCCTCTTATTCCAAGATCTTCTAAGAGATTCAACAATATATTGTGGTCAACGCTGTCAAAGGCTTTCCTTAGGTCTATGAAAACAGCAATCGAAGGTTTTGATTTATCCAAACATTTATAAATTTGCTGTGTTAGTATTTTTATGGGATCTTGTGCTGACTTATTCTCTCTAAAACCGTACTGTGATTCTGACATCAGCCGGTGTTTTTCCAGAAACGTGTTCAATCTCTTTTGAATGACCTTTTCTAATATTTTAGCAAGACTTGTTATGAGGGATATCGGTCTATAGTTTGCTACATCACTTTTTTGTCCACTTTTATATATAGGTGTTATTATTGCAGTTTTGAAGGCTGTGGGGAAATACCCTTTTTCTAAGGACATGTTGACTAAATGTGTAAGTGGTTTCGAAATACTACCAGACACTAGTTTCAGAGTTTCTGCTCTGATTCCGTCATAACCAGGCGCTTTTTTGTTTTTAAGTTGGGATATAATATTCTTTATTTCCTCTTCAGTTGCTGGTTTTAGAAATATGGAGTAGTTACATTTACGTTTTATTTCGGAGTAGTTTATATTTCTGTTTATATTATTTGCCAATTTTTCACCTATGGTAATGAAATAATTGTTGAAATTATCTGCTATCTCGATTGGATCTTGGATTGTTTCATCGTTTTTTGTTTTTATCAAATTTATAGGTATTGGTTCTTGTTCGGTTATTATTTCATTGACAGTTTGCCAAAGTGTTTTGGAGTTATTTCCTGCTCTCTCAATTCGATCCCGGTAGTATTTCGTTTTGGCGTCTTTTATTGTTTTTTCCAGAATTTTTTTGTAATTTCGATACTCATTTTGTAGATCTATATTGTTTGGATTTTTTCGTAGCTCACGATACATATGATTCTAGTTATCCACTTTTTCCGTTTTTTTGTTTATTATTAATTTTAATGTATTTTGAACATTTCTCTAAATTTGTTTTTATGATTTCAATAAACTTGTTTACTCCACGATCAAGACCGTTGCATTTAAATATATCACTCCAGTCAACACCCTATAGCTTCTCTTTGAATATTTTCTCGTCTAGTTTTTTATAGTGATTTTTATTAATATTTATATTTCCAGCGATATTTTCATCAGGTATAACTATTTGTGTTAAGGTTGAAAAATGGTCTGTAACGCATGTTTCAAAAGTAATTGGTAGGATTGTCTCATAATTTAGGTTTTTTGTTTTGATGAAGATATGATCTAAACATGTGTGGGAATTTTGTTGGACCCTTGTCGGTGTATTTATTACGGAAATATACCCATGTTCACTCATGGTGTCTAAGTAGTGCTCGCTTTCGCGTGAATTAACCAAAATATCAATGTTCATGTCACCAATTATGATATTGAAATCAGTTCTTTCATTATCTCGATTCAAAATTAAGTTCAGCTCATCAACAAAAGGTTCAATTTCTGTCGCTGGTGATCTATAGATAGCGTTAATATTGAAAACTGTATTATGCACGTTCATTTTGACTTTGAGTAAAAAGCTTTTGTTTAGTTCGATAGTTGCGTGTGAGTCGTATATATCCGATTTGACAAACATTATTACGCCATCGTTTTGATTTAGTTTCCCAAAATTATATAATGTTGTGTAGCCTGGTATATTATAGATTGAGATGTCTGGGATTATACGAGTTTCGGTGAAAACTATACAGTCGAACGATAAATCTAATCCATCGAGCAGAATTAAAAATTCATCGAGATTATTTGATATACTGCGTATATTATTGTGAATGATTTTAAAGTCACTAAGCCCTGAATTTATTTCCAATACTTCTTTAACCTCTGAATTGCTACTCAATGAAAACGTATCTATTTTGGTTACAGAGAAATCTCGTATATATGGATCCATTTTAATAGTACATGCGCATAAATTAAGAGTAAAAAACTATGATTGTTACATCTATTGCATTAACAATAACAATATTATCACTGTATTATTGAGTTTGTTCTTGATCGCAGTTGCCGTGGTTTTTCTGGATTCTTCTTACTTTTCTCGTTTTCAGATTTTTCTTGAAGAGCTGTTTTTATTTTTCCTATGTTGTTGCTATCTTCGGGATGTTGGTTTTCAGGACAGTTCCCTATCTCTGAATTTGTTTTTTCCTCTATCAGCAAGTCTTTGTAGGTATAGCCTACGCTGTTTATGAATAGTTTTCCGCCCTTTATATGTGCTTTTTGATTGTTCTCCTTTTCTTTTTTCATTCGCTGTATTAGTAATTTTCTTTCTTGTCTGTCTTCTAATCCTAAATCTTCCGCTATCACTATGGATGTATTTTTAAGCAGATAGCAGTTTTTCAATACGAGCTTTTTCGTTAAAAAAGAGACGAATCTTACGACAATAGCTTTCGACTTTTCTTCGTGTAGAGGGATCAAGTGGATGTTATCTATATCACTATTTGTAATGGGTAATTGCAGGTGGGTTTGTAATAATTCTTTTGTGAATTCTAGTGGGTCTTCTTGGGTATATTGCGAGTTAAAAATTATAACGTTGTTCTTTTTTGTTAATATTCCTAGGCTTCGGTTTTTTTGCTTTAGTTCCTCAATTTCTTCCTGAAGATTTTTTACTTTTTCAGACTCTTTCAGCAAGAGATTTTTCAATTCAGCAGTTTTTTCAGTGACCTCTCTATTGATTTGAAGGGTTATTTCATCGGTTTGCTTTTTGTTTTCTATGATTATTAATTTTCTTAACTCTTCCAACAATTCTTTATTACCAGCCATCGTTTAATGTATGCTTAATGGTGAAGAATCGCCCGTACTATTTATTCGTCAAAGTTTTTTATTTCTACTTGAGATTTTTTGTTCGGTGTGTATTTACAAATGATATTTATTTCTTCACAACTGTCTTTTTATCAATATTTGGAGATTGTGGTATAGCGTTCAGACACTGTGCGTATTTTTCGATTGCATGTAATAACTGAATGGGATATTCTTCAAGTTCCCTTTTTTTACTCACATGTGCATGGTCCCTTTATCTTGGCACTAGTAATTTTTCATCATTTTAGGACTTGTCTGAACTACTGAACATGTTGACAATTCACGCAGCGACCTGAGCACTTGAGCACTTGAACTCATGATCATGTCAATATATATTTAAAATAATCCAGGATTCCATTCATTGAAATACACAAGCTAGGAAGAGAAATCAGTAAGCTAATCACAAAACATAAGAGGTTATGGGCCCAGTATTGCGGATGCACGAAATATAAAAGGATTAATTTAACCCAAGCTTACCAGAGGTTAGGAAAGAAGCATGTCGCAAGGAGGAAAATCTTATAATATAGAGGTACTATCCAATGACAATTAACTGAATTGGAAGTTTAGAATGGAAATGATACTGGGGGAAAATGGAGTAAAGGATTATGTGGATAAAGAAACTGATATAAGAACATTAGGGGAAGCAGAGAAGAAAACCTTCACAAAAGAAGACAATAGAGCAAAATCCTTAATTGTCCAGTGCGTTTCTGATGCACACTTGGAAACCTTGAGAGACAAAAATACTGCTTTTCTCATGTGGAAAGTACTTGAGGAAAATTTTCAACAGAAAGGATTGCCAGGGTAGTTGTATCTGAGGAGAAAATTGCTCTCTATGAAATTAAAAGAAGGAGAATCATTACTAACGTTCCTGATCAGTTTTGAGGAGACCTCAAGACAGCTAAAAGGGGCAGGAGTGGAGGTTGACGAAAAAGACCTAATATGTAATCTATTGATGGCTCTTCCCAAGTCATACGAGACAATGGTAACTGTTATTGAAAATCTTTCATCTGATGAACTCAGATGCGGGAAACAAGGTCATTTCAAACGGGAATGTAGAGCTAGGGGATCGTTCCAAAATAGAGGTTATCAAGGAAACCGAGGCTATCAGAGTTCTCATGGGTACCAGAATGCTTCTGGGAGAGGCATAAGCAGAGGTTATTTTTCGAGAGGAAATATTAGAAAAGGAAGAGGTCAAGAAAGAAATAATGCAGTTAGCAGAAGTAACTATTCGGAACAGCAGCAGCAGCAACCACCCAATGGTAGGGCCGTTGAAGGAGTCGTCCAATGTTTCTTATCTTAGTGAAACAAATGAGGTATCGTATACAGCTTGTAACCAAGATTGCATTAAATTTTTTATAGACTCAGGATGTACTGACCACTTGGTTAATGATAAAGGTGTGTTTTCTGATATTTTAGACTTGGAAAATCCTATTAAAATTGCAATTGCCAAAAATGACAATCATCTATTTGCCACTGGCAGTTGGAAATATTAATGTGATTAGTAGCGTAGGAGAGAAAAAATTTAACTGTACAATAAAAAATGTGCTTTATGTTCCTAAGTTGAGAAAGAACTTGTTGAGTGTAAAAAGAATGGAAATGTCTGGAATTAAGACAGTTTTTGAAGACGGAAAGGTAAAATTCATAAATGATACCGGTATTATAGGAATGGGTGAAAGAAACAGCTTATATGAAATAAATTTTGATATTGTCAAACATGAATGCCAGAGCACTAGTTTGGAAAATAATAATTTCCTACAATGGCACAACAGGTTTGCTCATTTGAATTTTTCAAGTCTCAAAAATGTAATTAGAGGAAAATTGGTAGAAGGCATAGAAAATGTTCAAGTTTCAGATATTGAGTTTTGTGAGCCATGTACAGAAGGAAAGATGTCAAGATATCCATTCGGAACTAGGTGTAAAAGTAGACGGCTTCTTGAGATTGTTCATACTGACATTTGTGGACCCATCACACCATTAGCCCACGATGGAAGTAAGTACTTCATCACATTTATTGACGATTTTTCAAATTTTACTGTTGTGTATTCACTTAAAGAAAAAGGAGAAGCATTTAACAAATTCGAAGAGTATTTTTTTATGACTAAGTCAATGTTTGGTTTAACAATATCAAAGCTAAGATGCGATAATGGGGGGGAGTACGTTTCTGGAAACATAAGGAACTTTTGCATTGAAAATGGGGTTACTATAGATTATACAGTTCCGTACACGCCCCAACAAAATGGAAAAGCGGAAAGGAAAAATAGAAGTCTGGTAGAAAGAGCTAGAACTATTATGGTAGATTCAGGGGTTCCAAAAATGTTATGGGGAGAAGCAATTTTATATGCAAATTATGTTATAAACAGGGGACCAATAGAAACAATGAAATGTACTCCTGCAGAAATTTGGTTTGATAAAAAGCCGAATGTACAGAATTTTAGAATATTTGGATGTACAGCTTATAGTCATATCAGAAAAGAAGTAAGGAACAAATTTGACTCAAAAGTAAACAAATGTATAATGATAGGCTATGCAATAACAGGGTATAGATTGTGGGACATAGAGCATCAAAAATTTTAAAATCTAAGGATGTTAAGTTTGATGAAAATGGTTTTGGATACAAAAAGAGAGTGGAGTTAAAAGTTGAAGAAAATTATTCACAACAGAATGGTTTGGAAGAGAGGGAGCAAGATGATCTTATTCAGACTGATGAGAGAGAATTAGAAAAAGAAATGGATTCAAATAAGTTGAATGAAATTGAAGATAGTGATAGGAGGAACAAGCGTCAAATAAAACCTCATCCTAAATATAATGATTATGAATTATACATGGCGTTTGATGCAATGAAATTTTTAGATGATCTACCTTTTGATGATTTACGAGATAGGGAAGACAAATATAAGTGGGAAAATGCAATGAATAAAGAATTAGATTCCATAAACAAAAATAATACTTGGGAAGTAGTAACTAAGCCAAAGAATGTTAAAATACTAGACACTAAATGCATGGGTATATACTCTCAAATCAACAGAAGAAAAAGAGTTAGACAAATATAAGGCTAGGCTTGTAGTAAGGGGTTTTGCACAAGAGGGTGTCTTAGATTATGATGAGATATATTCACCAGTAGCTAGGATGACTACAATTAGGGTATTATTGAGTGTGGGAAACCAATTTGGGTAGTATTTCAAACAGCTAGATGTCAAAACTGCTTTTTTAAATGCAAAATTAGACAATGAGGTTTATATTTACCCACCAAAAGGTTTTAAAATCTATGATGGAAAAGTATTAAAATTGAAAAAAACTTTGTATGGGCTAAAACAATCATCAAGATGTTGGAACAATGAAATAAATAATTATTTGACTGAATTGGGATTCACTAGATCTGAAAATGATTTCTGTCTCTACACTTTAGATGTTAAACATGGTAAATTATATCTACTTCTGTATGTGGACGATATTTTAATTGCTGGAATTGATTTGCAAAATATAAATGATATAATTAAGAAATTAATGGATAGATTCGAAATGAGATGCAAAGAAATTGAACATTTTCTAGATATACAGGTAGACTATAATAAGGAACATGGAATATTGAAGCTAAACCAATCTAACTATATTCAAAAGATTTTGACAAAATTTAAAATGAATTATTGTAAAGGTTTGCATATACCAATTGATCCAAAATTGAAAATATCTATTTCGAAAAATGACTTTTTGACTGATAAACCTGTAAGGCAGTTGATAGGATGTATTATGTATTTGATGTTAGGGACTCGGCCTGATATTTGTTTCTCTTTGAATTATTTCAGTAGGTATCAGGATAAAGCCACTGATGAAATTTGGTTGTATTTGAAAAGAATTCTTAGATATTTAAGTAAAACTCAGCATGTAGGATTGGAATTCAGGAGAGCTAGTGATATGAATCTCATTTGCTATGTAGATTCAGATTGGAGAAATGACTTTATTGATAGAAAATCAGTTACTGGTCTCTTATTCAAATTATTTGGCAACACAATACATTGGGCAACCAAAAAACAAAATTGTATAACACTTTCAACTACTGAGGCCGAATTGGTTGTATTGTGTAATGCTGTAAGAGAATGTATCTGGTTAAAGAAACTTTTGTTGGAGTTTGGCATAGATGTTAGTCCTATAACGTATTTCGAAGACAATCAAGGTTGTATAGCACTAGTTAAAAATCCAGGTAATAATCAAAGAGTTAAACATATGGATTTGAAATACTATTTTGTTTGTGAACATCTGGAGAAGAACCATATCGAAATTAAATATATTGAAACATCTCTACAAGAAGCAGATATACTTACGAAAGGTTTAACATATGCGTTGTTTTCAAAGTTATGTTATAGTATAGGACTTAGGGATTTTAGCGAGAGGGGGTGTTGGATGTAACGCTAAAAACTCCCTAAGTAAAATGTAGATTGTTGGCAACGCTGGTATGAAAGTGGTTGTAGGTTGCAAGGACAGTTGCAAAGTAGAAATGTATGAGAGAGGTTGTAATAATTCATGTCAATATATATTTAAAATAATCCAGGATTCCATTCATTGAAATACACAAGCTAGGAAGAGAAATCAGTAAGCTAATCACAAAACATAAGAATATGTAATAAAATACTCCAAAGTTCTTAGCATAAGGCGAGTTCCGAAATTCAACAGAAACTTCCATCAGTTCTATCACTGATCTCTCCATCTTTATTTTTGACGAACTACAAACAGAGAAAGAGACATCAGTGATGGAACTGATGGAAGTTACTGTTGAATATCAGAACTCGCCTATATAATCAATACTGTGATATCTTCACTTAGTATGAACAAGGCTGTTGATAACCAATAAATAGAATTTAAGTTGTAGGATTTTAAATAGAAATAATTTTTAATTATTATTTCTTGAAGTCAAGTTAAGTGCCATGAAAAGAAATTGTATCCTGTGTTTTATAAATAAAAATAAATAGACCTGTAGGTAATGAAAATCAATATATATTTATTCAATTGCCTTCTTCCCATTATGAGTTGTGCAAAAGAACTAGCGAACTGAAAGAACTAACTAGTTCGCGATATGACTTTGAACTCAAGTGAGCGCTCCTAAAGGCGAACTATTCTGCCCAAGACTAGTAGAAAGGTTAGATTTCGTAGTAGTGTTGGATAAATTGGAAGCATTACACAAATGAACGTTTCATTTATTTGAAATCGATCTGCACGAATTAACTTCACTTATCGATAAATGCGCCTAATTCCATGGAAGGTATTGAATCAGCTTCCATACTATCAACCTTGTAAAAATACTAACCATGTCAATTCCGTTATGATACCAACAACCAAACAATTGTTTCAAAAAAACATTGTTCAGAGCTTCATACTCAAATTGAATACAATGCGAATAAAATAGCTCAACAATACTATATGATCCCATATAAAACCCATTAATTCTATATAATACCACCCAATATTAATGCACCTCACATCACTACAATAAAAATGGCATTGAGCCTCATACTGTTTCATCGGCATAATTTCAAAATTCACTGCAGTGAAAACTGACTGCAACTAGTTAATGGTATTGTTTCATTCTATCCGTTATAAGCAGCATCATACACTTTCCAGAAATATATGAAGTTCACAATGTCATTATACAAAATTGATCACTCATTTTGAAATCGTCGGAATATATAAATTGAAAAATCTCCACAAATCACAGCCGTCAAATATTTTTTCCACAATCGAATCTCAATGTCAGATTCAATCTTTAAACTATAAAAAACAAGGCACTTGTATATCGAGATGATTTTCAGGAAAACCCTAAGCCACTGAACGAGATCAATGAGTGCATTGAACTATGAAATATTAGACCCTTTCGCAGTTGAAAGAACTCCACACGAATATATAATTCTTCAAACGTCAAAAATGAATGACGTTTTTTAACTAAAATCTACTGAAGATGGCGGTCTTCTATCAAATTTGAATCAGATTATGGTTATGTTCTACTTTTACTCTCATCGGCAGCATAACTTTAAGCCTCAAATCAATCAAATCAAATCATTTATTCCCTTGAATTGACAAAAAATGTATAGGAAATAGTCATTATATACGAAAGTACAATACAATAGGGGACAAAACAAAATATGTATAAAATAAATATGAAAAATATACACAGTACTAAATCACATTGTCGCATTTAAAAAGTCGTCAAGAGTATAAAAATATCGTTTCTGTAAGGAAGATGTTTTTATACTCTTGACGACTTTTTAAATGCGACAATGTGATTTACAACTGTGTATATTTTTCATATTTATTTTTATACATATTTTGTTTTGTCCCCTATTGTATTGTACTTTCGTATATAATGACTATTTCCTCAACATTTTTTGTCAATTCAAGGAAATAAATGATTTGATTGATTTGATTTGAGGCTTAATACATTTTTCTCCCTAGAAAGTTAAAGTGCCGATTTGCAAGTTTGATATAATATCCGAAAGATCAGCATTTTTTACGTTTGAAGAAAAAATAGCATGTGTAATTCGGGGAACAGTTGTTTTGTATGGCTCTCAGGGTTTTATCGTGTCAATCTTCACGTTCGCCACGCTAAACAACACGTCGTGGCAATATACTATTTTGGTAATACAATAAATACTTCTTATATGTTTATACGATATGAACTCAATCACGAACTCGGCCTATCTAGTATTGGTTTTGATGCGTCATAATTTTAAAAACTTCTCACCCAGCATCATCTTATTGGACGGAACGGCAAAATACTCAAATGGCATAACTACTTTTTTCTACCTTGTACATGTTTCCCGATGACAATCACAACCAGAACTCCCCTCAAAGCTGAGGAAATAGCGATCTTAACTCAACAATTGTTGAGTGTATTCATGGCCGTCATCTCGTCTCCCCATTCGGTTTCAGGATCAGGTTGGCAGCAGCGAAATGTTCGGTAACAACACATTTTTTGAATGAGATATGCAACGTGTTTCTGGTTGAAGATGCACACGTAGAGGACGAGAGGACCTTGGAAAGCGTTGACGATTATGTGGCAGTTGACTAGGCCTTCATATTTCGAAAATGATGACAGAAAGAACAGCCACCAGAGAGTCATCACCAGCAAGAGGAGAAGAAACATCCGGAAGCTAAAAAAAAGTCATATATTGAAAACTATCTGAATATGATGTAATATATATTCGCACAACTGTGAGAACACTCACAGAAGCGCTTCAAAATTTTTTCAATAATTCAGTATAGAACATCACGCTCCTCAAAAACTGAAATTATGCATTCCCTATGTTTCACAGCAAGCTATTAGTCTCAATTTCAAAATTTCAAATGGTTCATATGTCATCTTAATGACATATATATGGCTAGTTTTGGTTAAGTGATGTTTGTGTTTTTCTAGATTAGAGAGAGCCAAAACACAATTCCCCAAAACTTCCTTCTTCCTACAAGATCAATCTTGTTTCCAAATATGGATAGATGTCCATAGTGTTAACGTAATACAGTTTTTCTACGGCTATAATACAAATCTGCTCTATAACAACTGTTCTTGATAGATTAATAAGGTACATTGTGAGTCTTCAATATTATTTCCTTATCTAACAAAATGATTTCATTGTGTTACAGTTGTAGTGTCTGGTCCCTTATAGGATGTCAAATTACAAACAATTCACACATTCAATTGAAACTAAATGGAAAATTTGAATGAGAATAAACTTGAAGTTCATGTTATTTGTTGAAGCATTTCGCTATTATCTGTTAAAGCCGTAGAAAAAAAATAATGTACAACTCACACGGAATGCCAATTTCCCACTCGTGTGATTTAAACTTCATACTCGTGGAAAATGATTATCATTCCTTGCTCGTTGAACAATATGCTACATAACATGATTTTTATACAATTGTCTCTTTAATTTCCCGATCGCGGTATAACGGAGGATTCAATCTGCACAAAACATAGGATGTAGGCTTCTACAGTCGATATCTATTGTGTAGATAGCCGGGTTTTATAGCCGTGGTCTCCAGAATATCGACTATTCTTGCTTCTCAGTAAAAAGTGTCTGAAAAAAGTGTAGGCCAATTGTATTTGGGATTGACTCCTGAAACAGGAAATGCCCAATCGATAACAACATGAATATGGATAACCTATTTTCTGGGATAGACATAGTTCAATGTATCTCGGTTCGATATTCAACTAGGGTGTGATATACAATCTATAATTCATTGCAGTAATCCCCAAAATTATTAGTTCAGAATGAAGGGTGATCACTTCCAGAAATTGGCTGTGAATACTTTCACTTTCAAGGATTATCACTTTGTCAATGCACTAGCAAATTTCCTCTTGTCAGATCTAGAAAGCCGCTCGACCTCTACCTTTCCAAAATTCATTAGCATAATTGAACAGTTATGAGGAAAAGAATACAGTTGGTGACGTATACTCAAATCAGATAGGACCACGATAACTCCTGAAATATAAAATGCCCAATAAATAAAAACATGAATATTCAGAACCTATTTTCGACATATCTTTTTTTTCTGGGATAGATAGACATAGTGCCCTATGGTTCGATATTTAGCCATGGTCTGATGTACAACCTGTAATCAATTGGTGCCAGCACTCCACAAAATAATCAATTCAGAATATAAAATGAATAAAGAATAAAAATCATTAGCCTAATTGAAGAGCTATTAGGACAAGTAAACAATTCGTGGAGTGGACTCAACGCAAAAAGGACCACGATGAAGTGAAACCTGTTTCATTATAGGAAACGTCAGATGATTCCTGGTATTATAATAAGACATCATAATTCTATCAATGAATTTCTACTGTTACTCAAAATTCAATTATTTCAAAATGAGACGAGAACAAATCCAATGAGAGTTGTAGTCCCGTTTGTTCGACTATACTTGCTACTCGGTAATTGATAGAGATACAAGATAAAGTATATGAAGAAAATTGTGGGCGAATATTATTTGAGAATCTTCCAGAACATATTTTCTACATATCTCTGTTTTCTGGGATAGAAATATATGTCTTGGTCCGATATACAATCCATTATTCCATATACATTACAGCAAATTACTTTCACTGAATGTCTGATTTTCATTCACAGCCAGGTAGGCAACACTAGATTATTTTTGATATTTTATCGGATCGATTCTATTGAAAACAAATGATTCAATACGAATTTATTTCATTCATTATTATGGCACATGACTCAAACTGTTTCTCGGGATGACTCTTTCATCTGTTCAAATCAACCAGATAAAATATTTCATTGAAAATATTCACTTTGATAAACTTCTTATTTGATTTTGGTTCCCAAACTGCATTTCTCGGTAATAGAAAAAACATATACCACTTCCATTCCGTTTTGAGAAACCATGTCACATATCTTGATATATTCACGAGAATCACAAGTATTATTGGAACTGTCAAATGTTTATTCTTTGAAAGATATAATTTTGGTGAACAAAAACTATTCCTCGTCAATATAGGAATGCATAAAGAAATATATCATGAGGAAAAGACACTTAGGGAGTGGACACATTTATGTTGAGATGGTCTACTTTCACCACTCTCAATATCCTCGGAACTCTTTCATGTTGCGCTTGTTTAGATTTCAGATAACTTGAACTGGTCATTATACGTTCACAGGAATCATCTGCGGTCTTCTCCTTGGCCGCATTGGAACTGTTCCGGTATTCATCAGAAGTCCATCGCAAATTGTCAATGCTTTTGCAAAACTGACACCCGATCCTGAATCTATACCATTAGCTATGTTACATTCCTTTGTTGACTTCGCCACTACACCCATTTCCTGATACTTTTTCTCCTTAACCATTCCTTTGTTGTTTTTCCACTTGGAATCTGCAGAATAGTTCCCATGGTTATTCATTTCCTTAGAGCCAGTACCCTTCTCCTGAAGATGTGAGTTTTGCGTTTCTACACTTTTATTTGGGACGTCCTTTTTATCAGATGCATGGTTTATCCTTTGTTCACCATGTCCCTTTGATCTTGAATGCGATTCTGATTTTAATTCAGAACTCTCATCTAGAATAACTTTCGACTTTTTTTCGGATTCGCGTTTCTCCAGAACCTCATCCATTGATGTTTCACACTTAGATGATTGTCCTGTACACTCCCTATCATCTATGTGGTCTTTCTTAGTTTTTTTCGAAATTCGTTCTTCTTTTATCCCAGGATCACCTCGTTCAGTCGAGTGGTACCCTTTTCTGGCATTTCTCTCATTCAGACTACTCACGAAATGACGCCTCACCTCCTTTACAGGTTCATTTCGATCGTTTCCTCGGGCTATTTTTTCATCTTGCTTCAACACGCCCCTCCATGAAACAATCAACTTTCTAGCAACCTGTGTCACTATTCCGTCTCGATGTGCGTAGTCCGATTTTGGTCTACTGGAACTCGCTTTGCTCGAACTGGAGCTTTCTGTGGAATTCCCCTTCACCGAATTCTCACCGATCTGGAACTCAGCAGAGCTCATAGATGCGGGCTCCTTCTTAACGAAACGCATGTTTTCAGGACCATCGCATATTGCTAATGCTTCTGCAAAACTCACACCCGATACTGAATCTATACCATTAGCTACGTCACATTCCTTTGTTGAATTCGCCACTATACTTATTTCCTGATATTTTTTCTCCTTGATCATTCCTTCGTTGTTTTTGCACTTTGATTTTCCGGAATAGTTTCCATGGTTATTCACGTTCTTAGAGATAGTGCCGTTCTCCTGTAAGTGTGATTTATGCTGTTCTACCCTTTTATTTGGAACGTCCTTTTTATTAGATGCAAGGTTCATCCTTCGTTCATCATTTTCCGTTGATTTCGAATGTGATTTTGATTTTAATTCAGAACTCTCATCTCGAATCACTTTCGATTTTTTTTCGGATTCACGTCTATTCAGAACCACATCCTTTGATGTTTCAGTCTTGGATGATTGTCCCGTACACTCATTATCATATTTGTGGTCTTTCTTGGTTTTTTTCGAAACGTGTCCTTTTTTCATTCCAGGATCAGCACGTTCAGTTGAGTGGCACCTCTTTCTGGCATGTTTCTCTTTCAGACTACTCGTAAAATGGCGCCTCACCTCCTTTACAGGTTCAACTCGATCGTTTTCCCGGGCTATTTTGTCATCTTGCTTCAACACGCCCCTCCATGAAACAATCAACTTTCTAGGAACCTGTGTCACTCTTCCGTCCCGATGTGGGTGTTCCAATTTTGGTCGACTGGAACTAGCTTTGCTAGACCTAGAGCTTTCTGTGGAATTTCCGTTCACGGAATTCTCACCGATCTGGTACTCAGCAGAACTCATAGATGCGGGCTTTTTCTTGACGAAACGCCTGTTTTCTGATCCATCGCACATTCCTAATGCTTCAGCAAAACTCACACCCGACTCTGAATCTATGCCATCAACTATTCTACCTCCATATATCGATTTTGTTGCTTTACATTTCTCGCGATGTTTCTGCTCTCTTCCATCTTCATTGTTAGGTAAGCGCTTGAAATTCGATGATTTTATCTCCTGCTCCCTCATCCTTTTCAAACAAGCATCGCTTTCCCGATAATGAGATCTGATATTATCATCATTTTTTTTCGACATATCCATTTTATAACCGAATGGGCTAACGACAAATGTCTCAGCTAAAAGCCTCTTTCAACAATCAACACGTACAACTAAAAACACTTGCCACTTTTCACACACTACTTCTCACAAGAATTCACCTGATACACTATTAGTACTATAATTGCAAAAGGAATCATCAATACTGAATTCGAAAACTCTTGTAGGCAGTATTTATAACAAATCATCTCCCTAGCAACGCACTACCTGCTCCATTCTTCTCGACGGACCTGAGAAAAAACTCGATTCTACCTTTCAAAAATTAATTAACATATAATTGAACAGCTATTAGGACAATGAATATCGAGAATCTTTTCTACTTATTTCTGTTTTCTGGGATAGATAGACATAGTCTCATGTATCTTGGTTCGATATTCAACTATGATCTGACATAAAACCTATAATTCATTGGTGCCAGTAGTCCATAAAATTATTAGTTCAGAATGAAGAGTGATTCACTTCTAGGAAATGGCTATAATGAAACACTTTCAAGGATTATATCCCTGTCAATGCACTACCAAAATTATTTAACATTATTGAACAGCTACGATGACAAGAATAAAATTTATGAAGTGTACTCAAATAAGACAGGACCAAGATGAGTCCTGAAGCGGAAAATGCTCAATCTATAACATTATTATTATCGAGAACATAGTCCCATGTTTCTTGGTTCGATATTCAACATTGGTTTGATATACAACCTATATAATTCAGAATATAGGATGATCACTTCGAATTCACAAGAAATCGACTATAATAAATAACTTCTAAGGATAATCTTTCTCTCGATGCACTACCCGCACGATAAAGTGAAACACGTTTCGTAAATGGAAACATCGGATCATGCCTGGTATTATAATGCGACATAATAACTTTATGAGTTTCAACTGTTACTCAAAGTTCAATTATTTGGAGACGAAAACCGATCAAACGAAAAAGTTGTAGTTCGTTTGACCGACTATTCTTGCTACTTAGTAACCGATAGAGATACAAGAAAAAGTATCAGAATAAAATTGTGAATTGAAAATGCCCAATCGATAACATTAATATCGTGAACCAATTCTCTACATAATCTGTCTTATGGGATAGACATGGTCCCATGTATCTTGGTTCGATATTCAAGTATGGTCTGATATACAACCAATAATTCATTGGTGCCAGTAGTCCCCAAAGTTTTTAGTTCAGAATATAGGATGATCACTTCTAGAAATTGACTATAGTAAATCACTTCTAAGGATTATCTCCCTGTCGATGCACTACCCGCAGAAATCCTCTTGTCGGACCTAGAAGGTCTCTCGACTTTTATCTTTCCAAAATTCATTAGCATATTCGATCAGCTCTTAGGACAAGAAAACAATAGGTGGATTGGACTAAAATTCGATAGGCTCACGATAAAGTGAAACACGTTTCGGTAACGGAAACCTCGGATAATTCATGGTATTCTAATGAGACATCATCATAATGATAATAAATAACTTCTGAGGATAATCTCCCTGTCGATGCACTACTCGCAGAAATCCTCTTGTCGGACGTAAATGGTCGCTCTACTTTTACCTATCCGAAATTCATTAGCATAATCAATTAGCTATTAGGACAAGAAAATAATTGGTGGAGTGGACTAAAATTTGATAGGCGCACGATAAAGTGAAACGAGTTTCGGTAATGGAAACATCAAATTATTCACGGCATTATAATAGGACATCATCAAATTGACTATAATAAATAACTTTTAAGGAAAATCTACCTGTCGATGCACTATCTGCAGAAATCCTCTTGTCGGACCTAAAAATTCACTCTACTTTTACCTATCCGAAATTCATTAGCATAATCGATTGCCTATTAGGACAAGAAAACAATTGATAGAGTGGACTAAAATCTGATCGGCCCACGATGAAGTGAAACACGTTTCGATAGTGGAAACAAAGGACTATTCATGGCATTATAATGATACATCATCAAATTAACTATAATAAATCACTTCTGAGGATTATCTCCCTGTCGATGCACTATCCGCAGAAATCCTCTTGTCGGACCTAAAAGGTCGCTCTACTTTTACCTATCCGAAATTCATTAGCATAATCGATTGCCTATTAGGACAAGAAAACAATTGATAGAGTGGACTAAAATCTGATCGGCCCACGATGAAGTGAAACACGTTTCGGTAATGGAAACATCGGACTATTCATGGCATTATAATGGGAGATCATCAAATTAACTATAATGAATCACTTCTGAGGATTATCTCCCTGTCGATGCACTATCCGCAGAAATCCTCTTGTCGGACCTTAAAGGTCGCTCTTCTTTCACCTTTCCGAAATTCATCAGCATAATTGATTAGCTATTAGGACAAGAAAACAATTGGAGTGGACTAAAATCTGATAGGCCTACGATAATGTGAAACACGTTTCGGTAATGGAAACATCGGACTATTCATGGCATTATAATGGGAGATCATCAAATTAACTATAATGAATCACTTCTGAGGATTATCTCCCTGTCGATGCACTACCCGCAGAAATCCTCTTGTCGGACCTTAAAGGTCGCTCTTCTTTTACCTTTCCGAAATTCATCAGCATAATTGATTAGCTATTAGGACAAGGAAACAATTGGAGTGGACTAAAATTTGATAGGCCTACGATAATGTGAAACACGTTTCGGTAATGGAAACAGGATTATTCATCGCATTATAATGAGACATCATAATTTCATCGACACATTTCCACTTTTACTGAAAGTTCAATTATTTCAGAAATGAGAAGAGCATCCATCAAACCGATAGAGATGTAAGAAAAAGTATCTGAACGAAACTGTGGGCGAATTATATGAGATTCATCGATCATATAATCGATAATAACATGAATATCGAGAACCTATTTCCTATACATTTCTGTTTTCTGGGATAGATAGACACTTTAGCGTGTTTTTGGAACTGTTCCAGAACTGTGAATATGTGGATTCGTCTTGCTAGCTCCCCAAACAATCTGATCAAACGTTGATTTGTTTTGGTTCTGACTGAGTACGGTTCGAGGCGAGTTGAAAAAATTTGGCGAGCAGTCCACAAAAACAAAGTAGTGCGACCAAAATGCATAAAAACCCCGGTGAGTTGACTTATACCAGAAAAATGGTTAAGCCCAAACTCTCGATCTCTCGCATTCCTAATTTCGAACAATTTTAACTGAAGAAATCCCTTCGAGAGATTGCCAACATAGGCGAACTTCATGAATCTGGTAACGTAACGTCACATTTCCTGCATGCCTGGCGGCAATTTTGGAGGTTATAGGCATTTGAGAACATTCGCCTGAAAGAACTTTCATTCCATTATTCAGATTTAAAATTATTGTTTTTGCATGCTTTTTTACTAGGCACGTAATAACCATTGTCACTAATGCTGGAAAAAATAACGTCAGACCTGGGAAATTCTGGAAAACAATCAGTAAATCACGCAAATATAACCTTACTTCTACCCAAGTAAGCTGGGTAGAAGTAAGGTCATTCAAGCTAAATTTTTTTTTTTTTTCACATCGTCAGAATAATTTCGCATTCTATTATCAATTGACACCAATTTTGATTATGGGATTTACAAAACTATTTTAGATATATGCGTTGAAACTATCATATATTTTCTAACACTAAGAAATAAACCCGCTTTATCTACTTAATGAAGATGGATATTGGATTTCGCACTATTAACACCACAAAAAAAGCAAAATGCTTGATCATAAAAGTAACTAAAAGTAATAATTTCACTCAAATCGAGGACTTCGCATCATATTGAGATGTAACCGTAGTACGAATATCAATTTCATGTTGAACTCTCTACAATGGCTGTCAGTGTCACAGAGACTGTATCTAATAACAATGACCTTCATTTACAAAATTTTGAATAATTTAATGCCAGAATACTTTGCTTCATTCATTGTCTTCAGATCTCAAGTTCGTAGCTATCAAACTAGAGGAAATACTGAACAACTTCACATACCCAAGTACAATTTGGCCAACTCAATGAGATCTTTATTTTGTAAGGTTATAAAAAAATATAATGAACTACCGATATGCATTAAAGAGTTCAAAACTGTTCTCATAAATTACATAAGATCTAATCGATAATATACTTGTTCATTATTTAACTGTTCATAACTATTTTTATCAATTATTCATATGATTTTGTTTTTTGTATTATGCTATTTGTATACGTGTGTTTTCTACATTTATTCGTTGATTGTGTTTAACTATATTCATGAATTGTAATTTACCAATGTATGTATATTAGGATGATTTCCTACTAAATAATATTCATTCATTCAACAATAGCAATAGTAACGATGAAAACGTGCTTCAAGTGTAATGAAACGAACAAAACCAAATATATAGAATTGCATATTAAGTTTATCGGAAATTCCGAACGCATTCAAATTTCAAATACTTCAAACCGAAGTATCGAACTATCAATCTTGTCTGTAAGGGGCTAGTGTTGTGAAGTACCCTTCACCTCTCTACGAGATGCTACTGATTTATTATTTTTTGCTATTATATACTTGATATAATGTCATGTTTGCAACATAAACTGTGTAACTCTATTTTTTTGCTGAGACTTCTGTATTCGCGGGCAAGACTGCTGACTCCATTGTTGTACATACCATATTTTCATGGCATTTTGCTATTGGTCAATTATCATCACGCCACGGCGTTCTAGTGACGATCATGCGTCTTTTTAGCGTCAGCTATAAAATAGAGATTACTCGTCAAAATGCAACGATTGTTGTACCATTCTTCATTGCATATACTTGCACTTGATACTACGCTAAGCATAACTACTGTAATTTGTCGACCGGCATGTAGAAGTGATTTGAAAAAGTAATACATCTATTGTAGAACCAGTCACCTATGTGTTTTCTTCCCTATAGTCCAACCCCAATTACAACACTAGCTTTCTATAAGGTGGCCTGTCCACATAAATTTTGTGTACTAATGATTCTATTGGTGAACGAAAGATCCCGCCAAAGTTCAACCAATGAGACCGTTGGTATCACTCGTGAGCTGTCGTTTGATTAGAATTGCAGCTTCGAAAAATCGCATTTGCATCATCACCTACCGTCAAAAATTGTAAGTTCTCACTTCGATTTCGCGGATAGAGGGGAATGGACTAAACAAAATCCTATCGGTCAACGCACCAGGGTTTTTATGCATCTTGAGTGCGACCACTTCAAACTGTTCTGGAACAAATAAACGATGAGTTTGGAACCTTTGGTGTGAAAGTTGAAACTATTCCTAGAGATCAATTACCCTAACACCAAACTGATATTTTTGCATTCGACGCGCGTTTCGCTAACAAGGTGTTCTGGAACAAACCAAGAGGTCTGTTCGCGTTTTCATGGACAAGTTCAAAGCAGTTGTACTGTGACAAGCTACAAGAGATTCCATTTTCGTCAGTAAGATGTACGACTATTTTTGACTGATCTGAAACCGTCCTCCATTGAGAACGAGAACAAGCTTGACGTTAACTTAGTTCTAACAAATGAAGAGAATTGTATCCGCACAAATTTCATTCATTTCAAATTCATAACCTACGTTACTATTACCTAACTTTTTAATCAACAATTGTTAATATTTTTGTATACTAGAGGTGAAATATATATCAATCTCTCTTTGAATATTCGTTTTTAATTTTGCAATTTTTCATAGAAATTTACGGCGTAGTAGTTGCTCCACAGAAGATGAAAGTTTAGCCAGAAATCTTGGAAAATCATTGAAAATAATCATGGTGATGATGTGGTACCTTCATATAAATATAGATCCGCAAATCCAAGATTTTTTCAAAGTTGAGTTAGTATCAACTAGTGTGGGAGAAGTTCAGCAAAGTTCTAGCAGCTATACTATCTGAAATTCAGGAGCATACATACTATTCCCCATTTTATCACAACATATTTCAGGATAGAATGTCACTGAAGTTGATAGGAATTTTGGATCTGCTGATCTGGTCGTATAGAGTAAGAAACGTTCTTGCCTTCAATTTTGGGAATTATGTGGCTAATAATAAATTTCTATCAGTGATACTGAGTGACAAAATGGTTGAGGCTTTCGCGGCCGAAGAGCAGTAGTTATAGTGATACTGAGTGTTGAAATGTAAGAAACAACTTCCTGATACGACGTTATAAAACAAGTTACTTTTGTAAAAAACAGTATTCTTATAGCTTTATCAACATAATCCCAATGTCAAACAAAAACAATTTTGCAAAAAACGCTCTTTGATAGATTTAAGAGCTGCAAGATACCTTTCTCAGTAGAATTATTTTGACAGAAAATTCATAAATATATACATTTTCACTTCTATAGCTACAAATATCATAATAATTGATTCGAACACAAACAGTTTTCTGAGTGCCCTTCCGCTGCATGTATGTGGTTGCATAAAAAATAGCATTGAGTGAGGCATTTTGAATTTCATGCAGTAATGCAGTACCATGAACGTATATAGTAGTAGGTAACTGAAAAGATGGTTTGTTAATCCCCAAGTTATTTGTTTTTGTGTCCGTTACACCAAATTTTCAAAGGATGGAATTCCTTCAATATTTCAGTTGGTTTTCACCAAGCATTTCGAGGAAGATTTCTGGAATCCAACATGGATTCGCAGGATTTCTAGTGAATCATTGTACACCAGATTTCTAAAGTGAAACATCCTTCGCGCGGTAAAATAACCTCAAACACCTTCGAATGCTCCGACAATGAATCTCATCGTTTCGGTGAATATTTATGTTGGGTGAAGTAATTCTTGTGTCTAAATTGATTTCCTGTTAGTCTCCAGGAGAATTGATTTTCAAATAACACATCAGACCGAAATTGTGTTATACCACTAGAACGGTAACATTGCACTAATATCCCTTTGTTATTGTCTACTAAATGATAATAATAATATTTATTAATCCTTAGAGACGTTTACTACGTACAGGATGTCGACAAAAATTGACAATAATAGCAGATTAAAAAATTTCTTAGCCGAAAAAATAGATGAGAATAGATAAAATACAATACATATTCAATATAAAGTCAAAGTTTAAAATTCAGAAGGAAACAGTTGTAAGTATTTGTAGAAATTGAATGTCAGTCCAGATAGAGATAAATTCCATGACACAGTAGTAGCCCTTGGCAAGGAGTAATGTTTTAATATCTTTTTTGAATGCTATGATGCTACTGTTTTTGAAGCGTTCGGGTAGGTGGTTGAATAATTTGATTCCCATGTATTCAGGTGACTGTTCAAATTTGGAAGTTTTGTGCTTAGGGACAATTAACAGATCAGCATGTCGTGTTGAGTAGCTATATAGGAAGAATTTTTGCTATAGTCCATTATACTTTCTCTGACATGTAATAGGGAAGAATATCGACCGATGAGGGCGCTGGTGGTGGTTAACCTAGATCCACCATCTTGAAATAGTTACCTTGTTTACATTTGTGAAATAACGCCCCAAACTGAAATCCAGTCATCAGTTGCCCTCGCTAGACAAGATTTTGGTGTTTTTTTTTGCTATATTTTCATTGTACGAAATTTTTCCCGTGAAGAGGTTAATATAACTGTGTTCATGATGCTTTGAATAGCCGCACAATACCATTTATTGGAGGTGAACATAGATGCATTGTGTTTCAAAATATGATAATATTTGTTCCAGGACATTTTTTAGTTTTAGTGTAGTGTTAGTGAACCAAAGAGGCTTTTATTACATGTATGATGAAATGCGCCTTAACTTCGCCTAAAAATAGACAAACAGACTCACCAGGTAACAAGAAATCATCTCTCTTGAAATGCAAGTAACACACTGAAGCCGCTTTAGGTGGTGATTTATGCAGTTTCAGTTTAATTTTCCAAGCCTTGTACCTGTCTATTTTCTCTTTCAATCCACTTTCCGTAATGTTTCCCACCAAAGATGTATTTCTCTTTCGAAACGTGTGGAAAGACAACTTTGTATTTCGGTTCCTAGAGTTGCGGCAACTTGGCACCAAACACTTTATACGGCTCACTGAGCGATCTGCATCCATGATTGTTTGATATTATCAATCAAAAAAACCACAACTTTAGATGAGATTTCCTAAATAAACACCAAAGAACTCAATAAATTCACCCACATAAAATGGAAGCCGTTTGTTTGTGAAATTATCGCAGTGCGTTATATTTCCGCCAGACGTAGCATAAAATTATGAACTTCCCAATAGTAACTTGAATATATAGATAGATGGAAATGTTAAAATTTTGTGATTAATGAAGTGTATCTTACAGGACTTCCTCCAAGGAATACCAAATAGTTTCCTTATCACTTTTTTGGGGGCCAATACAAACCCTGTCTTTAACCACAGCATTTCCCCAAAGAACTATATTATAGTTGAGATGGCTATAAACCAGACTATAATACACATCGAGAAGGGCAAACAATTCCTGATTCTAGAGATTGCATAATACGCTTAATTTATTTTTTGCATGTTGCTGTGACATTATCGGACCATCTCAAACAGCTATCTACATGCATACCAAGAAATTTCATACAGCTTGTACTCATGAATGCAACTCCATTGATTTCTAACTCAAGTGAATGCTTTTGCAGGTCATTGATTAGGTTGAAATATATTAATTTTGTTTTGTTCAAGTTCACTATCAAATTATTCATTCTGCACCATTTTAAGAACTTTTGATATCAATTCCCCTGTTTTTTGACTGTACTTTTTCTCTACTATTTGCTGAGACAGTTAAAGATGTGTCGTCAGCAAAAAGAGTGAGAGCATTTTCATAGGTTTCAAAGAAATCAGGCAGATCTTTAATACAAGAAAAATGAGTGGTCCCAGCACAGAGCCTTGAGGAACCCCAGAACTTAGCTCATGACAGTCCGATTTCTTGTCTTTGATCCTAACAAACATTGTACGGTCTGAAAGGAAGTCAATGTTCCACCTCAAGAAAACACCCCTGAATCCCAGATTATATAGTTTACTTTCGATGAAGTTAAAATTTAAACAATCAAATGCACGCAGCAAATCAAAAAATACACCTCCAACATGCATTCCGCTATCCAAAGAATTATAAATGGCTTTTATGAACCTGCACGTAGCTGATTGAGTGGACTTGCCTTTGCAAAACCCATGTTGAGAATCAGACAGAATCCTGAATCTAGTTAAAAAGTTTAGTATTTTCTCGTTTACTGCCTTTTCAAAAATCTTCAAGAAGATGCTTAGGAGAGCCACGAGGCGATAATTAGTAATATCTGTAGTTTCATTTTTTTGGACTGGTATGATGATAGCTGTTTTCAGACTTGATGGAAATTTGCCAGATATAACTGAGAAGTTCAGCAGATAGGCCAAATGAGTAGAGATTTGTGAACTAATTTCTTTCAAAATTTCGACTGAAATATTGTCAGTTCCTGTACTTTTTTTTATTTTTAAGATCATTAATAATATTAGCTATTTCACATTTATTGATAAGGAGGAAGAAAAAAGTGTTTGTTTCAATATTAGAAGCCGTGCAAGCGGATGACCTGATATAGACTACAGGCCCATCCAAAAAATGGATGGGTCATATGAACCACCAGGTGACGTTTACAGGACGATATAAGAGCATAAAATAATAAGATTCAACGCTATGCCGTCACTTGTAAGCTGTCCAACTGAGTGCTGGTGAGAATTCAAAAGCGCAGGTAGAGTGGTCATATATTTTTGTACGGCATTTTTACCCTCTATAGATCCATAAACAATAATAAGAAAGCGCGTAGTGCCGTAAAAAAATGGTGCGCCACAAAGTCGGTAAATTTTTTGGATTTTTTGACAATTTCAAGGGTAATTTGGTCATTTTATTATGTACGGCATCAGTTTCATACTGTTTCAATACAGCTTCTTATCCATTATTCCGCAACGCCGTGCAAAAATAATGCGACAAGGGGAAAAAATCGAGGGTTGCAACCCCCTCTCTTTCCGTGGTCCGGGGGGGCGGTGATTTGAAACAACATGAAATTAATTTATTTTGAAATTATTTTATGCATAGATAATATTTTTTTACATGCCGTACATTATCGTTGGTCCAAAGGTTTGTAGGGAAAAAAAAACTGAAAGAAAAATCCATAGAACGAAAAGTAAGAAAAATCCATATAACGAAATGTAAGGTGAAATTCATGACGATATTTTTTAATACGGCATTTAGATAGTTTATTTGTACTTAATGCAATAATTTATAAAAAGTTTATACCGTACAAATCTGAAAGTTCATAATGATAAAAAAGTAATAAAAATATTAAATAAATATAATTTACATATATATTGATTACGGTGCGACGTTATGTTACGACGTTTAGCATTTGTAGGCATATATCTACACCTGCCTATACTATACTGTGTGCTAAGTAGTCGTGGGTCATAACGTATTTATTCGGATGTACTCGGCTTAAACCCGAAGTAAGGTGTTCGTTTCCTCTCATTCACACATAGTTCGATTAGTATGTGTGTCCTGTTCTTTCCACAGTTGTGAGAGACGGGCGCTCCGGTCTAACGTTTCGGAGTCGATGCGGAGATTCAAAACAGCAGTTGTTCATGTTTCAGAAAATGATAGAGAATATAATTCGGACGTCGATAAAGACATTGATTCCGATAACAACTCAGCGGCTGATTCCGATACTGAATAATTTAAATAAAAACCTCATTTTGTATTATTATCCTTAAATATATAGAATTTTTCTAAAAAATAGTTGTATTTATTCACATCATGACAATGAAACATGGTAGCGCCATTTTCACCAGCCTAAAAGATATGGTCTGCATTAAAATGTACGGCATCATTTTTTCCTAATTTATTCATTTTAATAATATTTGAAACAAGCGAAACATATAGAAAATTTCAATACTTTATTAATCTATAAATATTCAAACTCTTGCAAAAACTAAAAAATTTCATATTTTATATTTCTCTCTAATTTTTTTTAAAACAATTTCATGTGAACGGCAGTACTATATAACGATTGTATTTTACAATATCATGAAAAAAAAAAGTTGCCGTACAGAGTCAAATGATTTCACAGCTTTATAAATCAACTATACCATTTTTTGACGGCATTATTTTTAATAGAACTTTTGAGTGCTACATAATGTTTTGGAACCGAAGCCGTACTTTTTCAAATCACCCCCTAGACCACAGAAAGAGAGGGGGTTGCAACCCTCGATTTTTTCCCCTTGTCGCATGATTTTTGCACGGCGTTGCGGAATAATGGATAAGAAGCTGTATTGAAACAGTATGAAACTGATGCCGTACATAATAAAATGACCAAATTACCCTTGACATTGTCAAAATATCCAAAAAATTTACCGACTTTGTGGCGCACCATTTTTTTACGGCACTACGCGCTTTCTTATTATTTTTTATGGATCTATAGAGGGTAAAAATGCCGTACAAAAATATATGACCAAAATGTACTCTCTACCTGCGCTTTTGAATTCTCATCAGCACTCAGTTGGACAGCTTACAAGTGACGGCATAGTGCTGAATCTTATCATTTTATGCTCTTATATCGTCCTATATACGTCACCTGGTGGTTCAAATGACCCATCCATTTTTTTTGATGGGCCTGTAGTCTAATACTGCCAAAGTGGTCTACCAAGCTATTTTCAACAACTGACGAGAAATAGTCTCCAAATATATTTGCAACATATTCCCTGTCTGTTGCCAGTTTATTCTCAAAGCGAAATATTTTCTTGAAGTTTATGTTTACCCGTTTCTTTGTTGACAAGATTCCAGATTGTTTTGTTTTTATTGTTGATACTATTTTCATGAGAATTCAGCTTTGTTTTCTCAAGCAGTAGTTCATAATTTTTCTAAGCTGTTTTATATGCGGCATGAGAGTTTTGATTGCCGAAATGTTTACACAGCCAATGTATGTTTTTTAGATAAATACTTTCCCTTCTCACTTCAGGAGTTATTCAATTTAGTTTATTACTAGTGATTTTGTGTTTTTTCATCGGAAAAATTTTTTCTATAGCATTAGCTAAGATATCCATGAAGATCCGAAAACTTTCATCTATTTCAGAACTGTGTTGGGAGCTAAAGATGTGACTCTCATGTTGAAATAGACTAGTAGATCATCAAACTGTATTTTTTCAGCTGTATTTTCCAGATAGTTGATGTTTAAGTCGCCGCATATAAAGATATCACCAGCACCGCCAGCGCAAAACTCTAATATACAAAATGAATCATGTAAAAATGTGTTAAAGTCGCCATTGGGAGATCTTACATATCTTTCTATTCTGTAATGCACTTGCGAGAATAGGCCCGTGACGTCAAAGGACAAAAAAATTGAGTGACTTTGTGACGAGTATTTCTTCATTTAGTACATAGCTGTTCTGCTGTAGGCAAAATCAAAAGGCTGCCTTCCGTCGTCAAAAGGTTATCAACTGCTAGAAGAATTCCAGAGCCCAATGATCACTCACCACCCAGGCTTGGGGGGTGATTACCTGATAGGGGGACTTACAAATTTTGCGAAAAATAGGAGAAAATAAACATGTTTGTGTCCCTAATAACTACATGTCATTTACAACTTTATTCCGAATCAAACATATCTTCGAAAAAGTTAAATGAAAAAATCATAGTCTGAAGGTTGGGCAAAACAAAAAAAATCACTATTTAATTGAAGTCACAGCATCTTTGGAAGATACCTTCATAACAGGTATATTCACTTAATATTCAGAAGTTCGTCGAAACCCATGACTTCATTATTTTAATCTTTTTTATACCTTCATATATGAATATAAACGCAAAATGTATCATTTTAGCAAAAAAAATTCTACTTATATAAATAATTCCTCTGTTTGTTGTCCATACCAAATGGTTGATTGAAATGATTTCTCAAATTAACGATAATCAAATAATTCACAATAGACTTACCTGTGGCGTAGTTTATGATGTATCCTTCCATATGTGTGCATTCTATTTATAGTTTTCATAGTGGTCGCAAAAAAAAATACATCGACAATCACGGTGAATGCTACGGGTACAAAGAAAATAATGAGGCCCAAAGAACCTAGAAACAAAACAATTCTGCACAAAACGAGAATTTCAATCGAATTCAAGGAAAAAGTTAAATTTTCGTTACAGGAAATATATTTCATACAATTCATCGGCCTCAGAACTCGAAAAAATTGAATATAATTATTTTGGTTCGTAGCTGATTTAAACGTTCACAATTAAAGTTTTTGATTATAACGTCTAGAAAACAGGGTGGGGCAAAATCTGATTTTTATTAAAAAAATCAAAAATCATTGTTTTTTTTAAAAAATCACGATTTATTTGGTCTTTTGATTTTTTAAATTCTTTTATAAAATTTGAACATTTTGATTCTTTGAAATTATTGTTGATTATTTTAATCTTTAAGTCTGAAAATTTTAATACAATTTGCGGCTCAAAAACTTGTGACAACGCATTTGTCGCGCTTCTTGCAAGAAAATTCTTGTCGCGATTTGTTTTCCTTCTGTCCTATACACTCGCTATACAGTGCCGAGTGAGGCACGAACACTAACGCGTTTGTTGTGCTTTTTGCAAGAATATTCCTGTCGAGGCTTGTTTTCCTTCTAAACCTATCAATTGACGTTGCCCAACAATTTCACGCATTTCGCTAGTTGTACATTCGGATATTAGAAAAAGATTAGGCATAGAAAAAGGAGGAAACTCGTGTTTTTGTTTAAATTGTATAACGAAAATGAATAGACTGAAAATATACAGTAATAAAATTTAGGAGTTCCGTTCAGTTCAAGAATTTGGAATTATGTACTTCTTTTTTGTTGTTTTTGCTAAAAGCAGATACTCGATCTGATCTTCGAGAAAACTTCTATATTATGTTGTTATCTGGTTCTGAATAAAAAAAACAAGAATTGATTTAAATCATGATTTCAATTTTAAAAATTAAGCGATTTAAATCATGATTTTTATAGTGATTTTTATCACTTGATTTTAATCAGCCCAACCCTGCTAAAAAATACTATTCATCAAACTTCTCGTGAAACATCTCGTATTATTGATTAATACATTCAGTGATCAAATTGTTTTAAATGGTTCTAAAACTAGTTTACGCCAGATTATCTACTAAATTGAGCTGAACAACCATCACCTAATAACCGTACTCAAGATTACTGTTTGAAGCTTTTTCTGAACTCGGTTGAAAGGCATTGTCAAACGTCAACTGTCAGTTCAGACGCGTCGCACGTCAGTAATTCAAATTATAGCAAGTATCACCTGCTCCCGGTGTCAAATTCTAAAGAATCGATTCAGATAAAAATCGGGGCAATGTTACCAAGTTGGGAGTTAGATCATTTTCCAGTTATAGTTGTTGACGTAAGTTCATGACTCTCGAACAGTGCCGTCATTGATATAGAGCTTCTACTTATTTATTAGGTAATATTGAATTAAAAAAAGGTAATACTTCGGTCGCTATGAGCACCTTTTTTTTTATTTTTTTTTGTGGAACTTACGTAATTCGGTCTCCTCTACAAAAACCTAAATGAAATTATCGGCGGTCTCTTATATTTTCGGAGATACAGGGCCTTTTTGGTGTAAAACTTCACAATTTTCCACATCAAATTTCTGTTGTTTGAACACACAAAATTCCTCCTTCTTCTGATCAAACGTTAATCACCCTCTTATTCACTGTTTTCAACATTTTTAAGCAAAAAAAATTTTTTCAAGAAATGCAATTATTTTCAAACCATAACCAATTTGTTGTGATGTCATAGTGCAATGACAGTCGAAAGTGATGTATTTGCAGTGTTGCCGCTCTCATTGTTATTGTTGAGAACTGAATGCTTTGATGTTGACTTTAGGAGAAAGTTGGATTTTTTGAAAAAATATTTTTTTTTCTTCTTGAAAATGTTGAAAACGTAACTTAAGTTCCACAAAAAAAATTTAAAAAAAAGGTGCTCATAGCGACCGAAGTATTACCTAAAAAAACAATTGATCTATTGAAATTTTACCTATTTGCTCTCTCTGCTGATCAAATGTTAGATTTTGTGAATAATCCACATCAGGATAGTCCATAGTAAAATGTGCAAAAATTGCTAAAAAACCCAAAATTATTGTACACGACCACGCGTAACTACAATAGTAGCAATACTTCTTTCCATCGGTGATTCGTAAAAATACGTTTCTTGATCTGAAACCAAACAAAAATATGTGAGTATGAGTGTATATATTGAACATTTGACTGGGTAATTTTATAAATAACACCTCAGTTGATTATAACTTGTGATTTTTGAAACTCACCTGAAAGTTTTCCAGATATAATAGCCCAGACTATTCAACCAAAAAAAGGCACCAAGCATACTTAAGTAACATATCGTTTCTGAAATGAATAGAAATCATTCTTACAGGCATGTTCTTGTTAAATGATGGCAAAAAAGGCGCATTTTTCCAATCGAATACATTTCAACAATATTGAAGTTTATGAAATGATATACTCGACTGACTTATTTTTCCTACAATTTGCAGAAGGAAATTTTCGGGGTATATTTTTCTTTTAAAAGATAAATTGGAAGTTAGGAACCAGTTAAGTCGTAGAAATGAATTTTTTCTATAAATACAAAAAATATATACTATTGTGGAAATGATATTCTGTTGACGGTAGATGACATATTGACAACAAAAAACGAAGTCTTTTTTCA
Source organism: Zygogramma bicolorata (assembly GCA_032362365.1). Lineage (NCBI taxonomy): Eukaryota > Metazoa > Arthropoda > Insecta > Coleoptera > Chrysomelidae > Zygogramma > Zygogramma bicolorata. The sequence goes on along the minus strand of JAVJAQ010001197.1, from coordinate 392,719 downwards.
GGGTGCCATCTTCCTCGCCTGAACAAGTTGATATTCATAAAGAACGAATTAGGCTCACTAGTTAACAAGTTAACTGGAATCCTTGATAAGGTCTAATATAGAATTCTCATGGTAGGCTCCAAATGCGTCCAGAACTGCGATTTCCGTTTGTCTCGGTAATTAGGAAATTCTTCTTCACTCATATTCAAGCAAAAACACTCTCGATACTTCCAAATTTCTCAAGTTTCGATATTAAAAAAATATCGCTCCCCGGTAGAATTCGAACAGGTTAGGGGATAAACGTCTAGCTTATCACATGTTTCATGTGACTATCAAGAATGGTAATGGTTCGGACTTCCATTGTCTATATTTTTAACTCTTGAAACCTGTTGCTAACAGCGGAAGGATTAAAATGCAAATCAAAATACTGTTTGTTACAAAAAACCGATATTTCGAATATGAAATATAGTAGTAGTAGCACCCGCTCGCCTCCTTGGTAGTAACACCCTTTCCACCACCATAGGGAAATCGGGGGCTTTATAACCGACCACACCTCAAAATATTGTTAGTCATCACCCGAAGACGATTGCGGATACCAGCAATCGAAACGTCGTGAGTACACTCAACTTGAAACTTGGTTTCAACATTTTTTTTTTCATAATATTCCATTCAATTTCTTTATTCACATTTTTTGACTAGTATTTCATATTCGATACCTCAATTTTCTTGTCACAATATAATTTCATTTATTTCGTTATTTAAAATTGTTTTTGACTCATATTTCATATTCGAAATCTCGTTTTTTTTTTAACAAACAGTATTTTCTTTGATTTTCTCACTTGATTTGCATTTTAATCCTTCCGCTGTTAGCAACATGTTTCAATAGAGTTAACAATATAGACAATGGAAGTCCGAACCATTACCATTCAGCAAGGAACATTGTCAACCACTTTCAAGCAAATGTGACTATCAACTCAAGCAATAACATCCAACAAATTTTACACTGCTGTTACAAAGACAAATTAGTTTTTTTTTTTATAACGACCATTTCAGACTTCGGTCGTCACAAAGTGAACAACCTTAATATTTTATGAAAATATTTATATAATACATTCAATTTTTGAATATACATCAAAAAACTGAATAAGTAGTCTAGAGAAAATATTTTCCAAAACATTCAAAGCCCCCAGGTCTGTTTCAGAACTGATGTTTGACACATGTCAGGAATTATTATGGTTCGTTTTTTATTGTTTCTTAACTTATGCAGAATATATAAAAAAAATTCACAATTTACTGTACGACTGCACTAACAATCGGTTCACAAAACCGCAATACATGTTTCGATACACAATAGCTTCTTCAAGCAGGATAACATCGTACAGGAATCTGTGATATTTTTTGTTAAATATGGATTTTCATCGAGTGTCGGCAAGTTCCACTCAATTACTGTGAGTGAAAAAATGTCTGCATTCGAACTAAGAACAAAGATTGCTTTAGATAAAATGGTGACGAAGACATCCGATGATCAGGAATGCATCTGCGAATCAGGAATGCATCTGTGAATCAGGGGTAGATCTGTGGATGGGGAATCAATAACCAGGTTTTAGTTACAGCGGAAAGCCTTAACGAAATCGATTTCCCCAGGCCAAGGAGAAAATACTAGGATGAAGGTATTACATTACATACCCATTGGGTTAAGAGGGCCAACTTGCCCCAAAAAAAATCTCTATCAACCACATTATAAGTACTTAGATGAGCAAATCCTCACAAAGAAAATTATCTGCGATTTAAAGCAATGCTTGCGACTTGCCTCTCTGAAGTCAGGCTAGCAGAGGGGAAGCTTCACCCTTCTCCAGAACTCGAAATGGCTGTCCCCTAAGACTCTTCTCAGAAAAAATCAAAAAACAAACTGCAACATTCTGTCCAGCACACATCTTGAGTCAAAATTTAACATCGAAAAGGTGTCAAACAAAATGACTTGAATTCAAAAAAAACCTCTGATCAAAAATACAATATATTTAACATGCATGGATGTTTTCAAATGAAGAAAATTGTTCCGATACCAAGAACGTCGACCTGGTGTCAAAATTTATTCAAATGTTTTTTCAGTGGCAGTTGTCCAATGTTGTACACAATAGCCTTGTGGGCAGAAACAGTTTTTCTACAAGATAATTGATATAAAAAAAATTTAAAAATTTGGCTAGCTTCTACAACCTTTACAGGCATAGTTTTCAATAATTTTACCACTATACAGGAAATCAAATACTTTTGTTCAAGATAAAAAATTGAGTGAAAATGTTCTTACCTGCAATGAGCAAGCTAATATGACTTTTAAAAACTGTCAACAGTCTAATCAGGTCAGCGATTTGGCTCAATATAAGGCACATGCATATTGTCGTAATGATATTTCCAGTCAAGTCACGTAAAGTTGGCAGCACGAAGTATATTATGGCAATAGTAAGTAGACATACTATAGATATTCCATGGGTGGCTGGGCTGACAACATTATGCATCAGAAATTCAGTACTTGTCAACCAATTTTTATGAACTTCCGGAGCACAAACCCAAGCAAATTCGCTCCTAAGGCCATCTACTTTCTGTAAAAAAATTTAATCGTAGTATATATTTTTTCAACACTTTCTTTAGACATGTTGTTTCGTTGTTCTTTGAGATAGATTTCGTTAGGTAAAAATATAATCACTTTTTCAAAGGAGATGCATTCATTCGGTGCTATCAAGAATCATACAACAGTAGATTGTATATTAAGTAGGAGAAAACTTACATTCCCGGACGACCGTGAATACGTAGGTCAAGACTCATATGAATAGAATTGTTCAATGTATTGATTTTTCATATGACAGAGCAGAGATTTTCGAAACATTGCAACAATGATCTCCATCTACTTCATTTGAAGTAAATTAGTATATGGAATACCAACATGGCACTCAATGTGGTCAACATCGAACCTGTTCGAAGATATTTTTAAAATACTTATCTTTCAAAATGACTGGACTATAACCTAAAAACATGTAAAAACTACATAGGATAATTAATATCATTAGAATTCAACAATTATTAGTTTTCATAGATCAGAATGCGTTTTTGCTATTGAACTTATCTGGTGCAGAGTGCAGATGGTAAGGCGCAACGCCATCTGCTGGATGAAGACCAAAGACTCAAACTCCTACTTCACCAAGTGAAGACTTCTGACAGCGAGCACATCGTACGGCAAAGCCGAGTCTCGTTCGCGGTGGCTCATTTGTTATACAAAAGTGGATAAAAGTAAAAGATAAAGTGAAAATTGGATCTATCTGCATACCAAGCATAGAATGCTCTAATGAAAATATGATGTTTATCTTTTAGATGTTTATAGTGAAAGTGGTCCTTAAGTGTAAAAATAACCGTTGCATCCGTAGGTTATTAAAAAAAATTGCACTACTCACCTTATCTAAACAATATTTCCCATATTCGTAATCATGAAAAGGTCCTTCAGCATTCGTGACATCTGAATCTGATTCATCACCGGGAACTTCTGAATGATCAAAATAATGCCTCAAAATGCCATTCGGTAAGAGCCTCAAGCGATCTGTTGAATTCTGGTAGTGGTAGATGGGCCATAATTGCATGTGTCCACAATCTGGCAATCCTGTCACCAAACTGAAACAGTTTAATGAAAATGAGATGGTTCAGAAATATATATGAGTGATGTCTTAGAATAAAACAAAGATAATTAACAGAAAAAACAGAACTTCTCAGATTACCCAGTTTTTTTAAATCTAATTGCAGAAAAACAACCATTTCAACGACACTGCGCTTGAGGATAGGGTAATGAAACCATATTATATTGTTACGAAATCCCCTAGCGCCGCCGTGTCGGTCGGTGAATGCAAAGTAATATGAGAAGTCGAAGAATGAATGTTACCTGTCAACAAACCTGAATCGCATAGAAGTTTCGATACCCGTCATCGAGACATGAATGGATAAGTCCGGAAATATCTCCATAGTCGTACACAGAGTATAAATAGGGAGGCAATTCATAAAAGCGGCAGAGTTTCTAGTATACAGTAGGTAGTATCGAGATTGGAGAATTCAGAGCTCAGCGGAGAGTCGAAGTTGTAGTAAAGTTTTTTGGATGTAAAGTATTGGATGTTGTATTCAGTTAAGAAGTCTAAGAGTTTTGTAAGCGAATTATAAGCCAGTGCAGTAGTTGTATTGTTACAAGGAGTTACTAAAAAATAGTTTTGTGTTATTCGGAGTGTTATTTTAGTAAACGAAGCCAGGAAATATCGTAACAATATAATATCAGTGTAGGTGGGCTATTCCATCAGAAATGTTTTTCAATTCACCCTCGCACTGGATCATTCGATAACATAAAGTTTTGCATGGCAAATGATGAACTGTCTAATAGTTGACAATTTGACACTTAGAAAAATACTCAGAATGTCATATTCGAAATGAATCTGAATGTTACCATAGTATTGGAGTAAAAGGAATTCGATAGTGTGTTGAGTGTTTGGTCTTGGTTATAGGGTCCAAAACTAACCGCTGCTGTCAGATTCCAGAAAAAGTTGTGACGTGCGTACCACAGTTTGCTGAAAGTGGTTAACCGCAGCAACTAAGTCGCCGGCAAATATCGGGGATTTCAACAAATTTTGTGTTGATGTGATCCGAACTTATCCAGTAATTTAGAGTTTCTCAGGTAACCACTATCAGTACTGAATAGTACTTTGTTACTTTCGGTTCATACTGTAACAAATTGTACTAATTATCGTTCAACATGAATGGTTCATTCTTGAAAATCCAGTCACCAAACTGTGAATCTGGACAGCTCTGTCCACCTGGTTGTGAAATGAATTAAAAATATATTATTTTGAGGTATTTGTAAAGTCCACGAGCTTGAATGGATTCAGAATTTTTTTCTCATTTGTGAATTTTTTCAGAAAATATTCGCAACTCGAAGAAACATTTTTCAGGGAGATTGTAAGTAAAAATTTCATTCATGTGACCAACGTTGGGTTTATCACCGTCCTAGCAACAACTTGTTTATGCAGACAAAATGAGATAGGGTTGTACATCCTCCAGATAGTATAACAATTTGCGAGGGGGGAACATCTTCTTTCAATCTTGTACACCTAAAAATTTTAAGTCATTCAAGTCATCGTTTTAAGTCTTTAAGTCATGCGTTTAAGTCTTCAAGTCTTTGAAAGATTTTAAATCTTGTACAGATTTTAGCTAGTTGTTTCCCCCTCGACAATTTGAAACTTCTGCACAACATCCTCTGTCACAAGCAATGCTTAATTGAAATGAAATTCAAATTCATCCAGCCAATTTTCTTGCGAGCATGGCTCAGTCGATTTATTCTCCAAATGATGCCAACCTAACTGGCGAAATACAACGTCGATTGCCAAGTGGCTGTTTGGTTAATTGAGCTCTCCTCATAAAGATTTCACCTCAACATCAGACATTACAGAGGTACGTACATGTTCAACCTAAAGGAAAATGTTGGCCCTCAATGGCCGAAAGAGTATTTTCATTTATTAATAAATAGCTTGTAATGTTGTCGGATTGCTTATTTTTACATAAAACTGGTTGAAAATAGTTATTTGTATGCTAAGGCCGCGAAATACCTCTTTAACGTACCGAAAGAACAGTTATCGCCGAGGCCGCTTGCGGCCGAGGCAAGATAATATTGAGGTCGTTAAAAAGTTTCGCGGCCATGGCATACACACTATTTTTCGTGCAATCGTTAAAATTATTAAAATAGATAGTTGTAAATAAATATATTATTGCTCTAAAATCAACAGCATTTCAATTCATTTAACAATATCACCGTGTGCTATGGAAATGATATGTTTCAATATATATTTTGACAGTTCTTGTCAAAACGCAAAATGTCTGATACTGATAGCGATATTTCAGTACCTTCCACTCCTCCGGAACTCAAAAGCGTTGTAAATTCGGCGCTTTCCGTTTTAATACCCGAAAAATCTAAACGGCAGTACGAAAAATGTTACGGCGAGTTTAAAGATTGGTGTGACAAACAGAATGTTAAGACGATGTCTGAAAACATTTTATTGGCTTATTTGATGCAGAAATCAAATGTTGTAAAAAGTTCAACTTTATGGAGCATTTATTCCATGCTGAAGTGTATGCTGAACATACGAGACAATATCGACATCAAGCAGTTTTCAAAATTAGTACCATTTCTGAAAAGAAAAGCAGTAGGTTATCGAGCAAAAAAGTCTAAAGTATTAACGCGTGAGCAAATTGATACATTCCTGGGTAATTATAAGTTTATCGGGCACCAAGCGATAAAAAAAAAATTTTTGCGGGAACTTACGTATTTCGACCTCCTGAACAAAAAACTTAAATCAAAAATTTGGCGCTCTCCAATAGTTTTCAAGATACAGGGCTTTTTTTGGGCCAAAAATGGGATTTTTGAATACACGTTCCTGCATCAAAATTACACTTGAAATTCATCCTTCTTTTTTATCAGCACAATGTACACATCCCTAATTATCCGTTCCACACTGTTTTTCATTCAAAAACCACTAGTTTTATAACAAAAAAATGCACTTTTCCTCAACAACAACAGAAACATTGAAAATTCGGCATGTCACTGCAAAATGTTTAGCGTATTTTTTTTATGAGGGGTTGGTACCTTGGAAAACCAGATCACACTATTCAAATCTTTATTCAAAGTGCATACTGCATCACACCTCGGGCATTGAATTGTCTAGAGAAATATTCCTATTGTTGTAAGGTAATTAACTAATGCCCTCTTATTATGCACTAAGGCTGTATATTCGAATAAATTAATCATTTTAATTATTTACGTAAAAACTTCAAAATGAAGGAAAATTAATAGGCGATATTTCAAATTTGAATAGTGTGCTCTGGTCTTCCAAGGTACCAACCCCTCATAAAAAAAATACACTAAACATTTAGCAGTGACATGCCGAATTTTCAATGTTTTTCTTGTTGTTGAGGAAAAGTGAATTTTTTTGTTATAAAACTAGTTTATAATATTTCCTTTGTTTCTATATTTTCCCTGATTTTATTATATTCAATTCGAAGTATAATACTCTGAAAGGAAAATGATTTTCAATTATGGAAAGTCATCTACTTTATGTTGGTGATGGCAGTACCATATACTGACGAGAGGCCAAATAGCTCGGAACCGGTTTGCAAGTGTGTCTCTTTCCAATAATTAAAAACATTCAGTTGCTTAGTGATGTTCTCGTTTGCTGACAGGCATGGCATGTTTCGACGTTTTTTTTTCTTGTCGCTATCCATTCTTGGCCAGAAAACACTGTCGAGCATGTGCTTCTGTCATTTTTTTCCTTGATGGGCGTCACGCAAGCTATGCAAAACATAAGTATTAAGTGCTTGTCTAGGAGACACTATTCGATATCCATAAAATACCAGGCCATTATCGTGACCCAAATTCTCCCCTATATTCCAATATGATACAGCCATTGATCAATGTAAACGATTCGTTAAGCCCTTCTTTACTGTGTGTGATCAGCACATAGCGTGGAGAGTTACCTTTTCCGCTAACGAATCTTCTTCAATCGGTATCAATGAAATTGAGCGAGACAATGAGTCCAGAATCAAATAATAATAATAATAGCAAACTTCATCAACCAAGTATATCATTTAGACAAAGTATATCTATATTAGGTATGAAATGACATATTGATCAAAAGGAGCCCGATCAGTTAAAACAGGTCTTCCTCGGGAACCTGGAGCATATATAACACTTTAACTAGTGTCGAATGAAAAAAAGTGTGGAACGGATAATTAGGGATGTGTACATTGTGCTGATGAAAAAGAAGGATGAATTCCAAGTGTAATTTTGATGCAGGAACGTGTATTCAAAAATCCCATTTTTGACCCAAAAAATGCCCTGTATCTTGAAAACTATTGGAGAGCGCCAAATTTTTGATTTAAGTTTTTTGTTCAGGAGGTCGAAATACGTAAGTTCCCGCAAAAATTTTTTTTTTATCGCTTGGTGCCCGATAAACTTATAATTACCCATTCCTGAAAGAAGCTAATGATGAAAAATACTTATTGTTGAAGGTAAGTGTTAAGAGATGTTATTTACAATTGTTTTATTTATTGTACTGATTTTTGTAGGTAGTTTTGATAATGGGAATATCTGGTGCCTTGCGACGAGATGAGTTAGTAAAAATGGCCATTGAAGATATTCAGGAAGAGAATGCTGTATTAATAGTAACCGTTCCTGATACCAAGACGGATAAGAAGCGTGTTTTCACTGTTACTAATATTGATTTCATAAAAATTTATCGTAAATATGCAGCTCTTCGACCAAAACATATTGTTAATAATCGTCGTATATTCTTGAGATACGTAAACGGAAAGTGCACCGCACAAGTTGTTGGAGTGCATACCATTGCGAAAATGCCTAGTATGATTGCTAAGTATCTCAGATTACCAAATCCTGAAACATACACGGGTCACTGTTTTCGGAGAAGTTCTGCCACGCTGCTTGCCAATACTGGGGCTGATATGTCAATTCTTAAACGTCACGGTGGATGGAAGTCCACAACAGTAGCGGAAGGATATGTAGAAGACTCTATCGAAAATAAGAAGCAAATTTCCAACTCAATTTCTGGCGATATGGTATCTGGTTTGAATGTAGGCAATAACCATTATTCAGAAACACTAGATGTAGTTGCTTCAACTTCTGGAGTAAATATAAGTAATAATACAAACTGTACAATTAATGTAAATATTCATCCTAAATAATATAACTTATGTATTTGTTGGTATTCAATAAAAAATAATCCTTGTCTTTGTAGTATTTTAGAAATGTCAAATTTGGAAGTGACGTTTGGTTTCGCGGCCGTTGCTATGGGTAACGGCCGCGAAATTAAATTTCGCGGACTGTGCTGAGAACGCGAAATACTGACTTCGCGTGCGATTGCACGAAAACGTTATTTATACAACTAGTTCAAATATTGTATGCTGCACTAATTGCGAACATAGAGCATCCAATCAAGTAATCAAAACTATGCTTTATTGCACACAAAATATTATTGTTGACAAAGCTAGTAAAAATTATTCAGAGGAAGTATCCACAGTGACTTTAAAACAATAGAATATCATAAATCATCAAAGATACACAATAGTAATTTACGTCATAATTCCGGGAAACGCATTTTTACAGTACGAGTCGAAATTTTGAGACGAGTTACTGTAAAAGTTTCCCGGTCGTATGTCGTAATGCGTTTTATTTCATAATGCAGACACAAATCTTACATTAATAAAACAAAAATTGAAAATATGATCATCCATGATGGAAACGCTAGTTTCAAAGGTTACTGTTTCTGGTGTTTGTTTTGTTGACTTTTGTGAAACGAAATGCCAACAGACAAAATGTCGACAAACAATAACATTCCCGAAGATGTTTTGCGTAAATATAATGAAGCTGCCGGCTCTCTGATTCCCACAAAATCATCAGAAAGGTACCATAGCGAATATAAATAGTTTTGCGACTGGAAAAGGGTAAACGCAGTCAGTGAAATCAATGAGGAAATAATGCTGGCGTATTTGTTTGATCTGGTAAGTTGCACTTAATATTCTTTTGAAGGAATCATTATTGGTGATTTTCTAGTCGAAGAAAATGTCCAGTTCTCCACTCTGGTCAAAGTATTCGATGGTTAAAGCCATGCTACAATTTAATGAAAACGTGGATATATCAAGATTATCTAAACTTCGAGCGTTCCTTAAAAATCAGTCTGTTGGCTATCAATCTAAACAAACCAAAACACTCACCAGAGAAGAATTGGTAAAATTTGTGAAAGAAGCACCAGATCAACAATATCTTTTGGCAAAGGTAATAATTTTAGATGTACATTTCAATATTTACTGATAATTTTGTGTTCTTGTTAGATTGTTGGTTTAATCGCCGTCGCTGGTGGTTGTCGCTGGTGGTTGTCGCCGAGAAGAGATATATGAAATGTCTTTGGATGACATCCAGGAAACTTTTACACAATTGGTAATCACAATCCCTTTTTCAAAAACGAATAGAAGAAGAGTATTTACGGTCATTGATAAAATGGACGGCATAAGTGTGTTGGAACTGTTCCGAAGATACGTTGCCTTGCGGCCCAAAGGTTTAGGTCACAACAAATTGTTCGTAGGATACCGTAATAGCAAGTGCATTTCCCAGCGCGTTGGAATTCACACAATCGGTGGAGTTCCCAAGAAATTAGCGGAATTTCTAGGATTAGCAAATCCCGAGTTGTACACCGGCCATAGTTTTCGCCGCACATCGGCGACTTTACTAGCAAATGCGGGAGCGGAATTTTCCGTTCTCTAAAGACATGGAGGATGGAAGAGTTCCTCCGTGGCAGAAAAGTATATTGAGGATTCGTTGGAAGGAAAGAACAAAGTGGCTAAAATGATCCAGGGAGGAGAAAGTTTTGTGCAAGTCTTAACTGAGAAATGTAAAGAAATTATTAGTACAAGTGCTTGCTCGAGTTCCACTCTCCACGATGGTTTACCGAAAGTTGAAATAACTGGGAATACAGATTGCACAATTCATGTTACTTTTAATGTTTAGATTGTCTTTGATTACATGTTTATTAATTTTGTATTGTTTTCACAATAAATTGTTTGATTCTTGCCCCATTTCATTAGAGTCCGATAAAAAATTTACCGGACTCGATACCGTAAAGTCTCATTTACCGGACTAAAATCGTTGACTTAAACATGGCTGTTACGATGCAGTATGAAATAAAATAATACACATCAATACATAAACAGAATAACTACATTTACCATAAAAATAAATCCGAGTCGGCACTATATCACTGAATCAATCGGTGTCAGAGAATTACGTTCGATTTTGACGAAGCTTTCAAGGTGATAAATTACTCAGTGAAGCTATGCATGCAATAAACACCGAGATAGATGAAGATATGAAAAACTACTAGAATATACAGAAATATATACAACGCAAAAAAATTAATTTCAATCACAAATATAGGAAAAAACTAATGTAAAAAAATATATATTTTGTTTTCTCTTTTTTCTGTTCACTAATATTTTTTCAGGTATACTTTTGAATGTTTTTCACTTCTTCAATAATCTCGAGTCTTTCAACTTTCTCATCTCTCTCAAACTTTCATTTCTTCAACCAAATCGCGTACTGTTCCTAGATTTCTCGTCCAATATGTATAGTCAATATATTTATAAAAAATAACATTTTTCACTCTTTCATTTTGTGATCAAGCACAGGATCGTTCGACCAAATATTTGTCAATATCAACTGCACCACTGAACCCATAAAACTTGGTGGGAATTGATTTCTCCACGTGTTTGTACAATCGTAAATGAATAAAAAATTCCAAAGTATTGAATAACATTCATTTTTTACTTCATCCCCAGCATTTGCTATCGCTTAATATATTATTCAGTGAAGGATTCAGTTGAATTACACAACCACCTCTGATAAACTTTGGTATTCTGCTATGCTGAAGCTTGTCGACATCGAACCAGCGCGAAGATTTCACTGCCTGAGAAACAGAAGTGATTGAGAGAATCAACTCTAACCTAAGACTGAAACGTAAGACTCAAAAGGCTCAAAGTGAAAAACCAGAACTTAATTCAAGACTCAATTAAATTTCAATTTATGAGATTCAATTAAAAATTTCTTGGAGAAAAGTATGACCTTTCCTAAGTTGCTATATATATACATATATATATATATATATATATATATATATATATATATATATATATATATATATATATATATATATATATATATATATATATATATAACATATATATATATATACATATATATATATATATATATATATATATATATATATATATAAGTGGATATTATGAAAATATAACTTTCTTTTATTTCGGTCAGTTTTGGTACATATATGTATTTGACACCCATTAGAAAGCAATCATCCTCTAAACTCTAAAAGGTGAAGGCTACATGCAAACATATTTTTCCCTATCCTTTATTTGATTTTCATAACACTTTTCTATCATACAATTCATAAAAGTTGAATACACTATATTCAATGGGCAGGTCTACTCATTTACTAGTGCATAACTCATAATAGATCTTTCATAATTAATAACCTAGATTTTTCAATTTTTCAATCACCATGCACCATTTCATGAAGAGCAAGAATTATGCAATCTGAATTTTGCATTCTATGTTCAGTAGAATATATTTCTAAAAAATTGTTCTGAAATTGTTCGTTTCCGTTAACCAGCCGACGAACGTCAACCCTCAGAAGTCGAAACTTGTGCGAGCAATGTATCAACGAGGCCTTATCTTTTAACATGCGATTACCCAGCATATTACTCTTATGCATTGTACATTAGAATATCCACTAAAATATGAATTGTGCATTATCCACTAAATTGTGTTTATTCGTTCACTAAACAGGCCTTTAATATTTAAATAACAACACTTCACCTATATTTCAGTCTTAGTCTCGGTCTTAGTACTTCTGGAGTTCATTCATTCATGTGAATTTATGAAATATTAGCTTTGAAATACAACCATCACAAGATCCAACGGAATTAATATTTGTTTTTCGCCTCTCGGTGAGTAGAAAAAAAATATATAGAGGGCAGCCATTTCCAAGTTTTCGACCATATTCACATTTCATTTTTTGTCCTGGACTATTGTATGAAATATTCATAATGTATGTGTTTCTTCAAGAATTACAATAGCCATTAATCACTAGTGAATAATGAAATCATTATTCATTAGCATAATATTGATGGTAGTGACTAATGATTTCATTATTCACTTGATGGGTATCATAATTCTTGAAGAAACACATGCATTATGAATATTTTTTTAATTTTAGTTGAATTCCTTTAAATCATTGATATTTCTTAGGCATTCGAACAGTCTGTTGAAAATTTTGATTTTGATGAAGTATAAAGATTTTCCGATATTGCTTTTGAAATGTATGGTTCATACACTAGTTGTGGACAAAGTATGGTATTCTATTTGCGTAATAATAGCCATCATTATAAGCTGGTTGAATGATATACTATTATCACATAGCGGAATGTCAAAAAAAAATGTACCTCTTCCAGTCACCAGAGTGTATCGAAAAAACGGGTCGTACTTTTGTATTACAATTAAGCCACTGAGAACGAAACTGTAACGCAGTGCTCTCTTTGTTTAGAAAGAAGGGACGAATTCCACCTTTTCGTTTGCAAAATAGAGCCGCGAAGCACACAAAATGTTTCGAAAATTTTTATTCGAGTTCTATGATGAAAAATGTTTATAACTCAGAAAAAAGAATGGCGTGTAAAGATCACATGAAAAATAAAAACGAATGAATGTTGTTGTTTTTTTTGGTGCAATAAGCAAGGTAGAATATACCCTCTTTCCGAACTTTGTGAACCATGACATCCGAACGAAGGGAGAGCGCCGCGTTTTTGACTTCTGCTCCATATTCAGTGGCCAAAATATGTAAATTGAACGAAAAGTTTTCAAAAAGGCTCCGGTGCCCGGATAACAGACTTTTCTGCCATCTACTCAAAAAGAAAATCATTTCTTTTTTTTTCAATATTTTTCTTTGTAACAGAAGTACTTACTGACCTTTGTTAATAGCTATAATATACTGTTTCTGTGGATTCGTGTTAAGCAACTCAAAACATGAAAGTGGAAGTAAGAACAAAGTTTTTAAAGAAATATTGGAGACCAAGTAACAGACCTTTACCTGAAGGGCATCTGCATATGACGATTAAAAATGGTTGTATTCCAAACGTTTCATTGGTGCGAAAGGAAAGCCTCCTTCTAAACTTCAGAGGGTAATAAATGAGAAACTGTAGAGATCTGCTGCAATTGGATTTCAGATTCGAGTTCTGTGAATAAGACAAAATACTTTTTCAACACTACTTCTGTCTGGTAAAGTAATATTCAACAAAATCTCGAGCATTCTAATTGTTTCTTGATGCAATAGAGAAGGTAGTGAATGTCTTTTTTTTTGACAATTGAAGGACCATAACACCGTGTTTCGACGATGCAATTTGTCGCTGAAATTTCTCCCGGCTACTTGTTGCTGCGAGAAATATGCTCTGTCGGTCAGTTAGCATTGCCAATTTTAAAAAATAGCACTGAATGTTACCCAAGATGAACGCCTACATTATCACAACTGATATATGATTTCATTCATTTCTAATAATTGATATTGTGATAAAATCACCTTATTACTCAACTTGATTTCTTACTTCTTACAAAGAATAATTGAAATGTTCAAAATCAACATTCTTCACAATGATGCCACCACATATTTGTGGTTTGCGGCAACAAATTCACCATAGAAATAACTAAGTCGCTGCAACTTATCGCACCAAAAAATATTCATGCAACTCAAAAAACTGGCATGAGCACATGCAATTTTCTGGAGTTGCAGTGACAAATTGCATCATGGAAACGGGCTATAACAAGGAAATGAGGGAATAGCGCCACATTTTGACTTCAGATTTTGAGTTAAGCAGCTCAAAATACATGGGGGTAAAAAATCAAAAAGCTCAGGTGGCAGGATAACAGTCTTTCTTTCTTTTTTTTTTTTCATCAAGATAATTTTTATTTTTGAATTGCATTTGCAATGATGCTGTTTGGCAGTGACAGAAAGACGTGAAAACCCCAATGCAACATTAGGATCAGAGAAAAATATATCTGAGCACATCCCACCTTGGAAATAGTCTCTCAACAAGGCATAAGTTGAAATATACTGAACTTACTCACCTGTAATTAGTCTGCAAGTTGGTAATGCCTTTATCTGTAGTAAATAAAGGTCTCCACTCTTCATTTGTTCTATTCACCTTGGTACAATATTTACCAATATAAATTTCATTTTCCTCACAACATTTATTAACTTTTACGGATATTTTGTCATTTCTTGGTTCTTCAAATAAGGCCAACTGCAACAGCAGAACAAAAATTAAGCCAACTTGAGGGTAGGACATTATTTTTTATGCAATCCCAAATATTCAATAATTCAACTGTTTTTGTCCCTTCAATCTCTTGTCTTCACTTGAGGATATATTTTTTATGTTGAAATAGCACAATAGTTCGAATCCTACTTCCGGTATCGATGCTTTCGATTCATAGAATTATGACTCAGTTTTATTTGTAACTGAATTGTATATAAACACTTGGATGAATAAACGTTAATGTTATACGCTGTGGAATGAAAATTAAAATTGAATAAATTAATTTTCAATTTTCAAGGACGTAGTTACACGATAACCTTAGAAATTCAAACTTTTCTTCTTCTCAATTCTGGCTGGAACTATCGCTATCACCGTTGACAGGGTTGCCGGTTGATTAGGGGAAGAAAAACAATTGGTATTTCAAATAAAGATCGCATTGCCACATTCAAGAAAACTCCAACTAATTAGGCATTACAGATACTTGTCAGCTGACCCCAGAAACTTTGGTTTGTTTCTTTCAAAAGAGTGATTTCTATGGTAAAACTGGTATTTGCCTCCCAGATATCACGTGATCCGAAATGCCTAACACAACACCCCGTTTCGACGATGCAATTTGTCATTTTGTCGCTGCAATTTCTCGCGGCGACTTGTCGCTGCGAGATATTGTCATCTAGCTGTCAGTTTGCATTGCCAATTTTCAAAAAATAGCACTGAATGTTACCAAGATGAACGTCTACATTATCACAACTGATATATAATTTTATTAATTCCTAATAATTGATATTGTGATCAAATCACCTTATTACTCAACTTGATTCCCAAGTCTCGAAAAATAATTGAAATGTTCAAAATCAATATTCTTCACAACGATATTTGTGGTTTGCGGCAACAAATTCACCATAGAAATAACTAAGTCGCTGCAACTTATCGCACCAAAAAATATTCATGCAACTCGAAAAACTTGCATGAACACATGCAATTTTCTGGAGTTGCAGCGAAAAACTTGTATCGTCGAAACAGGCTATAATGCACCTTTGACAAATTGTACATGTATTTTAGTTACCATTGCCTAATTAATTTATTTGAATAAAACATAATATATGATCCTGTTTCCTACCTGGATAAAATAGATTTCTGATTTGATTTATTGTTGTAGTAAAAATGGAATCTGCTATAAATTGAGGAGACCAAGCCCTTTCAAACTCATTTCTTTTTTCTGTGCTTCCTGTATTCAGATTCCAAAAATGAATGTTCCATCTGAATATCATTTGACTCTCGACGATGAAGCTCATCGTAGAAGATATCGAAAATATTAATTTTGGGTATTGATCCTTACCATGTTGATTTCGAAGTGTTATACGGAGCCCTCAATGTTTCCAAATATGCTCAGTTGAATAGCTTTGTGGATGGGCTTGAAAAATATTTGTTAAACGTTTTCAAAAACATCTTGGTTTTAGGGCGAGTAAGTCAGCTGCTTATTTTCATCTACCCCGGATACTTAGCGATAAATTTCAGTAATATTATTATTAAGGACTCTGCCACCTTGAAATCTGGACGCATATTGTTAGTTATGGAGGATAAAGAAATGCACCATCAACATCAGATTCATTTTCCCGATGGGCTGGACCGCTCTAGGGCCTAGGGACGGACAAGCTCCATCAATTTTTTACTAAGGACTCTACCACTGAAGAAATACACCATGACAAATTCATATTTTGATGGGCAGGACTGCTCCAGCAACGGAGATATGCCCCAGCAATATTTTGATTGAGGACTCTGCCATCTTTGAATCGAGACATATTGTCTTATGAAGAAATTCATTATTGACAAATTTATTTTTCCGATGAGTTGGATCGCTCCAGGGACGGACGAGCCCTAGCAATATTTTTATTAAGGACTCTGCCACCGTGAAATTTGGACAAATAGTTTGTTATAGAGAATAAAGAGATACGCCATTGACAAATTCACTTTTCCGATGAGATGGACCGCTTCAGGGACGGACGAGCCCCAACAATATTAACAGGATTTCTGCCACCTTGAAATTTTGGTATATAGTTCAAGATGGGGAATGAAGAAATACACTATCGATAGCAAGGCCGTACCCAGGGGGGGTCAGAGGAGTTGACCCCCCCCCCGAAATTTTCAAAAAAAAATTTCAAACGCATTAAGCTTCACTCAAATTATAATTGTTCTTTTTCTCCTTCATAGGTGGTAAATGAGGAAGAGTTCAAACCAATTTCCAGTTGAAAATTTACGTAAATAATTTGTCAAATTTATTATAATTTCACTAACCTATTCACCTACGTGGAATTCGTGGATGGACGTGATCCGCCGCTGACGGCGCAGACCGAAGCGTTTCATTACGTAAGTTGCCGTAAAGCATATAGTTAGGCGCTATCACGATAGGTAGCAAGCATGAAAAAAAGGCCGCCATTCGCTTTCGCAAGTCTCTGCGACTACTTTCGGAAAAGATTTCGTTTTTATGGGTTGGCAGTACAGTACTGGGGGCTTACTCCGAAACTAATCGAACGAGAAGATAGACATTGAATCTTTGAAACTTTATGAAAAGATGGTTGGCAGTGGCGGATTTACAGATTTGCCGCCCGTAGGCTATTCAATTTTTATTACGCTATAAGGTAGACACGATTAATATAGCGTAATAAGTATGGATTTCCATCAAGTAAAGGCCACCTCAATCCAAAATATTCAATATTTGCCGCCTCTAAATTTTGATATCTTAGTTCACAATCATATCATTTTTATATCAATGAAATTCCAACTTTATGATTTGTGCTCCATCATCCTCGTTACATCAACTTTTTGGTTAGTATCATTGAGAACTATGGTACCGTGTTAGATCCTTGATTATTTTTCAGCAAAGAATTATCAAAAAAACATTATTTTGAGCAGAAATTATCTCAATTATGTACTCCTTTTAAATTGAGGTGAGGTATGTCTTAAAACTTTACAGTACTTACATAACATAAAGCTTACATAAAAAAAATACATTTTGATGATTAATTACTTTTTATAGAGAAAAAAGAAATTTTAATACCATATCCTATGGATATTTGAAGATCGTGTTCATAGTAAACATGATAACTTTCGAAAACATAATTTCTTCACTCAACTTTTTTTTTCTACTCATTTGACTGGGGAGAAGCCGTTGAATAAAAGTTGCAGCTTAGCATTGTTTTATCTTATAAATAATTCATTCCGATTGGTATTTTCTGGAAAAGTAGGCTTTGTGAAAAAGTTAACGAATGTATTAATTCATTTTAACTAATTTGTTATCGACATGAGCGCTAAAGGCATGCTCATTTGGATTTTCCAAACTTTTGCTTACTATAAATAAAATAATTGACTGATGAAATGTATCAATTTTCTAATCAGCAAATTGTCCAACTTCATATTTTGTGACGGGAATTTTTTTATTGTCAAGTCGCAGTCGTTCGAATATCAGTTATTCGAATTTTTTCAACCAAAAGACTATATCTCTAAGTTATAGAACTACTTTATTATTTAATAAAAGTTAGTCAATTTTGGTTATTATTTTTTACGCATATAGAAATAACTTTCTGAAATTGAGTTGACTTGCTTTAGCAATCATGATTAGAAAATCGATATCATACCAAGCTAAAATTATAGCATTTATCAGTGAATATGTAAAAATAACTAAATTTCTACTATAATATCGAATCGCTTTTGCGATATTCTAAGAATTAATGATCATTAATGTATAATCAATAAATCTCTTTATAGGACTATTTCTGCATAATTTTTTTCAATTTGTAAACCGAAATAAAAAATTTATGAACTAAATTTGCCGCCTTTTATATTTGCCGCCCTAGGCTCCAGCCTACTCAGCCTTCTGGTAAATCCGCCACTGATGGTTGGTCTAGAACTAGTACCTAGTGAGTACTCACTGTGGAAATTGTTGTGGGAAAAACACGACAAGCCTCCTTGTGCCATTGAGGCATTAGGCCAATGTAATAGGGAACTTTTTCCTAACATATTCACCCTCCTGAAAATATTTGCTTCTTTGCCAGTGACCATCGCACTGCAACTGCTGAGAGGACCTTCTCCACTCTCAAGCGATTGAAGACGTACTTGAGAAATTCGTGTGGACAAGACAGACTAAGCGGACTGGCTCTCATGTCGTTTCATAGAAGCCATAAAATTTCAACAAAGTGATCGATGAATTCGCAAGAACAAAAGAACAGATGAATGGATTTTGTTTTGTAATATAACTGTTATTGTCTACAGACGTAATTTTGTACTGTATTGTACTAAACAGTGTTGAGTCTATTTGCATTGTCAATCTATTTATTTTCCTAGACACCAAATTATAACAGGGAAAATTATTTTGTTTGTTATTATTTATATATTTATTATTTAGTGTCCTAACTTTTGTTAATGGAGCTTAAAATGGCGTAAAAATGGGATATTTGACAATTAGTTTTAACGTTCTTCTGGGAGGGCCTTCGGCCCCGCCTGGTACCACAACCCGGCGCGCCCCCCCGAAAAATTTTTGTGGGTACGGCCTTGATCGATAGATTCAATTTTCCGATGGAAGGGTCCAGTCCATCTTCTTCAGAGGGTCGTTACTTGGCATATAACAACTCCCTTCTCATAGAAAAAGTTGGTGTCATGCAACAATTTATAGAGTCGTCGTGGAGCAGGGTTTCTCAGGCAAAATCGTCCATCTCGAAGTCTTTTCTTGGAACTCTTCTCGAAGATTCGGTCTTCTCAATATGGTCATGAATTCCTTCAGATTTTTATTTGTCTATGCGGAGATGGTGGAGCGCTACTCAATTTCATTAGGGCTCAGCTTCGGCGTCTCCGTCTACATTTGCAGAGGATATAAAGTAACACTAGAATGATCAATTATATAGTGTTATGTTAAAATACGTTAACCACGTTTTCGTGGCGGAAGGCTAGTCAAGTCGTCTCAGGTTTCAGAATAGGAATCTAATTTGTGCCCCGCGATTTCCATATCGTCGACGTTCAGTTCGTTCAGTTTCAGCGGCTGCAGGTTTGGAAGGCTCAATTTGTCAGGAATGTATTTACAAAACTCGTACGAAATTGCCACGGGATAGGTGTTCGCTTGAATTTTTGTTATTCTATAAAAGCACTGATGCATTCGGTTCAAAGTGAAACTATAGTTTTTATTAATAAATTATGTTCTTGTTGGAAATGTGGGCAATTACCGTTATTTGTGGAAGTTCAGAAAGCAGCAGCAACCACAAATCACAAAATAACGAGCTTCGGTAGTTTCGCGGAATTTCGTTGACACTTTTGAAAATTCGCGCTTCAGAGCACAGTTCATCAGTTCGTTTGTATAGCGGTTTATATGAACTCCGATCGGTAACTGGTATAAACATCAGAAAATCATCATCTTTCAGAGTGTATTGATGTAATGCATTGCCTATAGCCCTGCGAAAGTATGGCTCCGATGGCGTATGCACTTGCATCTGTAGTAAGCAGAAAGGTTTCTTCGAAATTTAGGTAGATAAGTATCGGTGTCGAAACAACATGTATGTTTTAGTTAGTTAAAAGATATTGTTACGGAAGTTCCTAGCGCCGGCCCTTTCGCTCATAAACGCAAATTAGTATGAGGGATCCAAGGAGGATCGTTCACCAGCGGAATCTCGTTTCACGTGGAATATTCGATCATTGGGATTTGTCTGGAGGATGCTCCATGGGTGCGAGCGGATATATATAGGGAAGTCAACCATCGCTACGGCAGAATTTCTATTACAGAGTGTTAAATTCCAAATTAAATACTCTGTATTCATCAACTCTATTGTTTTGTTCAATTAGCTGATTCGTTATGTATTTAAAAGAAAAGGAGTTAACTTTGATTGTCTGTCAAATGAAGAATATACGTCAAAAGTTCAAAAATAAGAGATTCCGAAATGATTACTATTTTGTATTGAAGTTCACACAGAGAAAGTTTTAGTACCGAGCGTTCGAAAGTTACCGGAGCAATTTAAGAGATTGTATTGTTTTGTGGTAAAGAGTTGTAATAAAAGTAGTTTACTGTTGTTTGGAGTTTTAATAAACGAACCCCAGAAAGTATCGTAACACATCTTAAATTAATATCCAAGAACGAATGGAGTATCTTTTTGAATGAATTTTGTGAGGGGTTTGGAAATTTTCCCAAAGTTGGGGATGAAGCTTTTGTAATACCCTGCAAATCCGAGAAATGATTCCATATTTTTTGGATTTCTGGTTTCGGGAAAGTGGATAATACACTCTACTTTGTTTGGATTCGGTTTCTCTTCGTCTTTGGTTATAACATGACGAGATAGACTTCTTCTATCCACGAAAACTCGCATTTATACGGTTGTATTTTCAGATTCGCTTGTCGGAGTTTTTTGAATACTTTTGGCGAGTAAATGATGATGTCATCCATATAGACGAGATGAGACATCTCTCATTTTGAATTTCGAGTAGAATGTTGTCCATCACTCTTTGAAAAGACGATGGAGCATTCTTCAATCCAAACGGTATTCTCACAAATTTGTAATGCCCATTTTGGTGAAAACCACAAGCGAGATCGAGAGTGAAGAAATATTGGAATTTCCCTAAATGATCAAGTTAATCGGATATAACCGACGAGGATATATGTCGTCGACTGTTAGTTCGCTGAGTTTTCGGTAGTATACTGTCGGGAACGGGGCTTGCTCCCGGTAATTTTTCGTAGGTGAGCTTAGGGCTCAATGATTCATCTCGGTCTGTACTCTCTGTTCAACCCAAATCACCAAAACACCAGATTAACCAAGTAACATTTATTCATATAAAACACAATAGCAAATATATGTCATCGGGAAAAATACACAAAAGAATAGTTAGGATTAAATAGTTCTTACATTGAGATGGGATGCATTTCGGGCTCTTCTTTCTTCAGGAGATCAATCAGCAACTCGATCAGCGAACGTCATCACTACTGCCCCGTTATCCATCCTCCCGTTTATTTATAATGAATTTTCAAGTTCAAGCGAACGTGACGAATCATTACCATGATTGTTTTCCAAAACATGGACAGGCTAGCAGTGCGAGTTGATGGCCTGATGTTTTTCTAAACATTACTGAGCTTGTCGCAAGGTTTTTATAACAAAATAATCCTCGCCCTGATTTCCCCAATAAAATGATAGCAAGAATAATTAATGATTTTTTCCAAATTATGGCATTTCATGACAATACTACAAACCCATCGTTTCTGTTCTCCACAAGCGTCTATTTTCTCTGGTAATACCCAAATAGGGGATACCAGGGGGAGATAGAAATGCGTATTTTACACCCATCTTACATTGTATTCAACTGTCTTTTAACTTCCTCTTCATGAATTTGGAGATAGCGGGGGGAAGGGACTCTTCCTCGTAGTATCTCTCGAAGTGATTTTTTTATTTCGAAAGTTCTCTCAGTCCGTTGTCAGTGTCATTCGAATGATTTATGAATGAATTTTGAATAGGTTCGATTTCAAAGTCAGAAAAGTCCTCGATTTTCGGTATAGCTTTTGATTTTATTACTGAAGTGAAATATTCTCCGGATTGTTTGACTCTCACTAAGGCATTGGGTAATAGGACATTATCGATATTTTGAGCTACCAGTCTAACGTCAGTATCCGAAAGGTCGCATTTGAGTTTAAACATGTTCTCAATTCGGGGTTCGATGGAAATAATGTTCAATATTTCATTCGGTTATTGACTGAGTGAAATTTTCAGACTCCGTTTCCTTTGTAAGAAGTATTGTTTTGAAGTTCGTCACTAATTGTTTGTTTTTCAAATCTACTATACTGTGGTAGCCTATAACTTCGAAGTGGTTGACGTTTTGTGGATGTTATATATATATATATATATATATATATATATATATATATATATATATATATATATATATATAAAGAGAAGGGTAGTCTTGTTTGCTGACTAGTTAGGAAATGAGTGAGACAATATTTGGGTATGCAGCAGGCCAAAACAGTGTACTCATAACACAGATTCCAAGCTTTCGATAATCTTTATTGCACGTAGACAATAAAACACGCCAGTCAGGACGTTAACGAACAACAATTTATTATGTGAAACATTGTTGTTCGTTAACGTCCTGACTGACGTGTTTAATTGCCTACGCGCAGATATGTTGTGTCCAAAAAATTGTATTCATCTCTACACTGTAAGTTGTTTGACTCTCTCTTCATGGATCTAACTGCTTGTTTCACCATATTGTAGCATCCCTGATGATGATAATAGAGATTATCGAAAGCTTGGAATCCGTGTTATAAGAGTACACTGTTTTGGCCTGCTGCATACCCAAATATTGTCTCACTATTTATATATACATATATTGTGAGTGGTTAGTGAAATTTTTTTTATGATAGTCAGAAAAAATTATCTGGAATACATTTCAGGCTAAGAATCTCGAAATATCATTTTTCAACAACAAATCAGTGATTTGAGCACAATAGCTTTGAAATGTTACAATCACTCCAATATAATATTTAATATTTCATGAATTGCACAAAGTTTGATGGCATCCAAAAAACGTCAAAATCCGGACTCGCACGCCTCTTCTTCTGTGACGTCGAAATCTGACATCTGAAAATTCTAACCACAAATTAAATGATAAGTAAAAGTGACAAGTGACGTTACTTGCTAGTGTGATAGCATTGTGATAGTGTGATTGTTAAGAATCAAAACATTCAACATTCAACTTTTATAATAATATCAGTGATATACGATCATCCATGAAAAATGATTGAATCATGCCCTAAAAAACGTATGGTTTTGGGCATAACTTTGTTGGGATTGTAAGCTGACACAGCATCTGTTATTATTTTAACCTAAGATGAACATGTTTACAGCTTGACAATTTTAGTATTAGTCGTGGAATCTCACTGGACAGAATCTAATAAGCACAACAGAAGATCCAATTTTATTGTGGAACAGAATTCTAGCTGCTGGGAAAAGGAAAAGTTTGAAGTTGTTAAGGAGTGTGAACCTTGTTCTGGTAAGAGAGGATTGATATTCACCTCTAAACATGTGTAATGGTTGGTTTATCCAACAATTTCTATAGTACGTTAGAGGTGACGCCTGATTGAGCGAGCAGGGCATTCACTGCATCAGCCAGGCTTTCAATGCTACTGAAAACAATGGAACAGAATCTCAAGTTTCAAAAGAAATGAGATAAGGTTATTGAGAGCGCGCTCTGACCTTTTTGGGTGTCAACTCAGATATAGCTCTAATAACTAAGCCTAAGCCCAAGACTAATAACTATAAGTTCAACTCTAGCAGATCAATGAACATGTTCATGCAGTCTTAACTAGTCCTAACTTTGTAATTGAGTCCTAGCTAAATAAGAAAATGTGCATGTGTTGTGTGTCTGCCAATCAGTGAATGACTTTTCAAAAGTTTTATAGCAAAAAAATACAGTGGTAAACTCGTTTTTTCTTTATTGTAAACCAATTTTTGAACCCTGTTGAATCAGTTTTCTGTTTTTAATTGTAATTGTTTACTAAAATAAATTGATTTACCTTGAGTATTGACAATAGCAATAACAAACATTTAAATTTACTTTGAGCAATTGAGCATACATGAATTTGTTTTCAAATAATTAACAGGAGATGCATAAACACCACAGCTTTCTTAGTTATAGTGCTCAGTTACTAGTTATTACTGTTAGGTATTGGGAAATGTTGCATCAACCTTCCATTCCTTCATTCAGAATAAACATTCTCATTGGGCACCAATCAACATTTATGACAGCAGGGTCCAATACAAAATCGAAGATGTGTCTTCAGACTGCTTATTCAGAAATTAATGGAAGTGTCTGTTGAATGATGTGTACACTCATTTAGACTCTCATAATATTATTTATCACTTATACTTAATTCATTCAATGGCATTCACATTTGACTATACATATACATTTAAACACAGACTGTTACCTAATTAATTCATTTGACTCATTTTATTGAAGTATTTGTATTCTTTATTTCATTGATTTGGATAAGAAAAAGCCCAAAATACCTGATCCCTCAAAACAAATGGTTTCCGTATTCAAAATCACTTATGTATATATTTTTCTTGTCAGGTATACCTATACATGAATCCTTTTTTTCCATCAGACAGACAATACTGTGACATATCATTTATTGACTGCCAAATACACACTGATCAGCAGCGGGATTCTCATCTCTCGACTCGACAGCTGTCTTATCGACAAAATGAAATTTGCGATTTTCATGTTTCATATCGAGAAGTGAGTATCGACTACAAATGTCATTTTCACTCGTCATCTAATGAGCTGTCGAGAAGTCAATTTTGTGAGGTTTTGACTAGGTATTTGTGGTAGTTTCTGAAAAATGTCGTCATTTCGACCGAAAGAAGGACACATTCAAATAAAAAACAAAAAATGAAATCTTTCCGTGAAAGCTTCCTTGAGATCTTTTTTCCCTCTTGTTCTTGGAAATCTTAGTTTATTGGGGCTGATATACTCTTTGATTGCATTAGTAATTTCATGTAAGTATATATCTAAAATACAAACATTATTTTTTGAGTTCAGAATAACTATAGACGAAAAGACAGCCCTTTGATAGCAACCAGTCGCATAGAAGCGCAAAGCTAAAAGAATTTTTGTTCTAGACTGACATCTCGGATTCTATTCCTAGGTTCTGGTATATACGGCGCCAAAGGTTGCACAAAACTGCAAACAAACATCTGTTTATTCTGAATAGTTCCTGAAAAGGGCCTTGGAATTTCAACGACACTGAATTCTCGCCAAATTCGTCGTCGACGATTACCGAATAGTAAAATTTCATGTCTAATTTCGTTGACAATTGGCAACATACGCAATATCTATTTTATTATTTTCGTTAATGTATTAATATTTTCCATTCAGGGCTCAACTGAAACAAACACAAATGATACGTTAGAATCAGAATGACATGATTGGGATAACAAATGTTTTATTATTGGAATTAGGAAGATGTCGTCTGCTAAAACATACGTAACCTCTCGGCAAGTTATTCGACATGTGATAAGAATCATTCCACTCTCTATGTCGAGAAGACTGTCGAAAAGTGACAACCGGTCGATACATATCGAGTCGAGAGATAAGAATCCCGCTGCAGTTTCAAATACACTGATGCCCCCGTTATTTATTTTCCTGGTTGTAAGATAATTGGAGGAGTCCAAGAAATCATATTATACTGGTCGATAACTCCTTACGAGAAGTACTTTACAATACTCACATTCAGGATATCAAAAATTCACCATTTGATCTCTTGTTTATTTCTAATTCTACAATTTTCCATGCAAGTGATATTATAAATTACACAGAACTCAAATTTGAAGACAAATAAATCAGAATTTCGGTATGATAAATGATTATATTCACATATTCAATGTAAGAGAGCTATTTCAACTGGTCATAGGGCTCATCAGTGGCACTGGTCACTGCGATTACATTTTGAGTTGTTTCTTCCTTATAGAACAAAAATCTGAACTCTGGTGTAAATAGTGTCAACCTTGAAGGAAAAAAAACAAGAAAAAAATTGCTTTTCGATTACTTTTTTTATCCATAATGAAACATACATTCTATTGGATATCTGTACTTCAATTTCATGTATACAATTTTTCACATTATTTTTTACTGACATGAATTTGTAACTAAGAAGGTACATCACACTAACATTGTTATTTAACTTTGGTGGCAAAATCTTTCATTCATTTCATTTTATCGTTGAGCTTATATATGTATAGTTCTTTTTCTTTGCAACTGGTGTTAAAAGAGCAACAGTTTTTTGATAATAATATTTATTCTCCACATTATGACATGCCTTCAATCAAGCATTAAAGCAATTAATTAAAATTATGATGTAAATCATACATGCAGTCTAAACTTCAATTCTGAGATTAACTGATCCACATATGTAGTTTTATTGTCTCATCAACACTGTTATATCCTTTACCAATAGAAAGTTTTTTCACGTACTGTTTGAATTCCTTCAGCAACATTTATATAACGTAAGTTTGCAATTCATTAAGCGATTTGTTACCCCAAAAAAAAGAACTAAGTATTTCGTGGTAAATCATAGTCAAATAAGGAAATAAATATTTGGTGTAGTCTATTTTGAATTATAATGAATTTTAGGCCATACAATACCTTTTAACTTCCAATACTTATTTAGTTCTGATCAACTTCTGTGATATAATTACACGAAAAATATCTATCTACCAATGTCCAAACTGCTGTTTTTTGTTGAATTAGAAAAATATCAATTGAGATTGCTTTCTTTCCCTCAATGTCATCTGCTTTAGGTCAAGTTATTTATGGGCTTATATCGGAATCTGTTTTTGATAAGTTGGTGACTGTATTATTTGACTATTGTAACCAAACATCTCATTTATATTATACACCAGATTTCTTCTGTTCCATCTTTTTTCAAATGTTTTTTTTGACTTGTTCTATTTCATATTCTTTATGATCCTCTGAAACCAATAAATACTAGAATTGTTAATGAATATTTACATCTCTTCCAGCCTTTGAAATTCGCAGCAAAAACATCGGTGTTTGTATCCACACCCATTACAAAGAAGTTTTGAAATGTGCAAACGGTGAAACAGTTACAAGAAGTTGTGACAAAGCAGCTTTCATTGGTGAACAAGCCTTTTGGAGGTTTGAAGGATTCATGTTCGTTGCTAGTTTGATTTCCACTGTTTGTGTTGTAACCCGTCGCAGAGTTTTGAACCAGAGGATAATCCAGCGAGTGCAGAGACAACTAGCAAATTGCGTTTGAAGAGGTATTCATCTATTTGGATCTAGACAATTATTTTTTGGTGGTGAATTTGACAATATTTTCAGAAAAGTTAAATTAAAATGAGTAAGCAACTGGAAAATTTTCAACAGAAACTTTGATAAATAATAATTATTTTTCAATGCAATTTAGGGGGGGTCAGTCAAATCAACTGATTCTACAAAAAATTTGTATACCTGATCTCAATGAATTTATTAAACCAGTCAAAACGTCTAGAACAATCCTCTTTTCTGAGAAATATGAAAATGATAATTTATTCGCGATTTGATTGAGAAGTATGACATGATGCATAATATTTTAAATAAAATACTCAATGACAGTGACACAAAATCCATAAGTAGATAGTAAGAGTTTCCTAATTCAATTCATTTTCTAACATAATTATATATACTTGAAGTGAAGATTGAAAATATTATGCATCATGGCAATCCATGGCAGCTCAGACATGTCGAGTTTCTTTTTCAGTTGCCCCTTTGTTGGTCTACGTCATCAAATGTGCAATTGAAAAAGAAACTTGACGTTTCTGGCCTTTTCTCCCCAATGGTCTATAAAGCTTTTACCGATTTTGTTCCAACATTTACTTGCTCACTGTATGATAGTATAAGTATAAAATGACCTGTAATTGTCCAGTTATCTTTCAAATCACCTTCATCGAAAATGCAATCCTTGATTTTACTCGAACCTTTTTCCAATAATTAGTCTCAGTTGTCTGATAAAATAAATATTATGTTTTGTTTGAATACTGCGTATCTTGAGACTTGAAACTTGAGAGAAAATTGATTGAAGAAATGATAAATATACGGACTGTTTTACTATAGTTCACGAGTTAGAAAGCAGGAAATCACTCAATAGTGTTTCTGAAAATATGTTCTAGCAGGGCTCATTTGATTCGGAATGACACTTTTTGAAAAGTACCAAAAATGACATGACCCATAAACTAAATTGAAGTTATTAAATATTTAGCTGGTAATTTAAGGGGGTTCAATATTACATGAATCACTCGAATGCCGTCAGTGTTAGCAGAATTCTTCGAAAAAAAAAATTAAAAACGGCGAATTTTTCAATAAATTACATCTCTAATATTGACAATTTTGATTTCCGTTGCATTAAGTGGATGAATGAAAATCAAAAAACGCTTCGTCACATCTACAAATCTACTGTTGAAACAATAATTTTTTCGTTTCGTATTACATTTTTCAACGTTACATTTTCAAACATTTTCCATATTGTTGTTGATTTGTGTATTTGATAACAAGTTCTTTTAGCCACCTTTATTATGCATGGAATTCTAAACGCAGAACGTTTGAACATGATACGTTGAAAAAAGTGTATGTAAGGGAAAATGATCGAGATACGATTATTATTTAACTAGAAAATTTATAGGTGAGACCAAATATTTTTGGCGGATATATTATAACTTGATGTATTCATCTGAGTGATCAATTATCCACAAGATGAATACTTCATTTCTCTGTTTGTGAAGTTCATTCAGAGAAATAACACTGCATATCTGAAATGTAAAATATTATTTTTGTATACTTAATTAGCAATAATAAACATGCAAACAAATTCAAAAATGAAAAATATTATATTACCTAGCCTCTGCTTCTGATTTTTAAATATTTTGTCGGATTCCATATCCAGCATTTACTGGATTATAACATAAATAAACATTGGGACATTAAAATGCCCTGAAGTGTTCTTGAAGTAAAATATCCCTGAAGCTAAATAATTTTAATTGTTTTCGAAAAACAGTTATATTATTTTACACATCAACGGAAAATTTAAACAACTTGCTTATTACCGATTAGCCCATTACATATAAAATATTTTTTTTCTCCAAGTGTCTAGAAGATACTGTAATATTTTAAAATTTTTGAAAACAATCGATTTACGTGTTACGATCAGTTGCGTTTTGTTGTAACGTTTCAGCAAGCGTTGAGCAGGGCGAAATCAAAGTGTTTCAGTACCGGAAATGGAGTTTCGGTTATTGAGACTTTTGTATCAAATTCTCGCCTTCTCTAAGCATCATCGTAGATTAACGGTTTTCAAGTTGTTTACGAAATACTGAACCCTTTTTTTTTTTGATAGCTCAATATGTTGATAACTCATGAAATTGATCATAAGTGCATGTCACTTTTTCGCATTTTTTTTACACCCTGTTTCGACGATGCAATTTGTCGCTGCAATTTCTCGCGGCGACTCGTCGCTGCGATAAATGTTATCTATCTGTCAGTTTACATTGCCAATATTAAAGAATAACACTGAGTGTTACAAAGATGAACGCCTACATTATCACAACTGATATATAATTTCATTCATTCCTTATAATTGATATTGTGAAAAAATCACCTTAGTACTCAACTTGATTCCTTACGTTTCGAAAAGTAATTGAAATGTTCAAAATCAACATTCTTCACAATGATGCCACCACAAATTTTTGATTTGCGGCAAAAAAAAATCACCATAGAAATAACTAAGTATCTGCAACTTATCTCACCAGAAAAGATTAATGCAACTCGAAAAACTTGCATGAACACATGCAATTTTCTGGAGTTGCAGCGAAAAATTGCATCTTCGAAACAGGCTATTAGGCACCATTCCGATTTCGATGGTCTCTGGATCATATGTTTCCTGAAGAGTAATTGAACGTTTTGTGGAATGCTAAAGTTACAATGTTGTAGTGAATTCGCTTTGTTTTGCTTCATTGGTCTTCGATAATAGTTTCCGTTTTTGTTGAACTTTCTTGTGATTGTTCAAAAACATTTCATGAGATATAATTTAAGATAACATATTTTTCCGCCACTTTTTTCTAACCAAAAATTGCATCATTGAAGAAACGTACGACCAAATTTTTTTCTTATATTTTTATTGCAACACGAAAACAGAAACATTTACACCTATCTTTTGTTGAGGAAGTCAAGTACTAGAAATCCCATCAATATGGATTATTAATGATTCATGGAAACCGTTGTTCATTAATTTATTTTAGTAAATCTCTCAATATCTTCAAGCATCTCATTGAATTGAATAATCTTTTATAAATTTTCTGTAGTCAAATATCAACCTGACAAAAATTTCCACCATGATTCTCCATTCAGAAATGACTATAAAATATTTTTTCAGAAAGCCATGACCACCAGGGATAAACTTTTCATCAGGGCATTTCGGGAATCACCTACGTCGTTTTCTGTGAATGTTGAAACGTTCGTAGTACTTTATATTTACAAACTAGTTGAAACAGACACAGTTGATCTCTTCCTGAACATTCCAGCAGACAAACCTCTAGATCCATTGGTCGAATGCTACTTCGATGGTCTCAATTACCAAGAAACTTTCAATATTCCTGAAACAGCAACTTTTGCCAAATGGCCAGTAATTGTTTCAGACAAGAAAATGGTTGCTGGAATGTGTTCTGTAGCAAGATACCTAGTGAAAACCACTACTAAGAAAGAAGTCAGAAGCTTGTTGGGATTTCGAGATGCTTGTCTCATGGCATGTTCAGAGAGTTCTGTATGGACTCGCTTTTGCGAAATTGATATAATAGAAACTACAAAAAATATTATCAGACACAAATATTACGAAGAAACTAGATTTTGTTTACCAGCCGACGTAGCGAGGTTTGAATTCCACCTGTCGAAACCTGTGAGGATGCACAATATTTATAAAGCCGCCAGAGAACGAAATAACGACAAGGACATCTCCTCGCAAATACCTATTGACAAACTCAACTTGAATCACACGTTTAGTGAAGGAACTGCCATGACACTGGCGGACGTAATTTTGTATCAATGCTACAGAATATTTTTCCAAATGTCACCCTGTGATTTGTTGGAGAAAAGATTACCATTGACTTTCAGGTGGTTTCAGGAAATGAATACTGCTAGTTTACCTGGCTTGGAATTCGCAGTTCCTAGTCGCGGTGAATTATTTGAAGATGTTGTTGAGCCTGTCTTTGTGAAACAGAGTCTCTACACTGCCGATCCGTCTCGGTACAGGCCGGAAAAACGAATTCACACCAAGCAGAACGATATCGAACTAGCTTTCAAGTTTCTTGCTCCAATCCTCAACGAAATCATCAACAAATCCGTGCCGTATGGAGGAGAACTAGCTTTTGATTGGTCCGCCGTCCCACTCGAAGCAAATCCCAATGGGGGTGCCCTACCAAAGAAGAGGGCGAATAGAAAGTGTGAGCAGCTGGAAAATCTTGCGAAATCGGTGGTAAAGTTGGCTTCGAATAAAGCTTACAAGATAGTGGATTTCTGTAGCGGGAGTGGGCATTTAGGAATCCTACTAGCAGTACTATTGCCGAAGTGTGAGATCGTACTAGTCGAAAACAAGGAAAGGTCTTTGGTGAGAGCAAAAGAACGTATAGAAAAGATGAATCTGACGAATGTCACAATCGTACAGTCCAACCTCGATTATTTTCTCGGGTGTTTTGATATTGGAGTGGCTTTGCATGCCTGCGGAGTGGCAACAGATTTGGTTATTCAAAATTGCATTGAGAAAAGGGCACACTTCGTTGTTTGCCCTTGTTGTTATGGGGGTGTGAAGGAATGTCATCATCTGAAATATCCACGGAGTGTACAGTTTGAAGAACTGAACTTGGGATGCAAGAATTATCTGAGTTTTGCCCATGCCGCTGATCAAACTCACGAAGAATATAATGTCAAGACGAAACAGGGGTATTTTTGTATGGACATTGTTGACACTGACAGAAGGTTACACGCTGAAAGTTATGGGTATAAAGTATATTTAGGCAAACTAAAACCAAAAAGTTGTACAAATAAGAATAATTTGTTGGTTGGAGTTTTTCCGACTAAAGAAGGAAATATATGATTTTTTATATTTGGTAGTATTATTTATTGATGAAATCATCTTTCGAACAATCTGTTCAGGCCAATCTCAAATTACCTACACAGTAGGTTTCGGCTGGCACCTGTCAGAAAACAACTACTCCCCTGGCTAATACCACGAAGGGCATTGAATTATACCCGACCGGTGCCAGTGCAGGTTTCTTCACAGAAGTGAATCCTGCATTCGCTTTCGTCGATACAAATGAAGGAATTAATTTTCAATTATAGGGACGGACACACTTGCAGACCGGTTTCGGGCTATTTGACCACTCGTCAGTGCAAGGCAGTGCCATCATCAACATAAAGTCGATGACTTCCCATAATTAAAATTCAAAATCCTTCAGAGTATCAAGCCCCGACCAAAGCTGATGCGAACAACGAAGTTATTGCGCCATCTACCAATGGACGAGGTATTCCAAAAGCAAACCGAATTCGCCCATTCCTCCTGCGAGAAAAATGTAAAAACATTTGACGTAGTCAGTGGGCATACTTGAAGACTGGCGTTAAATCAAATCATCTTTCGAACAATCTGTTCAAGCCAGTCTCAAATTACCTACACAGTAGGTTTCGGCTGGCACCTATCAGAAAACAACTACTCCCCTGGCTAATACTACCAAGGGCATTGAATTATATCCGAAATATGCGCAATAACTTCGTTGTTCGCATCAGCTTTGGTCGGGGCTTGATACTCTGAAGGATTTTGATTTTTAATTATGGGAAGTCATCGACTCTATGTTGATGATGGCACTGCCTTGCACTGACGAGTGGCCAAATAGCCCGAAACTAGTCTGCAAGTGTGTCCGTCCCTATAATTGAAAATTAATGCTTTCATTTGTATCGACGAAAGCGAATGCAGGATATCCTTCTGTGGAGAAACCTGCACTGGCACCGGTCGGATATAGTTCAATGCCCTTCGTGGTATCAGCCAGGGAAGTATTTGTTTTCTGACAGGTGCCAGCCGAAACCTACTGTGTAGGTAATTTGAGACTGGCCTGAACAGATTGTTCGAAAGATGATTTGATTTAACGCCAGTCTTCAAGTATGCCCACTGACTATGTCAAATGTATTTATTGATGAGTTTGAAAACTATAACAAAAAAATTTAATGCTGCAATGTTTTCTATCTCAGTTGTTCCATTATGATCATTCATGAATTTGTCAACAATCGATTGAGATAATATATGCATGCTCATTTTATTGTTTGGGAATCGGCAGGAATATAATATTTTTCTACTCCTACTATTTTGAACCGTTCATTACATACTTGCCAGCAGGTTAGGTAGTGGCTCATTTAGAATAGTGTATTCCAAATTGATGACAGCCGGTTCTGGAATTGTTTTTTTTTTAATGATGGGATATGTAACATTTGACCTGATAAATTTGATCTCATGGCTATATTCAATGGCCCCAAAATCGAATTCAGCGAATTTTCGATTCAGATTTTTTGTAAAATTGAATTGAACATGATATTTTTAGGAAGTTTATTGTTTAACATTTCTTGGAATGGTAGGTACTGTATCTAGTTATATACATGAATCAAGCAATAGTTTTACCTACTTGCTGTAATCCAGTGGCTCGTTGGTCAGTGAAAAAAAGGCATAACGAAGAAATTTGTGCTACACCAGCAGAAATTACCGCACACGCATGGTGGGATTAGAAGAAGTACAGAACGCGACTCTAGCCATAAGGCTAGTCACGTGCACAATATACTGTTTTATACTCCCACTGGCGGCCGAGATTAATTTACAATACACGTGTATTGTCAGTGAGCCATTACGTTACAGCTTTCAGGATATTGGGATTAGAAAAAATACAGTAGACGACTTGGGGATAAGGCTAATTACGTGCACTTGCGAATTATCGCACTCGGCTTACGCCTCGTTCTCACAAATTTTCGCTCGTTCGTAATTGGCACTTATCCCCCTTGTTACGTTATGTACAGTTGCGGCCAATAAAAAATAGGACAACTCTTATAGCGGATTTTTGTTTAATTCTAGCTGCTTGAATTTGTCTTATGAATGTCATATAGGAACATTGAATATTTGACATGTGTCAAACAATTCTAAATTAGTAATTTATCATGCCCCATATAAATGCAATGACGAAAGGTGAAATAATCGCTAAAATAGACGATGGGTGGTCAGTGAGGCAAACTGCGACATTTTGCAATGTTAGCAAGAACTCAGTTTCAGGTATTTTAAGGATATGGCGAAATGAAAGAAGAATCGATAGAAATACAGGCTCAGGACGTCCAAGAAAGTCAACTGCTGAACAGGATGCTGCTTTGATCAACAAATTGAGAGCGAATCCACTTTCAACAGTAGTTGATGCTGTTCCAGCAACACATTTTCCAGCATCCTGTCGTACGGGCCGTCGCAGAGTAGCACAGTCTGAATTGAAATACCACGCAGCAGCAAGAAAACCATTATTAAACAACAGTCACAAAGAAGCAAGAATATGATTTGCTTTAGAACACATTGCTTATGACGAACACTTTTGTAATCGTGTTATTTTTACAGATGAAAAGGTTTTTCAATCCTCGAATAGATAGATAGATAGATACATTTATTCATCACTAAAGTTTCATACAGTACAATATATACACAATATAAAACTTATCAGACTTGTCAGGTAGAGATGCAGAATATATACAAAAAAGTGCTTAAATCGCACAATATAAACATACACATGATACACATAAATCAAATATGGATAAATATAGTATTATGGTTTAGTCCTAAAATATATAAAATTCAGGATAAAAAGTGCAAATAGTCATTGTTAAAATTTCAGAAACTCTTCTAATGAATAAAATGCGTGATTACTCAGGAAGTCAAATAGTTTTGCTTTAAACATACTGAAACTTTCGATTTCCCCCTACAATTTCAAAGTATGGTTGTAAGTATAAGAATTCTGAGCTATGCCCATGCAGACGTGGATATGGTAAACGAAGATGATTAGCATTGCGAGTGGTGTACTCATGTATCATACTTCCTCTCATATGTATATGGCTCTCTTTTTTTATGTTAAGGATAATTAGGAATAAGTGTCAGTATTGAAAGCTTGATGAATATTTGTCTGCAACTTTCACGTGGATGGGCACCCACAAGACATCTTACAATTTTTTTCTGGGTTAAAAACACCCTTTGAATATGAGCAGAGTTGCCCCAAAGTATCAGACCATAACTAAGTGATGACTGAACAAGTCCACAGTAAGCAGGTTAGAGAATTTCTGGAGATACATTGCCACGCAACTGTCTAATAACGAAACACATACTGCTTAGTTTGGATACAAGATTGTCTATATGGATCTCCCATGTGAGTTTATTGTGGTCTACATACACTCCTAAGAATTTGATATGATTAACTTGCTCTATAGACTTGTGATTCATCCTGATTAAATCACTGTGGTCACTGCTCACATTTTTTTGTTGAAATGACATAGAGTATGTTTTACTGATATTAACTGATAATCCATTGTTATTACACCAGTCATAAAATTGATTCGCACAGATATTTGACATTGCCACCGATCTTTCCAATATGTTTTCCGCTATGAGCTGATTTGTGTCGTCTGCATATATTATCATCTTGTTTTGGGATGCACAAGAGTGCATTATATCACTTATAAAAATGACGAAGAGCAAAGGACCAAGAATGGAACCTTGTGGTAATATAGTGGCAATATTCGTGTCTATCGCCCACCGAATACACGGTATGACGAGAAATATGTCAATTTAACAAATAGAAGTGGTCGTTTTTCTGTGAATATGTGGACGTGGATATCAGCGCAAGGACCAGGAGTTCTATGGCATATTGAGGAAAGATACAATAGTGAAGCATATATCAAAATTTTAGGAAATGTTATGCTTCTTTCTGTTGAGATTCTTCCCCTCAACAATGATTTTATCTTCCAACAAGATAAACTGCTCAGTGCATAACTCTGCCGTAGTGACCGAATGGTTTCGGGCCTGTAATATTAATGTCCTCAACTGGTGTAGTGAAAGCCCGGACTTGAATCCAGTAGAAAACGTTTGGGCCATATGCTAGTCAGAGAAATTCGAAAGGCGAATATAAGACCAAGGAACGTTGAAAGTTTGTTGGAGGTTATTAATAATGCTTGGGAAGCAATAATTGAAGAATATTGTTCCACATTATATAGATCAATGACCAGTAGATTAGGAGAAGTCATAGACCATAATGGCGGGATTCCCATATATTAATTGTTATTTTTTTCTTGAAAATTAAAGATTATCCAGTACCCTTTGTTGTTTAATTATGATCAACAATATTATTTCCTTTAGTGTTACTATTATTCGAATATGCGACAAAAAAGGCAATTTCACACTACGTAACAATAACTGTCACATATTTTTTTGGCCGCAACTGTACTATTTGAGCTCGACAGTTTCTCCTGAAGGAATGAGTAAGTCTTGCATTTTCATTGGCTGGAAATATAATTGGCTGCTTTTTTTGAAGGGTATCTATTGTGTTGAGAACAATACTAAAGAATAACTCATCAAACTAAACAGAAGTCTTTGAACCATCGAAATTTTCTTGATACGGATATCCCTGGATATGTTGAAGTGCTAAGCAGGTGTTGGATATATTTTTGTTGTATCTTGAATATCAATCGTTTTTGGAATTTGAATCGTTCGATCTTTTTTGTATTGGGTATGGCTATTGTTACAGTTATGATTGTAAGCAATGTGCACCTATTCACTTCAACTTCGTGAGTTAAACAAAATTATAAGATACTGATTACTCTTGACAAAAATGAAATTTTTCCGGAAGGAAACTGAAAAAAAAACGATCTATTATTGCGCACCAGGATGGGCAAACAGATATTTTATGTGAAAAATTTTCATTGCCACTGTGTACTGTTTGTCAAGATGTGGACTTAGTCAATTAAAATCGTTATCATTTCGACCAAAATCATAATGAAAAACGAGCTGGGATTGTAAATTATTCTGCTTTCACTGGGAACTGAAGTATTCTCTGTCCAATTGGTACTGACATGATCACATTGAATGTAATATTCAATACAGGTCTGTATTCATATTTTTAGAAATGAATCATCCTTTATCAACCAGGAAGTCGTTGTCAAATTATAGAACAAAAAAGAATAGTTACTGTCAGTGGCGGATCCACGGGGGGGTTTTCGGGTCCGGACCCCCCCCCATTGGGAAAATAAAAGCTTTTTTTTTTAATTTTTATCGGCTCCTAATTTCCAAATTTTGTTAGGGAACGAAGAAATGTCACATAAGCAAGACAAAAAATAAAATAGAATATATTTTTTTGCTTTACAATTGAAGAACTTTAATAATTATTTTTACATTCCATTGAAAACTAAAGAGCAGGCTACATTTGAACATTAGTGAATTTTCATTTTTTAACAACCAATTTCATCAATTTATTCAATTCAATAATCCTCCAATTCCTGAAAAAATAATTCTCAAGAATTAAAAATAGTACAAACAAGATCTGGATTGAATGTTACCCAAACAAACCAACAAACAAATTTTGCTTGAAATTTTTGGACTCACCGATTTTTCTTTCCTTTTTTATTGGTTCAGTCGGTTCAGACAGATCAAGCCGAGTAAAATATGAAAATAGAGTCCTCTTCATGTTGTAGGTTCAAAATAAAATACTTTTTTTCAACTATCAAATTGCAATTTTTCTCGATGACACTTTAAAGAAAATTGACACTTGTCAGGCTTATCGAGGAAAAGTTCGAGAAATTTCTGACAGTGCTGCCACTGGATCCTTTTTGGCGCAGTATTTGAAAAATTAGACTTGTTACATTTTTTATGAGTATTGTGTATGCCGGTAACGATTTGAATATACTATGTATGAGTAGAATATGCTGTTGATTAGGTTAAATCAACTCGATTCGATTTAAAAAAAGTAAAGTTTCGAATCTACTTTACCTCCTTTTTTTTGGATGTTGACTAGTTTTTGCTACACGGTAGCTCATAATTTTCTGTTATATATATAAATTTTGAGTTATAGACCCCCCCCTTGACCTGATCCTGGATCCGCCACTGGTTACTGTTTATATAATAATTGATTTAATTTTGAAAAATACTGTCAAAGTTTTCCGATTTCAATATTAAAAACACATTTTCAACTCCGATAACGCTTTATTTAGTCCATTTCCTGCACATATCGCTCAACGATATATCACTGAGCAGCATATTTCCGCTGAGAATCCAGAGAAAACTTCCTTTTTTCGATAGGTACACTGATAGAGTTGTGTACCATTTCCAACTTTTCTTTCAATGGATGCGATTGGAAAAAAATGTACTTGCCAGTTTCAACAGTGGTGAGTGCATTAGCCTAAAAAAGAACCCCGCTCAAATTCTCACCCTGATAAAGGTCACCATTGGTACAACCTTTCTTAAAAATTTGCGGTGTACCAAGTATTCTTTGCATATCTGTAACGTACGTCAAGAACTTCCTTTGATGGACGACAAATTCCCAATGATATCCACATGCTACTACCTTAGACGTTTGATGGACATGCATTTATGTACATTTGAGAGACTTGAGGAAACACACTGGATATGAAAATAACTTCTTTTGGACCTTTTAGAAGTCAACTGCAGCGCCACTGCTTTGGACTGCACATGTTATGGACATCTATGAGCTGCACATATAAAAAAAATCATAAACGATATGGGTGGGGGTGGGTCTCAGAAGGAACAAAATGTATTGATAGGTATACATATGAACTACAAACTTTCTTGTATTTAATAATAATAATAGTTGTTGTATTGCTTCTAAAAAAAAGTTTACAGCAAGAAGTGTATGGGGGTAACAATAAAAAAAATTATAATATTACGATATAGTTTCATCAATTACAATTTCTAGGCAACGAAACTAAAATAGAAGTGTAGTAATACATTTCAGAGAAAATGAAAATACCGCAGTTACTCGCTCAAAATGAATGCTCTTAGTTTAAGAATATTCCAAATGTACTCGGATATTTTCTTGGCCTCAAGGACTGATAATTTTTGTAAAGCAACAATCAATGTTTCCAAACTCTGTAGGCAGGAAATATTCTGTTTCATCACTGTGTAGATGGGACAGTCAAAAATAATATGGAAAAGTGTTTCCGTTTCGTTTGTGTTGCAGACTGGACAAATCAGGTCTGGATCAATAGTATAGGAGATTCCAATGAGTGTGAATTTTAGTTTGAAGTGATTGGCCATACGTAATTGAGCCATAGTGCGGGTGACTTGGATGGGCAGTTTTAACAGAAGATATGAGCTCGTTTCAACAGTAGGTAATATTAAATAGATTATAAAAATACATGAATGGGTAACGAGATGTAATTGCTAGATCAGAATCATGTAAAAATTGATAGTATCTAGATAGTACGGATTTTCTATGCTTTAATAAATCGTTTTTGTTGAGATTATTCCATAAAGGCAACTTTCTTGTCTTGTATTTCTCGCAAATTGACAAGTTTTCAATATTTGGCGTCGAAGGTTTTGCCAATTGTGATCAGGACGTTTTGAACTACAAAATATCGGAAGTTTCGAAAATTTGTCCGAGAGCCGTTTCCCATGCACAATAAGATTAGTTCGGGGTCAATTTAAAGAATTATTTATAAAAGATTTCCTACCGAATGATAAATTACTGCCCGTATGCAAATAATGAGGTGTAAAAAATAATATTTATCACCAGCAAGACACGTTGGGAATGCAATCAATTCCATAAAAATCACAGATGCTACTTGAGATATCTACTATCATTCATTTGAAAACATATTTTTCTCACTACATTTCAGATAAGAAAGGTCAGGACATATTGTCTCAAAACAAAGACTGAGTTGAATCTATACAATAATCATAAGATAACGATCATGAAGTATAAATAATAAGATAAGATGTTTATTTTTCGAAGAGCGATTCAGTAATTCAAAAGCAAGATGTGAATGTTACGAATAAACATGGTGTATTTGCTAAAACTGGAGTTGTGCGCAGACTTCAATCTGTTCCCTCGTATGCATTCTGAAATCTCTAGTTGGTATAATAATATTGAGCAAAAAACAGTTGTTTTTAATGAAAATATCATAGGAGTAATCGGAACAATCAAATCTAAAATATCGATCCGCATGGATATTGATTGTAAACAAAATTGTTGATTAGTAAAATGAATTGATATAAAGCCGATTAAGCCCAACTTGATTTTTTCTCTGTATGTACGTCTGTCTGTCGTTGGAATTTATGTACCACGATATCTCTCGAACAGAAAGAGATATCGCTTTGAAACTCAGGTCATTTTTAACCCTCATAGGGGTGCAGAGACCTATTTATTCTGAAGAAAATTGAAAAATGAGAAAATCGTTTTTCCGGCATTTTTTCGAAAACATTTGGCCTTTCGGTTGTAACACGTTTACCATCACAGTTTTGAATGGAAAAATGTTTACTTGCCATTTGAGGAGTCCTTTTCTTTCCTACAAAGACTATCAGGAGAAAAATAAAAAAAAATTACTTAAGATTCTATTGGTGCTTTTTGTGTAACATGTCGGTTTTTTTCGGACACTCTGT
The DNA here is from genome assembly GCA_032362365.1 of Zygogramma bicolorata. Lineage (NCBI taxonomy): Eukaryota > Metazoa > Arthropoda > Insecta > Coleoptera > Chrysomelidae > Zygogramma > Zygogramma bicolorata. The sequence goes on along the minus strand of JAVJAQ010001197.1, from coordinate 351,543 downwards.
AGACCATACCGTTGCTCGTAATCGAAAAACGAGAAAACTGTCGTATAGGTCTCGTGATACTCTACAACTTTCAAAGAATAACATTTTCTTTTGAACCGATTGGAAATGGAAATTGGAAATGGAAAAATCGGGAAATTTCTGAAATTCATGTTTTTCTGGAGGTTTTTGTATAAATATCTCGGAAACGGATGAGAAAATCAAAAATCACTAAGAGTAAAAAATAATCATCCCAGTTTATACTATAAAAAACCTAAATACATTTTTCCTCAAAATTCAACAGTACGGAAAATATGGACAAATTTACAATCGGAAGATTGCAAATATGATTTTTTTTTTTAAGAAAACAACCGATATATCTCCGAAACCACTCACTTTATCAAAGTTTAATATTATAATGATAATAATAATAATACGACTTTATTCACATATCAGTTTAGTTATACATAAACAAATCAAACTACCATTAATAATAAATATATGTGAATTGGCGAAGTGTCACTGTAGAAACAGTGTTTTTCAACTCAACTATTTGTCAAATTTGTCAAAGGAGTTAACTTACAGATCTCGTCGAATGCTATAGAAAACCTAAATACATTTGTTCTGTAATATCAATAGTTTAGGAAATATTGATGAATATCCGTGAAATTCGATCAACTCGAATTCGTCTATCGAAAATTAATGTGAAAACGGGTAAACGTTCAGTTTGAGGTTAGAAGAGAACCACAAGATGGCAGCAGGAGAAAAATTCGAATTTAAATCGAAATCAAAGAATCAGAAAATGAATTCACATTCGTCAATAGAAAAAGCATGTAATGTTCATTGGGCATCGTGTGTATTTTCGGAAAATTTTCGAAAAAGCAAACGAAATCAAAAGTCGAGACTCAATTTTCCCCAACAGTTTTCATTTAGTATTCGAGGGTTTGGATTTTCAACATCCTTGATAGAAAATAGACTTCTTTCGTTTGTTATGTTACTAAAGTGAATAGTTCCATAACAACGAAAACTCATTTGGAAAACATTACTATGGATTGAAGTTGGTACTGAAAGTTGGATTTATGCAAGAGTACTTATCACTTTCCGAGAAAAATATTTCATATTCAGTAGATTACTTTATGAATCAATATTTTTACTTAAACTTCAGAAAATTCAATTGTTCCGAGTGAAAATGTCATTTACTATTCGTATTTTATGAGATGGCTAGGGTAGACAACTAGTATCCTTCGATAATGTCCATAACATATATCTCGGTATGTTAATAAAAAATGCCCGATTCCACCAACATTTTTAGGGCTCACTTAACGCTAGGTAGAGAATATATCTTTGGGTAAGGGGTCTATTTCATTTCCACCAAGTCAAATCTTCACCTAAACCGGTCTAGGGCAGCCTTATATTTAGGGGTCCGAATTTCTCCACCTAAACAGACACCTAGTAAAGGAATGGTAGATTCTAACATCATTTTTCAGTGTTTTGTGGAATATCATTTTTGTGTATTTCTGTATAATTTTTGTACCCATACCGTTTTTTTTTCGCTTAAATATGATAATGGAAATGTTTGACGATGATTTTGAAATACTTGACTTGATTCAAAATGGATTTCCTAGAATAATATATGATAGAAATAACCACTTTGATAATATGGACAATTTAACGTTTTTCCGTCGGTTCAGATTAACTAAACCAACGGTTTTACATATTTTGGAGCAAATAGAGGATCATCGGTTTTTTTATTCTCGATAATATGTTTGTGGTGCTCTATAATATTAAGCAACAGCTCTTTTTCATTATTGGTGTAATTCGGAGCTCTTTTTTTAGGTAGGTACTGTATTTGGATCTTCCGAGAGATCCTCTTGCTGTTCTCCTGGCTTCATTGCTATTTTTTATAAACGCAACCAGACTACCCACTAAACATTGTTATATAACCCTAATGCAGCAGTTATATTACAATGTTGCATGTTACATTGTCGTTATATGTAACTTTAACATTTATGTTATGTGGATGTTATAGCAAAATGTACGGGTAGGATACATAACAATGTTACAAGCTAAAAATGGTTATGTTGATGCAATGTATCTGCATCGTATCCGCAACGTATCTGTTTCACGATTTCTATGTTATATGATTGTGGTATTGTAACATTATCGTAATATCCACCAGCTATGTATAAGAAACAATATAATATTTTTGTTACATAACAATTATACATTATTTAAGAACTACGTTATATTTATCTGTGATGTATAGGTAACATTGTGTGGTTATGTTTTGTCAGAATCGCATTACGGTTCCAGAAATTGGTTCTGGAATATAAATAAAAGAACAAGGAATAATATGAAAATATATTCAAATAACGAGTATAGAAAAATAAATAAATGAATATATGGAATTCTGAAAATTAAATTATAATTCTTTTAAAAAATCAAGAAGTGTAATTTATTATTCCGAACGCTTTTTCCGCTGCTTGGAAAATCTCAGCCACTGTTTCCTCAAAAGATTTTCCAGTAAGATCTGGGAAGCAGTGCTCAGCTGCATCTGAAAGTGATAATAAAAAAATTATGGCCAGAATTGAATAATAGCTCTTAGAGATAAAAATGCTATTATTGTACTAAAGTCAAATCAGTACCAATGACAACATATTAAGGATATAACAGAAACCATTTTCCCCGAATGTGGTTGATATGTTTTTGCTGAGTTTTTCAACATTACATTATTTGACAAGCTCTTTTCAGAGATGTTGACAGACATGAATTATTTTCATTGTTAAGGTTCCCTACTTAATGGGCGAAATCTCGGGATGAATCATCAGGCATTTTTTCTGGAAAATGTGGATAGCATATTTGCTTTACATAGGGTATAAGTTCATCAAGACATTTTATACCTATCTAAAGCAAACCAAAACATTTTACTCTTTCCTTACGATTAGTTTCATCGCCCATGCGTAGTGAAAATGCTTGTTTATCACTAATAATGATAATAATACTGGAATCTTGGAAAGGCGACAGGTGGCAAACTTGGTAGCAAAAACAAAATTACACTTTCTCTTTGTTGTGCACAAAGAATAACGAATAACGCAGCGTACAAGTGACAAGTGACACTGTGGCGGTGGCGTGGCGATAGCGCAGAGCGTTTTCCTTCCTTTCTCAGAACAAGAAACTTGCGCGGCAGACCGTCGTGGCACAGAACAGCAGCCAGATCGATTCGGTCACGATCTCTTCGTTCAGAATAACGTAGAGCAATGTGGAATATGTGTGCTGAACTGCGATAGAACATCATGATCGTGATCGAATCGAACTTCGGAATCTGGTGCTGACTAAGTAGATCATACTGAAGAGAGAAAGAGAGATGAATGTAAAGGATGAATTGCATGGGTGGCAAACTGCCTCATCAAGATCAAGACTGTTATTTATTAATTGTTTTAATGGTTGGTACAAAAACGGAGCCAAAAACAGACTCGAACCAAAGAACTCATAAAAATGCTTGTTCTTTTTGAAATTATTGATCTTCAAAATACGAATAAGAATTTAATAATGGAGCGTTTTAATTTTTTTTCAATTTTTATATTTTATGACAAAAAACTATGAAGTGACAACAGAAACTTCATCAATGATTTGTATAACTGAAAAATATTACAAATATGAGTAGCTGTAATATCACATGAATGTTAATACTCACCTGTATGATAATATTGCATATTATGTACTGAGAAAACATTATTTTCCTGTCACAGAGTATAACATTACATACATATATTGAGATAATATTTCATAAACATAATATCATTCTAACAAAGTATACATTACAATGTTATTCCAAAAAAATGTTTCTCAATGTTATTGTTATGTTTCATGTTTAGTGGGTAAATATCACAAATCACAACAAACTGAAAACTTTCGAGACTAATAAATGTAATAAATATTTGAAAAATCCTTGAAAAAAAACACAGGAACGTAATTATTATAGGTTAAGGTTAACCAATGTGCACAACTCACTTTGACAAAAAAAATTGCGTTGTTGCCAGTGTCTTTCTCCACTTAGTTGGGAAATTCATAATTTTGATTGGTGGAAACCATTCCACAAATTTAAGGTATCCCCAAATTAGGCAAGCCCTAACTATTCTTTCCCTACGTGAAAGTCTGTGGAAACCGGCATATAAAGCAATCCATAACTTTAGTAAGCCATAGTTATGTAAGAGAGTCAATTATAATGAAATTAAATGAGAATATTGTAAAATATGTCTTTTCTGCAAATCGTACGAAACTATTGACATTTCTTACAACATTTTTTAAAGAAAAATTCAAAAATCATTATTGTCAGGGAATATCATTTCCTTACAGTTATGAAATATTATTAGTGTTCTACATATATGATATATATATATATATATATATGAACATTTTTCATAGTAACCTTAGTATTTTTTTAACGAATTCCAAAGCACCATTAATTTGTGAATGAAATTATTGGCGATTTTTTCGAAATTAATTATTATGTCGAATTTTAAACGACTTGCGGAAAAATAGTATGTCTACCTCCTAGGAAAAGCCTAACATTCCTGGACGTCTTAGCAACACCTAGGTAAAAATATACTATAACTTTCCATGCATTTTTCCTTACTATCAGTTTAGTATCCAAATTATCGAACGCAATAAATTTAATAAGTATATTGTAGACAAAGAGCAAATAATCGATACCTATTTTGCATCCTCCAAAAAATGGATTCAGGTGCATACTTTCTAAGTGTGGATTTATGTAGTCTCAATGATCAAGTAACAAATATAGGAAATCTGAAGGTTGATTGGCATGAAATTCATTCTTGACCAATCAGCATCCAACTTTGCTGTAATTGTTACTTGATAATTGGGGATACGTTAATCCACACTAATAATTTATGTTATCGAGAGCTATATTCAAATATCACGTCAGAAGATCACCATTCTCTTAGTGGAAGTCGTAAGTATATTTCCAGGCAGAAGACAATCCGGTAATTAGGTCTATTCTGGTGTACTGTTGCTTCTTGGATATAACCGATATATAACTAGATTATTAAAAAATATTGAAGAATGGGTACAAATACAGTTGTAATGCACAAAAACTCTCAATACACAATATTTTCTAGAACTATCCCAAGAATTGAATATCAAATAATATTTCTACAAAGAAATAAATAAAAGTAAATAAAGAAAAGTGAAAAAGGAAGGAGAGAATTTAAGTGCCTTCCTGTTCATAGAAGAGAACATGCTTCGCAACTCACTAGTGATTGGAATGAAATTGGTGAGACGCGGGGATCGTTGTATTCATACCATGTTCGTGTACAAGGATGTCGGCAATAATCTGCGTAGTGTCCGTTATTGGTAGTACCACTGTGGTTTGTGATAGCATAAAGATTATAACGACAGGGGGCGATATATTTCTTCTGTGTCTACAAAATTTAAGGACCCATACAGCACACAGCACACGATATCCTATGGACGTCCAATTCATGTCGGAATAGCCTTGGACCAATTTTGGATATCCATAGGATATCCAAATTTTGGATATCCAAAGTATTCCCAGTAAAAAATATCCATACGATGTACAAAATGGATATCCTTTCGGATATCCACGATGGATATCCATGAAGGATATCTTATGGACATCCATTTCGTACATTTATTGTATAATAAATAATTAATGTTTCTTCCGCAGTGGCACCCTACGAATTGGCAACGTGATTGGGCCATTTATATGGACATTCCAGCAAGAAAGTTGATATATTTAACTTTTTATCCTTTATTTAAATAATATTTGAATATAGCGTCACCTCAGAAGACGTGACGCGCGACGCGAAATGCAAAAGCGCTGCATTGTGAACTCACATTGACTCGCTTTCCTGACGTGCAACCGTCTATGGCGTCTGTCAAATGTCGTAATTTTGAGAGTCGTTGAGTGTTGGGTCGGTTTGAAAAAATTATGTTGAACTGAGTTGAAGCGTTGTGGTGTGCATTGTGCAATAATTGTGTTCATAAAGAAAGGAAAAATAGTGGTGTGTTAGTTAATAATTGTAAACTGTGATCATTAGCATTCACCGTGAACGTGAACTTTTGGAAGGAAGCAAGTGAATTGTCGAGTACTTTATTCATATGTTATTCAAATTGAGAACTATTCAAATTCATCAATAACTTTTCTGTTGAGAACTCTTGGCAAAAAAAAATTCAAATTTAAACTATATCAAGTATTTTGTTTGAAAATTAATGAAAAAAAAAATAAAAAAATTTTATTGACGACATAAGTTTTTTAATCGTTCGTCTACCACTCTACAGTTTATCTTAGCTTGTCAAAATTTTTTAAATACAGCGAAACCAGTCTATAGCAGAACATTTAAGATTGCACATAAGGTCACGTTGAGTGCCTTATCACAGGATATATTACTGACTATAATCCGTTGTCCAAGAAGTGTGCAGCACTTTTCACGTCTCAAGCTAGGTTGGTTTCTCTGTAAAAATTGCACAAATAATTTTGTAGAATTATGAACGATCTTATGGACGTTCTTGATGGATATCTCATGGATGTCCATGAAGTATATCTTGTAGATATCCATGTTGGATATCTTATGGGTATCCATGAAGGAAATCTTATGGATGTCCATAATGGATATCTCATGGATGTCCATGAAGGATATTTTATGGACGTACAGGTTGGTGGCCTAAGAATGTCCACTGGACGTCCATTGCATATTCTTTGGATAAAAACTGTACGTCCATCGGATGTCCATAATATCCTTAATAGATATCCATTAGATATCCACTGGATGTCTATGTGTTGTGTGGGAAACCTCGATAGTTTGCAGTGATAATCCTTCATAACAGTAGTCGAAAATTTTATCGATATCAAAATGTACCCCAGAATAGACCAGAATGCCGTGGTTGACAATTTGACTAACCGGTATCTATTAGAATTGTTTAGTGAGATATAGTTAGCCAATGCCTGTGTGAAAAGGATTTGAAACGTTTTTGTTACGCCATCTACACTATAATTTCTGTTTACTTGCCAATGCACTACAAAGTTTCCGACTCTGAAAGAAAAATAGGTGCAGAGTTCTGTCTGCCAGTTTGACTGAAATATTGAAAGAAGGATAATGAAGCTTCAAAATACTTTTGACGATAAAATTTCATTAAGGAAATGAAAGTTTAGGTATTAAACTCATCTTCAAAACATGAATGATCTAAGACATTGACAATAAAATCCACTTATCTTTGTGAATCGATTGCCATATTTTGGCATTATGTATGAATAAGATGCCTAGAAATCCTGGTGATTCAACTGATTAGATTTTATTTAGATTTTTGTGGCGAAAAAAACAATCGACGCTTTTGAAGGTTTCCCCTATTTTTTCGGTAGAGGGCGTTATGTTCCCATTTTTCAAATTTGATGACAAGTGTCAAGTTAATTCTCATATTGTAATGTCACTTTGAAATTTTGGATGTGTACGATGTTTTTATCGTGTTTATTTGTGGATTTCATTGCTTTTAAATATCGAAACGTTACTGGTATCTCATTGTCCACCCATTATCCTTTAGGTTGCGATCTCTTCTTTATAGCTAATCAAATAAAAGTGGAAAAACCCGACTGCACATTTTCACTTAGTGCAAATTTAGATTCAGACAAGACTGATAAGAGCGTGTTGGCGACATCTGTACATATTGTACGGAAACCTCCAAAAGCTCAATTATCCACCAAAAATCAAGCAATCCAGATTTCGCCACTTTTATCCCAAACTTCTACAGGTATAAGTAAACACACCAGGGTTTTCAGGCATCTTATGTATGAACAAGCGAAAAAAAGTGTGATTCAAGCTACGACGTCCATAAGAAAAAATGAAAGAAAAGACATGACTTGAAACCATTGACATAACAACTAATGGACTGGCCTTTATGACAGTTTTCCCATAGCATGATGCGGAATACATTAGAGAGAGAAAGGAAATGCACATTGAAGGGATGTTGTGAAGGACAGAATGACAATTCTATACTTGAATTACTCTATCCTTCATAACCTCTCTTTCTCTGCTACACATGAGTGCCCTAAATGCAAAACTCTGTATTCGCCTCTTAAGTCATTTCGAGTATTCTGCAAAAAACTCATAGTTCACTTACATATCGTCTTGTGCTACTGGAATTGGTCACGATAGATGGAGATAAAATCGTAGATCCGATGTTGTCTGTTTCACACATATTGCGAATGCTCGGACTTCAAAAACAGCGTTTGAAAATTGCAAATACCGAGTTTAGCAATTGAATAATGCAAAGAACCAGTTTTGCCACTGTGCAAATCAAACTTGCCTAGTTTTGCATCTAAATGTAGTTTTACAGATATAGAATTTGTTCATTAAAAAATCGAGAGTAGAATTCAAAAACAACCCAGATAGCACTAAGACATCTTAAAGGAATCTTGAAGTCATCTTATCCAAGACATTTCTGATATCTTAAAGATGTACATGAATATCTTTGATACATCTTTAAGACGTCTTAAAGATGTACTCATGTTACAGAATAAGACCTTTTGAAGATATTTTTTCACAACACCTTAAAGATGTCTTTTCATAGCATCTCAAAGATATCTTTCCATAAAATCTTGAAGATATCTTATCATAACAGCTTAAAGATGTCTTTTCGTAGTATCTCAAAGGTATCTTTCCATAACATCTTAAAGATGTCTTTTCAAATCATCTTAAAGGTATCTTTTTGATCAAATTGAAAAAATGAATGGATTTTTCAATGAAACAGCAATCAGGTACTCAAAGCAATTTTACTGAAAATTTAAACACCATATAATTTTATTACACATTTATTTCAAATGACACAAAATAATTTTGCACGAATTACCAGTGTTGTTTTCGAGTTTTCCTCCGAATCATGGTCATTGATCATTTCACCAGGTAAAATAGCAACGTCCACATTTCGAGAATCGTAACTAGATTCACTGTTGCTTTCATTAGTTTCACTTGGGTTAAGCTGCACGGCTCTTTTAGCCTGCATATAGAATTTCTGCAAACCACTTTTTTTCATTTTAAACTGTATACTTACAAAACTACACTCCACAAAACAGATAAACAAACTTAAACAACACCAAGCACGGCAAGACAAATGAGGTTAGGTTTCATTATAAGTTATAGGTTACGTTCCAGAATCAGCGGCGCCCCGTCTTGAGATGGTAAGTGGCACTGTTTCAGCCAATCATCGAGCACGAAAGCTACGCGCGAAATTACTGCCTCTGGTTCGAATTTTTAAATGGTACAAGTTCATCTGAGTCAGTGTTGTTCCTACTATTACAATTGTAATAAATCTATTACTAAAAATTGTATTTGTTACGATATTACGCCTTTTACGAAATATGCGAAATTCTATTACACTTTGCATTTGTGTTGGAGACTTAAATGACGAATGGCGTCTACCTACTAGTTTTGAAGAAGCTGAAAAATTTAAAAATGATTCTATCGATGAATTTTGGGGTCAGGTGTTTTCAATCAAAAATTCTTTGGATAAACCAATGTTTCCACATAGTCAAAAATTACTTTGTGGATTATTATCGTTGCCACATTCTTCGGCAGCAGCTGAGAGGATATTCTCTCAACTGAATTCGATAAAAACAAAGTTGCGGAATCGTCTTGATGTGAAAACGTGCAATGCACTCATTTTCACCAAACAATTGTTGGGGGACTCAACTTGTTACGATTTTGATCCGCCCAAAGGATTATTGGATTGTAAGGAAAATGAAGCTGAAGATCCAAATACTCTAGATTGTGTAAATATTTCATTTTGATGTTTTTTTTCACATATTTTGTATATTTATTTAAAATAGATAATTTCCGTTGAAAATAAGGCTGAAGATCCAAATACTCTAGATTATATAGATGATATTTTATTTTGTTATTTTTTTTACATATTATGTATCTTTATTCAAAATAGATTATTTCCGTTTGTGTCGACTTTTTTCTTGTTTCTATTCTTACTGTCTGCTCTAATATTTTCAAAACATTGGGAAGAAGTCATGGAACCTGTGATTTCCTTAGCCAATGAGCTGACTAAATGCACCGGAAGCTACGACCAATAACTTGTTCAAGGTCGGATTCATAGATCCGATATTCGTAAAAATTGTCCGAATAAAGCTGAATTCAGACAAATTTTAATTTGGACCAATCAGAAAGTTGTCATATCATAGGATTTCGGATCACTCCCAATCCAACTTAGAAAAGGGCGAATTTTCTAAAGTTGAAGTTATATGGATATATTGTTCGCAATTTTTCTGCGAAAATCGTACATATATGAATTCGACGTGCATGGATGAAGGGGATTCGATTTACACTAAACACATTGTATTCCATATTACTGGAAGTTTATCTTTCATTTCGAATATATATATACATTCCTTTTTTATTTGTTATTAGTGGGTAGAAATTTAATTGAGACAAACGGTAACATTTTTATTACTAAATGACAGAAAAGTTACAATTCTATTACACTTTGGGAAAATTTTCTATTACGAAGAAAAATCCCTGAGGAACAACACTGATCTGAGTGTCTTTTCCCATTCGAACATTAGTAAATAGATAATCTTATCGTCTTTTCCATTCAAACATAAATATGACATACATTTTTTCCCCAATATACATTATATTCACAAAAACAGCTACGGTATCGAGGAGAGGGGAGAGATTCATTCATTGTACTTGAAAACATTCATCAGTTATCTTGTGTTGAAGATTTGGTCTGAAGAAGTAAATTTATATAAGATATCTCAAAGATGAGATAAATAAGATATCTTACAGATATCTTTCAAACGTCCTAGAACATCATGACATTTTTTGGTCTGATGAAGTATATTTTTAAGATATCTCAAAGATGCATTATATAAGATATCTCAAAGATGAGATAAATAAGATATCTCAAGGATATCTTTCAAACGTCTCAAAATATCACGACATCATTTGGTCTGATGAAGTATATTTTTAAGATATCTCAAAGATGCATTAAATAAGATATCTCAAAGATGAGATAAATAAGATATCTCAAGGATATCTTTCAAACGTCTCAAAACATCACGACATTATTTGGTCTGATGAAGTATATTTTTGAGATATCTCAAAGATGCATTTTATAAGATATCCCAAAGATGAGATAAATAAGATATCTCAAGGATATCTTTCAAACGTCTTAAGACATTACGACATTATTTGGACGAAAATAAGATATCTTTAAGATGTCCTGTGCTATATGGGAAATTTAAAATCAGTTCTGTGAAATAAACAAGAAGCAATACATTTTTTGGTGAATTTACTAAATAAAATCAAACTCTGAGATTATCCTCTTCTTGCAGATTATCCTCATCTGAGTCAGTCTCGAATTGAACAGGGGCCGAAGTTGATTCTCTCGCGTTCTGTAAATCTCGCATACTTAACTCTCTACACGTATAGGTATATTGGTTTATTGAGGTGTATACACTTTGGAGATTCAGGCAAATCTTTTGCTCGGTGCCTGAAAATATACAAAAAAAATTCTAACGTTGCATTTCAACTACACTTATGATAGTTATCACCTTAACGCTTTCTTTCTATTTCTTGATCATTTTTCCTGTTGCACTGGCAGTTTTCTAGACTTTCCTCTCTCTGAAGGTGTAATGGTGATGTCTAAATCGATTTTTGTAAAACACTATTCAACAATTAACTTACAAACATCACATTCGAAGAATGTTTTGTTGCGAATGATGAATAAGTGAAACAAGAGAACAAACACACGCGATTCAATACCATGTGTTTAATCACGTGATCCGTATTGCGGCACTTTTATTGGCTAGGTTGCATATACAGACTTTTGCAAGTGAAACTCGCTTGTAAATGAAGAGTTTTGCATCTCACACGGATATTTGAATGGGATTTGCATGGAAACTACATTGTTTTGCATTCTGTTCTGATGTTTATATGGTGAACATTGAAAATACCTTTCATGTGGTACCAATATCTCCATTTTCGACATTTTGGCAAATACCAAGTTTTGCATTTAGGGTACTCACATGATGAAATGCGCTTTAAGGTTATACTTCAAGTATTCTATCTTGCTCATTCCGCAGTCCTCTCTCTATTAGTGCCAGTCCCCCAGTTGTAATGTCTATGCTTGGAACTGAAATCACTAGCGCCATCTCTCCTTAGTATTCACTCGTTCAAATGATATTCCCATAAGCAATGGAACCAACCAACGTTGGTGAAAAGAACGAAGTGGTATGAGAAGAAAACCAGGAATTTTCAAGTCGATGATGTGGTTGTCATGGATATCTTCCACGAAATTGTTGGTTGAAGGGCATCATCACCGCAGTATTTTCTGGCACCGATGGTCAAGTCAAAGATGGGGACCCTACAGGCGACCAACCGCAAAAATATGCCGAGAATGTTGATGATCTGATATTTTCTCATGTTTTGATTGTTTTCACTCTGTATCTAGGAGCGCCGGAACCATGGGGGACAATGGGGGCTCAGGCCCCCATAGAGAATTGTCTATGGGGGCGGGGCCCCCATAGTGAAGTTCTGTTTTGCAAAACTGTTACCATGCTCTCATAACAAAAATGTTTCGTTCAGAACAAATTATGTATCGGTCTCATTGCACCTCCATAGGTGTATCAGTCTAATACGGTGGTCATACCATGCGATACGCAACCTCAACACTCTCCTGCTAGTCCACTCCGCTTACGGTCAGTACGTGTATTATAGTTGAATAAGTTATTGTTGTTAGTTGTTACCTTGTAATAATTATTTGTAGTTCACTGTACAATCACTATTTACAAAGGTACATACGTATACCGTATATATTGTAATAATGAATAAAAAGAAGTGATATCTGATATATCAAATCGAAAACGAATTTACGGTCCACGATTACACAGCAAACACTATGCGATTGTGCTGTTTTGAATTTCTACAAAGAGCTTTTTTCTTGAGTAATCACGGGATAGCAAATATTTTTGGTTATTTTTTATTTTAAAAAATAACCCAAAGACGGCAGACCTTCTATGAGTAAAATTATAATTTTGATCCTATTTGTTACATATATATTATATAGTTCATGTAGAAATTTGCTATTCGTTTCTTCAGTAGTACTCAGCAGACTCGCCATTTGGTATTCAAGGTTTGAAACTGGCTGTACTTATAAGTTTTTTTGTTGTATTCTATACTTTACTGAAGAGTTTGGATCTTATTTTCATTATTTCAAACACATATATATATATTATTCTCATGTCTATTTTTGGAGACCAAGCCCCCATTAGTAATTTTGAAGTTTCGGCGCCTATGTCTGTATCTATTTTCAGACAGTTTGAATGACAGTGATTGAAAAAACAAGGGAATGTAGGTTGCTAATAAATAGGAGAGTAACATATAGAAGATATTTTAAAATGGAAATCGACGAATGAACTTTGGGTAAGTGTATAATTCATTATTCATCTATAATTGGAACAAACTCTATTTGCTTCTTCAACCCTTCGAATACCTTTTAATCATTTCGAGTAAAAATATCAATTTCAGAACTCCAACGTAAAAAATAACCAGCTTTTTAACATCAATGCAAGTTGCAAAAATTTTATTGAGAAGTGACAGATTTACGTTCGAACAACGCAGAGTTGAATTTTGAATTTCAAATAAAAAGTTTGAAATGAAAGTCCATAGTTTATTGATCATTTTGAAAACCTTGCAAGCTTCCATGAAGAGTGGTACTCACCTAATTTTTCGTTGAGGTGATCGTCTTATCATATTGATGAATGTCAAAATCTCAAATTTTGTTTCACTGAAGTATCATAGCAGTAGAAGTATTTCGAAGTAGGTACATGAAAACAAATTTTTGAAATTTCGTCCCCCAGCTTCAATACAACGCCCAAAAGGCATCAAAAATGTGTTTCAACCTTCGAAAAGCGCTTGCGATTTCACTATATAAGATATATACTAACTTCTCTTACTTTTTGTCGCAATTCTGTTTCGAAATTCAGTTCTTCTGCATGAAACAATTTCAATTTGAAAGCTATAAACATAATTATACATAAGGTAATTGTCCCATTTACAGATAGTGTCCCAGGTACTGACACTCCTGTTCGTCATCAACAAAAAATAAGGTAACTATATGGCTGCATTAAAATTGTGGATTTGGGAACATCAGGCACAAACGAGTATTCGGTAGACATTCGTAAGTTGAATTTTGAAATAACCGCCAAATGAACTGACAGCTAGCTTCTGTTCTGAGTGCTTCCCGCCATTTACACGTGAGAGCGTGAGAGCTCGTCTGGTAGACAATTTAACAATAACAACAACTTATATGTATAGTTTTTGTGCAAGTTCTGTGAACAGCGTCTGTACTTCTCTGCGAATTATTCGATGCAGGTTAGTTTCTGGTTGATACTTTCACGGTAAAATTATTCCATCCAGACTGATCATAAAGAAGCAATTGAATATTTTGAAAAATATAAATGTCAGTAATATGTACATATACCTATTGCATCATGTACAATGTATCTAAATGTTAGCTGTTTCTTTTTATTTCTACGAGTTTCCGTATTTTCCATTTCTGTTGTCATCTAATTTCATATTTCTGTGGTTGAGCTATGTACCAGTTACTGACATAGCGATTTCATTACTGTTACCGTTATATAACTCGATTTACCTGACTGTCGGTATCTGGGACATGTTAGTCAGTACAAGGTATATATATGGCTTTTTTTCAGAAGAATGGCTCATCGTCGACTTCAATATTCGGAACAGCAAATGCAAAAAGCTCTAACAGCTGATATTGAGGTAAACAACTATATATTGTTGAATGTGTGAGGTTTGGTTATCCAAATAATATTTTCAAATGATGGTTTAGTTGGGGAAGGGATCAAGATTTCGTAGATAAACAATTCAGTTTTTCTACAACTTTCAATAAAATCCGAAACGTTGGCGAAAAACTGAATTGTTTATCTAAGAAATCTTGATCCCTTGCCCAACTAAACCATCATTTGAAAACTATGTTGTTGTTTGTTACGATAACCGACATTATACAGGGATAATCTTAGAATTAGATGAAGATGAAGTTGAAGTAAAGACAATGGTCAGAAGTGGGCCCACGGGATGGAAATGGTCAATACCTGATGACGCTGTATGGTACTCCAAATCTGATATAATGGAGATAATTAAACAACCTAACTTCGCAGCTGTCAATAAAAGAGGAGTTTCTCACGTTCCTGAAATGCTGAAATATCGAATACTTTTACTTGATTCGAATCATATTCATTCGAACCATTTTCCTATTGTCTCTAATCGGGACATATAGATGTCAGTAACTAGGACAAGCGAATTTGTTTAGTGGCAGTAACTGGAACAAACGGTTATTTTTTTTGTGAATCTCATTCAAGAGTATTATATTACTAATAAGAAAGTAATTCAATCATTAAATAGCCTTGAAAGCAATTCTGAAGTTTCAAGTGGTGGAACATTTTCAAGAAAAGCAATAATTATTCCAGAGATAATGTACTTAAGGTGTCAGTAATTGGGACGGATACCTTAGTGGTTGCCTTTTTTGTTTTTCGATTATTTTTTATATATTTTATAGTTGTTATAATTATATTCGATTAATTCGTCTATTTGATGTTTCTAGAATATTTTCGAGAGACGGCAGCCCTTATGGCTCTTAATGGAAATGGTAAGATCATTTTCAAATATGTATAATTCCATTGAAACGACTGGCCCATCGCCCGGAAGAACAGTGGCCGGCCCCATGCCCGGAGGAACAGCGACCGGCCCCATGCCCGGAGGAACAGCGAACGGCCCCATGCCCTGAGGAACACCGACCGGCCCCTTGCCCGGAGGAGCACTGACCGGCCCCTCGCCCGGAGGAGCGACACCAAAGACGTAAGTTTTAATCTTGCCCGGAGGAACAGCGACCGGCCCCATGCCCGGAGGAACAGCGAACGGCCCCATGCCCTGAGGAACACCGACCGGCCCCTCGCCCGGAAGAGCACTGACCGGCCCCTCGCCCGGAGGAGCGACACCAAAGACGTAAGTTTTAATCTTGCCCGAAGGAGCAGCGACTGGTCCGCCGCCCGGAGGAGCAGCGACGGGCCCGTCGGCCCGGAGGAGCAGCGACGGGCCCGTCGCCCGGAGGAGCAGCGACCTTTCCCCCACCCGGAAGAACAGCGACCGACCCCATGCCCGGAGGAACAGCGACCGCCCCCTGCCCGGAGGAGCACCGACCGGCCCCTCGCCCGAGGGAGCAACACCAAAGACGTAAGTTTTAATCTTGCCCGAAGGAGCAGCGACGGGCCCATCGCCCGGAGGAGCAGCGACCGGTCCCCCACCCGGAGGAGCAGCGACCGGTTCCATGGCCGGAGAAGCAGCGACTGCCCCCCCGCCCGGAGGAGCAGCGACTGCCCCCCCGCCCGGATGAGCAGCGACTGCCCCCCCCGCCCGGATGAGCAGCGACTGCCCCCCCCCCCCCGCCCTGAGGAGCAGCGACTGGCCCATCGCCCGGAGGAGCGACACCAAGGACGTGAGTTTAAATCTTGCATTTATTTATTCGGATCCTTTATTTTTCAACTCAATAGAACGACCTGTTTTTTATTTTATGACTGTTCCATTATGCATTTAGTGCAAAGTACGATATGAGTGTAAGTAGAGCTAGTAGATTCATTTGTTGCATAGCACATTTTAGTTTGCAATAGTGATATCTAACGTTTTTTCGTATCTATTGCATCAAATTCAACAATTTACAATATGCAATGAAAAGATAAATTGAAGACGTTTCAAGTGATGTATCTCTTGACTCCAACTCACTTGAGACTTATGGGTTGGATTTCATCCCGCCGATGTGGTGGAAGTGACAAGGTTGCAAATATGTTCAAGAGATTTTCCCTTAAAAATTAATATCTACAGGCTAAAGTATTTTTTTGTTAAACGCTCGCTATGAAAAAGTGACATTGTTTTGTTTTAAGTGGTACACCATTTGTTATTGATCTCGTTTGCTACTTCACGCCAGAAAAACGCGCATGTAAAAAGGCTTGATTTGATTAGTATCTCAAAGAAAAAAATAAATAATTGTATAGTATACATGAGAAAATTGTCATTGTGTTTTGGTATTTATATAAGAATTCCGAGCATAGGTAAAATCACATAATATATTGAAAATTTCACAATAAAAAAGATAGCAAGTAAAGTTATTGAGTCCAGCCACAGCCATCTTGAATGAAGCCAGCTGTGGTCCTGATATCGTATTGGCACCCATATGGTCATTATTAAAACAGAAATATAATAATCGTTTTTCAATTGAGATGTTTGTATCTTCATGGTAATTTCATTGTTACAGAAAGAAGAGAGTGGAGGCAGGAAAGGTGGTCGCGTCGTGGCGGTGGAGGGGGTATAAGAAGGAGGGGGAGGGATAGGGGGGGGGGGAATAATCTAAATGTTATTAAATTGAAACTCATTGGGCGGTTCTTAGACGTGATGGAACACATCTTAGAACCGCTAAATGAGTGTTGAAAAAATAAAATTATTTATAATAAATCATTTCTCTCCGTTTCCAAATATGTTATCTCAAGTTTAATTTTCTTAGTACCTACTTATCGTCTCGAATAATTTTCAAGTGTTTGTCAATTTCAGTCAATTAACTAAAGTAGAAGTTCACCATCGATTAAGACGTTGCGTTTTTTGTGGATGTCAACTCTATGAAAAATTAATTCTACATTTACAGTTCGAATTACAAACAATAAGTTTATAACAATAATATGAAACTTTTTCAGAGATCAATTACGCTAAAACAAATCTGATATTGATTGCACTCGACGCGCGTTTCGTTAACAAGGTTACCATCTTCAGGAGAAGAAATTTGATACTAGTATCAAGTTAGAAATTATCATTGGTTTTCAATGACACTTTTAAAATGATTTTCAGAGAAGATGAGATGAATTTGTGTTGATAGCTGATAGATAGAAATACTTGAGGAAAGTATTAAAAAAAAATCAAATTCTAAATAATTGAATTGTATTTACAACATTAGTTTCCAATGAAAGTTTCAAATCGTTTCTCAAAAAAAAAAGTTGAGTTGGTTTTTCAATAGTACGAGAAAAATTGAGAAAAAAGGAAAAGTGGCGGTATGTAATCGATGTATTCACACCATTGGTTTCCAATGATAGTTTAAAAAAAATGAGTTGATGTCTCAATAGTACGAGAAAAGTTGAAAAAAAAGAAAAGTGACGGCGTATATTCGATGTATTCACACCATTGGTTTTCAGTGATAGTTTAAAAACAAGTTGAGTCGATTTGTCAATAGTACGAGAAAAGTTGAAAAAAAAGAATGGTAGTTTGAAAAAAAGTTGATATCATTTGTCAATGGTACAAGAAAAATTTAGAAAAAAAAGTGACGGCATATAATCGATGTATCCACGCCATTGGTTTCCAATGATTGTGTAAAATAAAGTTGAGTTGATTTCTCAATAGTACGTGAAAAGTTGAAAAAAAAAATGACGGTATATAATCGATGTATCCATATAAAAAAGAGTGATCAAGGCTCATCAAGATTCGCCCTATAGCTTGTTAAACCTCAAATCATCCCGACATCTGGTCCGATACCATTTTCTACACCGTCGGACCCACATATGGTTATGAACATCTTACATCCAGAGAGTTGGCACCTAAGGAAACCCCGATGTCAAGTCAATCAAAAGTCTCGATAATGACCTCAAAGTTGGAGCCGAAACGTCGAGAAGATAACTATTCCAGGCGTGGTTCTACCGGAAATTGAAGTAGTCATTTTATATAATAAGTAGTTTGAAACAACATCGGATATTTCAAACTTTTCACATTTAGGATCATCACTAGCGGATCTCCATTACGAAGCATTAGGAAGCATCTCTGAAATATTTGTTTAACAATTACACACAGATTTTCAGATTATTTTGTTCTGTTTTCAACTCTATGCCAAACCAAACGTATATAAAAAGATAATAATTCGTCGTAAAACAGTTTTTAAAGTTCTACTTCACATTTAAGCACAGTTCTGACCTCCGCTTTGGCACATATCTAATTAATTTTGACATATTTCATACGGAACTTTTTCTAGAGATCAATTATCCTGACACTAAACTGATATTTTTGTAATCGACACGCGTTTCGCTAACAGGGTTAGCATCTTCAGGGGAAGAAAATTGATACTAGTATCAGGAAAAGTTTCATCTTTTACACTAAAGGTTCTAATTCCATCGTTTATATTTCATACAGTTGAGTATACAGAATATGCATAAAACAAGACAAAATAAAAAAAATTGTTGACTTATTGTTCTTAAAAAATTGTTCTAAAATTGTTCGTTCCGTTAACCATCTGGCGAACGTCAACTCTCAGAATTCGAAACTTGTGCTAGTAATGGACTAACGAGGCCTTACATTTTAACGCGTGATTACCCAGCACTTCTAATACCTATACATTGAACACCGACACGATTTGGAAGTGTTTGGCTAGTCATGTCTGAGATAAAGTTACTCATGTCCAAATTCGTTAAATTATCACGAAAGAAAAAAACAGTTGAACTTTCGTTTACAATTTCTCCAGATAGGAAGATTCCTTTGAATGATTTTTTCATCACGCTCCACGCTTTGATTCTCCTTTGGACAATAATAGTTTATATTACTTGCTTGCAGTGCAATGAAATGACGGATTTATGGTAGTGACATTGAGGGTGTTTTCCCCCTTCGACTTTGAACTTTTTGAGTTAGAAAAGAGAATCTCTTTTCCTGGAAAACGGACCTCAATCCGTCCTTGCTGACTTGTGGCGGTGGCATCTAACCTTCTACTACATACATTTTCGCCTGCAGTAAAACTTTTCCATAACATCAAAATTAGATGAACTGGGAGTGTAGTGGTATGTTCCCAATGCGATCTTCAATTTGAGAGTTTGGGTCGACAATGGTGTAGTCAGTAATTGTTGTAATCGTCAACCACCTAATTACATCCACGATTGGCTCAAGGCAAAAAATATAATCACTGCAAATAAAATTCATCATATTCGAAAAATATTCGAAATGGATATGATCAACCCATTCTTCCAATTAGACTAAGAGAGACATATCGCGGAAGAATCCACTACTTTAGTAGAGCCCTCAATTACCATTCTGCAAGTTCAGACTGGTGGACTCAAGCCGTGGCGAGCGCTCCATGAAGTCAAATTTTGATTTCTATTTATATAAAAGAAACTCGATCCCTAAACAGTATTTTTCGGACACAGTTTATCAATTTGGTTAAGAGAAAAACGACATTAAACAATATTATTTCAGTTTCCAGTTGCTTGGGTGGTTTTATTATTATTATTTTTTGAACAATAGCGAAGTTGACTTATCAGACTTTTTTCTCAACAACCAGATTTGATTCCGAAATGTTAACAACGGTAAGTATTTTGATAATCATTCGTTCTTGTATTTTTTTTTATTCGAGTTATACGAGAAGTTGCTAATAGAACGTGTTCCATTCAGGAGGAATTGTTTATTAACCAAGAAAGACTTCATCCACCACAAAAAGATGACTTTTGAAGACTAACCAGTTAGAATTAATATATGTTGAAAATAAATGTCCCTCAATTAGCTTTCGAGATTTTTCAATTAAACTTCATGAAAAGGGGTTTTCAGATCTACTGAAGATGAATATGAAAACGATTTCCATTCATATTGATTGCTGATATAATTTGAAAGTAATACAAATTAGTGCACGAAATTTATTTTATTCGAGGACCCGCCGCGGCTGATCTGAATTGGCCGGAGGACGATTCAGTGCTTTGCTACATTAATTTAGCCGAGCTGAAATTCGACGCAAAACGATTTCGCATATCCCCCGTATTTGTGGCCCCTCTCTTATAACTACGAGTAGCAGGATGTTTTTCGCATTGAAAGCAAATCCTTGACGATCGAGACACCAGTCATTATACAATCTTGATTGGTTGCGTTTTGTTTACAACCGGTTATCTGGAACATTGCTTTTTTTCCAGTGAAATGAGTGACATCATGGAAACGTAAGTAGTTGTCGCAGAAACAAATAATACAAACGTTATCTCGTATTTAATGAATTGGAACTTATATCCCGATGAAATGTATACATAATTCAAGGACTCAGTTTTGGTTATCCGCTCATGCATTATAAGTTTATATAGCTTCACCGAGGGAACAAGTTTTCAAGAAACAAATGATTTATTTATGAAAAAATTTTATGACTTCAATTCTAAGTAGAATGTTAATGAATTCATAAACGAACAGCAAACATTCACATGAAAATATTAAATCCATTCTGAAAACGAAAATGATCACATGCAGATACTCTCGTATTCTTGAACTAATGTCAAAGAGGTGCAAATCTTAGTTCACGAAAAAGTGGCGCTGCAATCCAAATATCGAAATCACGGAAAGAGAAAAACAAATAAAGCGACATATAATCATAAAAAGAAATGGAACATCTGATAGTTGCCTACGATATGTTTTCTACATTCATGTGAAAGATAAACTATCTCCTATTGAATAGTAGATTTATAAGTATAATTTTTGAATCCTTGCAGAAAACTCTCAAAACCATCAGTTTGGTTCGGGGTCCAAATGACCTGCACAATACACAGCAAGTGTTTTCGCCAAGTGAATGCTAACAATTTCGAAAATGGTCGCAACTTTGATACAGTTATCAGTATTCTGGATTACCTTACTTGGCATACATTTTTTTCGGATTTCATTCATTTTATTAGAGTACTTGACCTCCGATAATTCAACTTATTTCGAATAATAAATTTCTATTTCAGTCACCAAAATCCACCTTCGTCTTCGTGATGTCCATCACCTCAAAACGATTTCAAGGAAATTCCAATCTATATCTCCACCTTGGTTCGCACGATCATAATATCTGAATATCACAGGGGTCCAGTTCGGGTCACCTTAAAAAAAAATAATCGGAATATAGAAAACTCACAACTCCTACTTCGAAGCTTCTTTATTGTGTATCGATTTAAATCGATACTGAATGACTGAAAAAACCTCATCCAGCTGATAGACAAAGAAGGATAATCAAATAACTGTGATTTGTGATATTGAAGCAATCTTTTCTCTCATCGTGAAATAATAAAAAGTTTACTTTTGTCAACATATACGTGTTCATTAAGTGTAAAAAAGCAATCTTCCTTGAATGAACACATATATGTAATATGGATGCTGACAATTTTTTCATTACATCTGTGATGTATTGAATAATTGAATTGAATTTTCCACAAGAAGACTCTTTATTGACAAGATCAAAATCAGAATGACAATAATAATAACAACGTGAAACAAAAACTATTCATGACATTTCAGATTACAGTATAATCAAATACAGTATATTACAACTCCCCCATAAAAAAATTATAGATTCAATCGTTCAGGTGGTTTGATGACCTTTCTGAGTCTATTTTTGATATTTGAATAATCTTCCGATAAACCAGAACTAGAAGATACAGGAGTATTATCTTTTAAAAAATCCTGTTAAGAAAGGTTATCAGATACTGAACAACCTCTATCAAAATCACTACCACTAGAAATATCTACATTGGTATTCGAACCACCATCGTTACTATCACTGATCCTTCTTTCTGTACCATTTGTATTACTAGGTACTAGATGACAAAATTTTTTTTTGTACCATTGATTGATTCATGAAGTCAAGACGTGTTTTTATTTTTCTCCCGAAAATTAATTTAGAAGGAGGTTCACCAGTTGTACAATGAGGAGTGTTCCTATATGAGAATAAATATTTATTTATCAATGCAGTCATACTACACCCTTTCTGGTTACCATCCTCTATCAATCTGTTAAGAGAATTCTTGAAAGATTTTACGGAATATTCCGCTGCACCATTTGTTGAGGGATTATATGGTGGCGAAGTGGAATGTACGATTCGATTCATTTTGCAGAAGTTTTCAATTTCTTCTGATACAAGCGAAGGCCCGTTATCTGATATTATAACATTTGGTAAACCGAAACGAGCAAAGCAGTCTCTCAATTTTTCTAAAGTAGACAGAGTATGTATTCGGTGCATTTCGTAAATTTCCGGCCATTTGGAAAACGCGTTTGTTATTATTAAATAATGTTTACCTTCGAATGGTCCTAAAAAATCGATATGAATCCTATCAAACACATTTTTGGCGTCAGTAAATTTAATCAAAGTTGCTTTCTCAGGTGCTTTCGTATTCATCATGCAAGGATTACAGTCCTTGATATATTTTTCAATTTGATCGTCTAACATTGGCCACCAAAAATACTGACGAGCCAAATTTTTCATTTTCACCATTCCATTCTGAGCCCCGTGAACTTCGTCTAATAACTGTTGCCTGAACTTTTTTGGTATCAAAATTCTGTAACCCCACATTAATAACCCATTATCGATACTAATCTCAGATGCTCGCCGTGAATAAGGCTTCACATCATCACTCACGTTCTCCGGCCAGCCGTTTAATACATATAAATATACTTTGCTCAATTCTGGATCTACCCTAATTTCTTTCCTTATTTGATCCGAATTAATAGGTAACTTATCCTCAATTAAAAAATTGAAATAATAAAAATCGTTTCCTGTACCCCCTTCAGGACCGGAAGCTACGGGTAATCGTGATAAAGAATCAGCTAATTCATTTTTATTTCCATCTACATGTTTGAAAACGTAATCGAAACCACTCAAAAACAGAGCCCATCTTTGTAAACGCCCTGCTACCATTTGTGGAATTTCTTTATTTTCACCGAAAAGTGCTAGTAATGGTTTGTGATCGGTACAAAGAATAAATTTAATTCCATATAAATATTGATAAAAATGTTGAACTGATCAATAAACTGCAAGTGCTTCCTTGTGTATCACCGAGTACTTTCTCTCTGTGCGATTCAAAGTCCGTGACGCGAAAGCTATAGGTTTTTCGATTTTTCCCGGTAAAATATGTACTAACACTGCACCAATTCCAAAACTCGACGAATCACAATATAATTGAATTGGTAAGTTAGGGTTATAATAAACCAAACCTTTTTCTTCAGAAATTTCAACTCCAGCATTCAGAAAGACATCTTCACTATTTTGAGACCAATTGAATATTTCATTTTTGCGCAATAATTTATATAATGGTTCTAAAATAGTTGACAAATCTTTGATGAATTTGCTGTAATAGCTAACCATGACAATGAATCCTTTAACCTCTGTTACATCAGTTGGTCTAGGCGCTTCTAAAATAGCTTTAATTTTATTCCTATGTTTATATACGCCATTTTTATCAATTATATGTCCCAAATAACTTATTCATTACTTGAAAAAATTACACTTACTCAAATTCAATCTGAATCCTGCTCTATGCAAACGATCAAAAACTTGCTCCAAATTATATAAATGTTGTTCTCTAGTACGACCCGTTACTACAATATCATCCATGAAATTGATCGCACCATCCACCCCTAGTAGAACTTTTTCCAATTTCATTTGAAAAATTGCGGATGCTGGTTTAGTACCAAACGGTAATCGATTTGGCAAATAGATTCCCTTATGAGTACTCCAAGCTAACAATTCCTTTGAACTATCTGATAGTTGTAAGCATTGGAAAAGTCTAATTTTGTGAAACACTCACTCCCTTGTGAGGCTGCTAGCATTTCATCTATCCGTGGCAAAGGATGTTTTATATCTTTTAAATATTTGTTGATAGTTATTTTGTAATCGGCGCATAACCTTAATTTTCCATTGTCTTTCAATATGGGCGGGCACTAGAGGAGTGCCCCACTCTGAATTGTCCACTTCAGTTATAACTCCCTCTTTTTCGAGTCTATTCAGTTCCTCATCTACCAAATTACGGACGGCAAAAGGTATGTTTCTTGGTTTAATGAATACTTTTTTGACATTTTGTTCTAATTGTAAATCAACCTTCTCGTACTTGAACTTCCCTGACTCCTCTTTGAATAAATCATCATATTTCGACAAAAGCAATTTAAACCTCTCATCTTCCACTAGTTGGTTTACCAAAACATCCCTATCATTTATACCTATGTGCAATATATTCATTAGATCTCTTCCTATCAAAGGTTTACACCCCTTTCTTACTACTAATAACTTACAACCTCTCCTCTTTTCTGACTTGTACTTTATTTCTACTGATATTTCTCCTAACGGCCTTACTATTTCCCCTGTATATGTTTTCAATCTAACGTTTGACATTTCCAATTGGCAGTTTCTAGATATACCCTTTCCGGAATTATTGATAACCCTGCGCCAGAATCAATTTCCATAGACAATGGTATATCGGTAATCTCTACTTCGATCACAAATGAACTGTTTTTATTAAGATTTATTCGAAAGATATCGACAAAATCAATGTTTCCTTCACTTTCAGTATCATCCTGCCCTATATTTGCATTAACATAGCGACTTTCTTTTACTTTTGATCGGCAAACCTTCGCCAAATGGTCTTGTTTTTGACAAATATTACAAGAATGAAATCTAAACTTACACTTGGAAAAATCGTGATTACTATTCCCACAATGTTTGCATGAAACTTTCCCTTGATTTCTATTTCTACTGCTTCCAACATTTTGTCTACTCAATTTGTTTAAGTCAATATTTGAATTTGAATACGTAGTAATCATTGCCGCCTCTTTCTTCAATGCCACTTCTAAAACTTCTTTTAATTTTATTTCATGACTTTCTTCGCACAATCTGTCTAATAAGTGTCCTTTCTTTAAATCCGATAAAAAACGGTCCTTCAAGACCACCACCAAACGTGCGCCAAACTTGCATTCCATTGCTCTATTCTTAATTCGTACATACCATTCTCGAACAGATTCACTTTCCATCTGTTTCATTTCATAGAAGCCAATTCTTTCTTTGAAAACAGAAACTCTCTTGGTGAATTGTCTCTTTAAAATCGTACACAATTCCTCAAATTTCTTATGTTTGGGTAGAACTGGATCACACAAATCTCTCAAAATTTTATATGCTTAGTCGCCCACTATTGTTAATAATACCGCTACTTTCTTATCCTTTTCGATGTAGTTAGCCAAACAATATTGCTCCATTCTCTCTTGGTAGCTGTTCCAATCATCTCCAACTTTGAATTCTGCCATACTTCCGATAGAAGATCTTATTATTTGGGTTGTTTCCGTCATGTTATTGGGTATCCTCGTCGCCAGTTATGTGATGTATTGAATAATTGAATTGAATTTTCCACAAAAAGACTCTTTATTGACAAGATCAAAATCAGAATGACAATAATAATAACAACGTAAAACAAAAACTATTCATGACATTTCAGATTACAGTATAATCAAATACAGTATGTTACAACATCAATAAATCCATATTCACTATAGAACTATTTGAAAAAAAAACAGCATACTGTCTACTGTCACAAAGAAAATGACAAAGAATATCCTTGGGTATCAACTTTCTTCACTTCCGATATAAATATCGGTAAGGGAAGACTGTTCTTTGAACCGGTGGAACTATGAGTTTTCTGCTGGGTTTTCCTACAGTTGAAATAGAAAATGCGCTGCCGACCCTTGGAACTAGAGAACATTAGTTGTACTTTTTCCGCACAAGACTTTCAGGTGCACTGGTGAGTGGGTTTCAAGAAGGGAAAAAACAAATGAAAGACGAATCAATCCCTCAACCTTTTGTTATATCCCTTTGTAGGGAAAAACGAAGGGAAAGGAGATTTTGATTCATAGGTCAATCGCTATAGAATTTCTGAAGATGGAAAGACTGAAATATTCAAAAGGGGCAGTAGCCAGAGATGTAATTGATGTTGACAATAAAAGAGGGATGAATCGTTTTTCTCGGTGGAATATTGCAAGAGCACACGTAAGAAAAATTCCAAAATCGGTCAAATCTGTTCCGTACCAATTATCTGGAGCTCACAGGATTATATAAGTACTTTTGGGAAAAGGTGATGAAGAGTTCGAGGAGTCCTTTCGGCAATTCATTTCACTGCTTTATGACAACACTAAACAATAATAAAACAAAAATTCGAGGACCAACAAACAACCGCATCAATACTTTATAATATTTCGTATTCATAATTTTTCTTCGTGAATCGGGTTCAGGACACTAGCAGTTTCGACCTCTCCCTCGTAAATAATCATACATATTTCATTTGAATATTGTGATTTAGAAATGTGAAATTTTCATGAATGAAATTTCCAGTATGCACGACAGTAGAAAATTTTTCAATGAATGTACCTATTCAACAAGATTGATTAAAACTTACTGATTGAATTTTATTGGTCAGCACATGGAAAACGACACTAAAAATTCGTTATTCGTGTAACTAATAATAATAATGATAATTGTGATCATTGACTAGGTTGTTTAAGACGAAAAAGTAATAATAATAATAACCGTCTTTATAATTCTATCAGCGTTACAAAGAATTCATATAATGTCTATGATATGGAAATAAGAGCCAGAGTTCAGCTTTTATAATGAACTGAAATTCGTTACAAAGTTGTTCGTTGAATCATGTATCCTACTTTCTGAACGAAAAACGCTACTTATCGTTATCATAAATTCCCATTTCTTGATACAAGCTTAAGTTCTTATGAAAATCGTTAGAAATGTCAAGAGTTTGGAGAATATTGATTGCTTTATACCACAGTAACCAATAATACCGATGGAAACACAAAATAGAGAGACTACTTTGTGTTAAATCACACAGAGCCAAGCAAATATCTCTACCGATACTTTAACATAGAGCAAAAAAAAATATTCAAATGAATGTAGGTACCTAACTGATATAATTAATTTCAGATTCAACAAGTGTGATTTTCGCTGTGAGAAACTCATTCTATTCGTGAATGGAAAGTTACATAAAGGTTAGTACATACATTTATGCCAGCTAAATTCACATGATTTTTGATAGAATGTTATTTCAGTCATTTTTTGGTTAGGAATAATGAGGGGCAGCAAGATGCACGGTTTCACAAGGCAAATAACGTGAAAAGATAGTTTCACGATGACTCCCTTCGTCATATCACCATCTACACTATGCGGACGGCAGTTTGAACAGGTACTTGCCGGAAAATAACTACTACCCTGGCTATCTGCCACTCAGGTCATTGTATATGACATCTAAGCAAATACCCACGCTCATTTCGTCTATGTCATTGCAATCTGATGTAACGAACGGTACGGTTTGTAATTGTTGTTTCACTTTTATTGCTTTTCTAGGTACCCACAATAATCCCTCAATATTTTCTTTCTAACACTGTAGCTCTTTTTCAACCTATCTGTATCAGTTTATGTTTACAGAAAAGACAACTTTACAATTTACAATCCCATCGCTCTGTTACTAGTGTGGTAATTGCTGAAAGGGTATTATTTCTGTATTATTTCAACATTATCACTTGCTCATCAACACTTCTCAACTAATTCACACTTTAGCAAAAATAATCCCAACGCTAGATCACCAGATGTAACTGCTGCGAGAGTTATTGTTATTCTGTATGAACTTCCATATATTTTCCTTCGCTTCACATGAACCTTGTGTCCACAAAAACGAATCAAAACAGATAACAATCCCTCCGCACGTCACTTGTTGTAATAATGACAAAAGATTAATAT
The DNA here is from genome assembly GCA_032362365.1 of Zygogramma bicolorata. NCBI lineage: Eukaryota > Metazoa > Arthropoda > Insecta > Coleoptera > Chrysomelidae > Zygogramma > Zygogramma bicolorata. The sequence goes on along the minus strand of JAVJAQ010001197.1, from coordinate 322,926 downwards.
TTTCGTCAATGCGTGTGGCAGTTGGCTTTTTGAATTCATAATATGGCAGTTGCTGTCACCAGACGAGGAGGGCAATTTTCACCAAGAAAAATGACATTTACCGTACTATTTAGTTTCTTCTAGGCATAAAAATAATGAAAATTCCACAAACAGAAAAATGTGTACTCAATAATCTGATGTACTTATATCTATAAATACCTCTAAATTTGCCCTACTGGCTAAATGTATATTATAGGCTGCCCTACGGCCCATCCCAATAACTACTCGATGTCAGAGAGAGTCAGAAAGATTTCTCAACTTGTGATTCAAACAACAGATATAAAATTAACGATGGCTTCTCTTCCCAAAAGTAAATAAAATGGTTATTTACGTTAACACACATCAAAATTGACATACCAAGCCTTCTGTCTATCTTGCATGGCTGATTCCATTCCATAGATTTCATAGTATTCCAAGATATACCACTTTGCACACGAATCAATTTAACGTTATTCATTTTGCCCGATTTGTCCGACCGTCATTAGATTCTCGTAATGAAACGCGCCCCTATAATTTTGGCAGGAGACAAACCTTGAAAGGCCTTTCCCTCGTGTTCGCTAGTTTTTTTTCCTTCGAACTTTTTCTTGTTCTTCTCTTAACCGTGTCTCCGGATCAACTTCCCTTAGAGACGTTTTCGTTACTTAATTTGCAATAATGCATTTTCTAGAGCCTGCCGCCCACACAGCGCTGTCCGTCGGCTGATCCCACGCGAAGGCGATGTTTTGTCTATCAAAAAGTTTACACATTGAAATCTCATATCTCGTCTAGACTGAAACAAAGACTTCTTTCATTAGGTGTTTCGTGAGAGGAATTCTTAAATGATTTTGATACATTGTATATGAAGCATTCATATACAGGGTGCGAATACTTCAAATGAGTTCACTTAAAAATGCTCAGCATTACACTGACCTTTTTGCATAGGGATTTAGTTGGATGCCAATCAATGACCTACGATGAGGTATATACCCAGGGTAGCACTTGCTTTCCGGCAAATATCTATTCAACATGCCTTCTGCATTGGGTGGTGATGTAATGAGGAAGGAACGGTAAAATTTTGATTTCATAAGGAGTGGCTGATGATTTATATTCTTAGTTTTTTTCTTAGTTAGCCAGGTGGTTAGTCAAGCGAGCCGAGCTGCTTGCTTTGATGCGGATACAGTGAAAATTTTTGTCGGGTGGGATGGTTGGACGCATATAGCATGCGAGTATGTAGTACTCAAGGGTTGTTCAATCTTCTGTGTAGAAATATGGGTTCAGCTAAGTCCTAAACAGCCACTCGAGTGTCTCGGTCCAGCACTTTTAGCTTTCAGCTATCGCTTACTTGGTGATCATAACATGACTTTAGGTAGGGCTGAGATTTGCTCTAGGTAAAATAGTAAATGCACCACCAACAATCATTACATCAGCCATATCTTGCCCTCAGAAAACTATTTGGGATCAACTTGTGAGAATGTCAAATCATGAAAAAATAACAACTGAACAGAATGAATCATATAATTCTAAAATTGAAGACTGAAGGCGAAATGGGAAAGTGAACAGTTTGTAGGATTTTTAAAATCTTAGACACGTATAGTACAAATTGCTAGTAATTTCTTCAAGATGTGATATCGTTCCAAATGGCTGAGTCAAATTCTGAGGGTATTGAAATACAATCATCGATTTATGTTCCAGTGTGGAGAAATGATGGAAATGCGTATTTTTTTCAGCTGATATAAACAAAATCTCTCCAAGAACAACTCTCAATACTTACCTTCGGGAACACCTGAACTTGACTGGAACCAAACGTTTATGCTTGGAAGGAGGATGCGGAACTTGCGTAGTGTCTGTTTCCAAAAGAAACCCAGTCACACAGACATATGAAGTCGTTGCGGTGAATTCTGTGAGTACCTATTCAAGAATCAAAACCAAAATTTTTCACGTTTTCGACATCATTGATGTTGATATAATATATGAAATAGTTCTCTGTCCTATAAGGGATTGACTCTGTCACATTTCACAGTTGACGGTTCCGCGAAAAACCATGCTGCTCCTGATGTATGGCATAGGGAGTTAGTAATAGGACCTATCTGATGGAGGGCTTCGATTGTGGTCGATGTTTTTTTTACGCAAATACTATTAATAACATTTACTCTATGAAATATAAAAATTAAGAACTACACAGTCGAAAGCAATATAAAATGGGAATAAAATAAAGAGAGGACTTGTTGGATGCCGAATATCAAATCATCTTTTGAACAAGTTGTTCAAGTCATGCAGGTGCAACTACCTACAAAATGGGTTGATGGGCTGGCTTCTGTTAGACAACAACTACTCCCCTACACCGACAGGCGCCAATGCTAGATTCTTCACAGAGAACACTTTCGCATATGCTATAATGGTGATACAAGTGTCGGAATTAATGTTCAATCATTGGGACGGGCACACATGCTGACCGGTTTGGCCTCCCATCAGTGCAGAGTAGTTTCTACCGGCAACTGGAGATTCGTTGGTTCCCCATAATTAGAAATTTTCCTCCCGCATGAGTATCATACCTTGAACAACACTGAAGGTGACAAAGAGGCAACCAAAAGCAAACCGTGTGTGCCCCTTCATCATAAAAGGAAAATACTTCAATACGCGATGAGCGAAAACCCTGCAATGACACCAGTCGGATACAAGTTCAATACCTTTCGTGATATTTGCCCGGGGAGTTTCAAGTTGTTCAATTGTAATTGGTGGAGATGAAAACGGAATGAATTACTGTTTTTGTGGTGGTTGTTCCGGGAAAAACACCAGTCACACCTCAGTTTACTTCTTGCACTTTATTGTTTGATATCGTGACATACAGGGCGTTCCGACGAAAACTTGACCTCCTGTAAGTCAGAAACGGACATGTGACCTAAAATTTCGAAGAACATGTCAACTTTCATTTCGTAAGACACTTATTTTTATATGTAAACCATATCTGAAACTTGACACCCTTGCGGTTAGTAGTCTACCCTCCTTTTTTTTTTCAAGGGCATGAGAGGTCGAGTGATATATGTTTTCGGGAGCGTTTCATTCGGTATCGGGAAATTAAATGTAGGACGTTTTATTTGAGAAAATAATTTCGAAAAAGAAAAAAGAAAATCTGCCTTGCCTGAACATCGAAATGTTCATCCTCCCGCTGGAACGTGATTTCGTTTTCTGGTAAATTGTCTCTATTTTCTGGAATCTGCAGTAGGTACAAAGAAGTCCACTACTGAGAATTTCTGAATGTGTTTCCATCACCAAATGAGGATTCTCATCGATCCAGTAATGATAATTATGTCTATTCATTTCACCAGTCAACATGAAAGTAAGTACTTTCGTCTGAAAAACAAATCATTTATTTTATAATAGGTTTGGGTTATTGATCAATTTCTCTTTGAACTCCCCACAAAACTAAAGTTCACGATCAAGATCGTCTTCGTTTAATTTCTGAACTAGCCTCATTTTGAAAGAATGGAATTTGTGGGCTTTCAAAATCTGAAAAACACTAGACGCTCGAGCTACTTGTCTGATTGTTGATTATCCATTTGTACATGTCAACTGTTTAATTTCTGACCAGGGGCGCCGGAACCATGGGGGCAATGGGGGCTAGGGCCCCCATGGAGAATTGGCTATGGGGGCGGGGTCCCCATAGTGAAGTTCTGTTTTGCACAACTGTAACCATGCTCTCATAACAAAAATGTTCCGTTCATAACAAATTATGTATCGGTCTCTTTGCATCTCCATAATTGTTCAGTCGAATACGGTGGTCGAACCATGCGATACGCAAACTCGACACTCTCCTGCAAGTCCGCTCCGCTTACGGCGAGTACGTGTATTAGTTGAATGAGTTATTGTTGTTACCTTGTAATGATTATTTGCAGTTCACTGTATATTCACTATTTACAAAGGTACATACGTATACCGTATATATTGTAATAATAAATAAAAAGATGTGATATCTGATATATCAAATCAAAAACGAATTTACGGTCCAGGATTACACAGCAAAGACTAAGCGATTATGCTATTTTGAACTTCTACAAAGAGTTTTTTTTTAAGAAGTAAGTAATCACGAGATTGCAAATATTTTTGGTTATTTTTTATTTTAAAAAATAATCCAAAGACGGCAGACCTTCTATGAGTAAAATTTTGATCCTATTTGTTACATATATATTATATGGATCATGTAGAAATTTGCTATTTGTTTCTTCAGTAGAACTCAGACTCGCCATTTGGTATTCAAGGTTCGAAACTGGCTGTGATTATTAGTTTTTTTTTTGTTTTTTTCTATACTTTACCGAAGAGTTTGGATCTTATCTTTATTATTTCAAACCTATTGTACTTAGGTCGTTTTGGATTAATATTCACTTTGTGTTATCTTTTATGTATATGAACATCACCTGAATATATGACTTTATTTTACCTAGTTGATTATGGAAAATGTATATATATACATATATATATATATATATATATATATATATATATATATATATATATATATAGGTCTTGCTGTAGTGAGGTTGCAGTCGAAAAAGGGGGCTAAATTTACAAAGAAAACTCTTTGTTATACGTCGAGCTTTCGGTAATGTTTATTACCTTCTTCGGGACAACTATAAAATGGTTGATTACAATATATATAAGTTATTTTATAAATGGAGTACTTACTAACGTGAGATTGAAATGAAATTGGATCAGAACAAACAGAAAATACATGAATGAAATGAAATGACAATGACAATGACAAGTTTACTCAATCAAGGCGGAAAATTTTGGTTAACGGGTGTTGTAGTTTTTTCGTTGAAAAGTAATAAATAAGTATATATCTGACTGAGGTTGTTCAAGTCGGTTCGTTTATTCATAGAATTTCGTTCTTTATGAATATGAACCATTTCTAGAAATATTCTTTTCGAAAGATTCTTCTCTGTGTCCAAAACTTCAGTATTCTCATAATCCATTCGATGATCATTACGATTCACATGTTCCGATAAGGCACACGAATTAACGTTTCTTCTACAGTCGCTTCTGTGTGAAATTATGCGACTATTGAGATTTCTAGCTGTTTGACCAATATACGTCTGATTACAATCTAGACAGGGAATTTTATAAACAATATTAGATTTCTGTTTATTTAAAATTGAAGATTCAACTTTGGAATGTAAGATAGAGATAGTACTTATGAATTTTTTCGTGATTTTAATGTTTTCGTTCTTCAGAACATTGATTAATTTTGGAGTGAGTTCATGAATGAATGGTAGAGATCTGAATATGGTGGTTTGTGACGGGTTAGGAATTATGTTCGTGAGACGTGATTGATTATCATTGGAAAATAGTAAATTATTAATGAGATATTTGGGATACGAATTTTCTAGTAGAATATCACGTAATTCTATCAAACAATTTTGGCGTATGCTGGGATGACTTAATTTAACGACTCTACTTTTGAGTGAAGTGACCATATTTATTTTCATTTTATAGGGATGATATGAATGAAAATTAAGAAAACGATTACTACATATCGGTTTTCGATACCATCTGGTGATTATTTTGTTTTCCTCAGTTCTAATCAGTTTCATATCTAAGTATGGTATACAATTGTCTATTTCTTCTTCGACAGTGAATTGAATATTGTCATCATGAGAATTGAACAAACTCAAAACATCGTTTATTCTATCAGAAGGTACTGAAAGAATCAAATCATCCACATATCTTTTCACAAAAGGAACATTGAAAGGAAGTAAAGGTAAGCAGTTATCAAGAAGATCGTCTAAAGCATAGTCGGCTAAAATCGGAGATATTTTTGAACCCATAGGTGTGCCAAATATTTGTTTATAAAATTTGTTTTCGAAAACGAAATAGGTAGAATCAAAAATGAAATCTAATAATTTGAAAAAAGTTGATTTGTCTAAATTACAAAAGTTTTTCACAAATACCCACTTTTTTTCGATACAATTTTTAACAGTTGCGAGAGGTAAATTTGTAAATAAGGAAACCACATCCAAGCTGATGATGACATAATTAAATGGTAGTTGATATTCATTAATGAATTCACTGAATGAAAAAGAGTCTCTGATGAAATAGGGATTATTATCAGTTTCATAAGCCTGTGTAAGTATATTGGTTAAAAAACTAGCCAATCTACTGTTAGGGGCATCAATAGATGCTACTATTGGTCTCATTGCTAAATTCGGTTTGTGAATTTTGGGAAGTGAATAGAAACGGGGTGCTACGGAATTGTAAATCGTAAGTGATTTAGCTGTGGGAATATCGATATTCTCAGAATTTTTTAAATTAGAAACCCATTTGTTTGCTTTCTGTTGTAGTGTGCAAGTTGGATCAGATTTGATTTCAGTGTAATATTTCTTATCATCAAGTAGTGTTTGACATTTATCAATGTAATCTTTTTTATACATAACTACAGATACATTACCTTTGTCACTATTTATCAAAATGATTTCTGGATGATCTTTCATATATTTATTGGATTTATAGAGTAATTCATTAAAAACGTGTTTGCTGTTATGATTTTTATGGACGAAGTTTGTTATTATGTTGGTGAATTGAGATCTGAATAAATTCCTCTTCACTGAATCAACACTTTCTATAATAAATTCGAGATCAGCTAATAAAAATGGGATATGAATATGATCAGTACTTGGAGAGATACTGAACTTTGGACCCAGTGAAAGAAAATTTTGAATATCAGGTGGTATAACAACATCAGTCAAGTTTTTGAACCACTTTTGTTGGAATTTAATTTTGAGAAATTTATTATTTTTCAACTCAGTGATTTTATTGATATTGGTTTGTTTGATTTTATGGAAGAGTCGGTTGTATTTGATAATGAGAATCCGTTCGAATTCGATAATAAGATAATGTGGTAAAGATGATAATAACGAATCTTTGATTTTCCCAAACTCCTCTTCATTTTTTGATACATCACATATTGTGATTTGAATTTCTAAACTCAAAAGTTTTCGCCTCAATTTGAGATTAAAGTTATTAATCTGGTGTCCAGTTCTCCCTTCTTGGTGGTTAATTAAACTTGTAACATTTCGTAGTCCATTTGAAATATGTTTAGGAAATAAGTCCATTTGTCTGCATTTCAACAAAAATATTCTTCTGTTCCGTAATGATGCCAATTTGGTGTTCGTTTTAGCCCAGCGTTTGAAAAGACTTACGCTAGTCGCTCCATATTGTCGATGGATATCCTGGTAAAACCCCATCCTTGTAATAGAATAACGATTTAGTGACTGGTTCGAGTATAGGTCTTGCTGTAGTGAGGTTGCAGTCGAAAAAGGGGGCTAAATTTACAAAGAAAACTCTTTGTTATACGTCGAGCTTTCGGTAATGTTTATTACCTTCTTCGGGACAACTATAAAATGGTTGATTACAATATATATAAGTTATTTTATAAATGGAGTACTTACTAACGTGAGATTGAAATGAAATTGAATCAGAACAAACAGAAAATACATGAATGAAATGAAATGACAATGACAATGACAATGACAAGTTTACTCAATCAAGGCGGAAAATTTTGGTTAACGGGTGTTGTAGTTTTTTCGTTGAAAAGTAATAAATAAGTATATATCTGACTGAGGTTGTTCAAGTCGGTTCGTTTATTCATAGAATTTCGTTCTTTATGAATATGAACCATTTCTAGAAATATTCTTTTCGAAAGATTCTTCTCTGTGTCCAAAACTTCAGTATTCTCATAATCCATTCGATGATCATTACGATTCACATGTTCCGATAAGGCACACGAATTAACGTTTCTTCTACAGTCGCTTCTGTGTGAAATTATGCGACTATTGAGATTTCTAGCTGTTTGACCAATATACGTCTGATTACAATCTAGACAGGGAATTTTATAAACAATATTAGATTTCTGTTTATTTAAAATTGAAGATTTAACTTTGGAATGTAAGATAGAGATAGTACTTATGAATTTTTTCGTGATTTTAATGTTTTCGTTCTTCAGAACATTGATTAATTTTGGAGTGAGTTCATGAATGAATGGTAGAGATCTGAATATGGTGGTTTGTGACGGGTTAGGAATTATGTTCGTGAGACGTGATTGATTATCATTGGAAAATAGTAAATTATTAATGAGATATTTGGGATACGAATTTTCTAGTAGAATATCACGTAATTCTATCAAACAATTTTGGCGTATGCTGGGATGACTTAATTTAACGACTCTACTTTTGAGTGAAGTGACCATATTTATTTTCATTTTATAGGGATGATATGAATGAAAATTAAGAAAACGATTACTACATATCGGTTTTCGATACCATCTGGTGATTATTTTGTTTTCCTCAGTTCTAATCAGTTTCATATCTAAGTATGGTATACAATTGTCTATTTCTTCTTCGACAGTGAATTGAATATTGTCATCATGAGAATTGAACAAACTCAAAACATCGTTTATTCTATCAGAAGGTACTGAAAGAATCAAATCATCCACATATCTTTTCACAAAAGGAACATTGAAAGGAAGTAAAGGTAAGCAGTTATCAAGAAGATCGTCTAAAGCATAGTCGGCTAAAATCGGAGATATTTTTGAACCCATAGGTGTGCCAAATATTTGTTTATAAAATTTGTTTTCGAAAACGAAATAGGTAGAATCAAAAATGAAATCTAATAATTTGAAAAAAGTTGATTTGTCTAAATTACAAAAGTTTTTCACAAATACCCACTTTTTTTCGATACAATTTTTAACAGTTGCGAGAGGTAAATTTGTAAATAAGGAAACCACATCCAAGCTGATGATGACATAATTAAATGGTAGTTGATATTCATTAATGAATTCACTGAATGAAAAAGAGTCTCTGATGAAATAGGGATTATTATCAGTTTCATAAGCCTGTGTAAGTATATTGGTTAAAAAACTAGCCAATCTACTGTTAGGGGCATCAATAGATGCTACTATTGGTCTCATTGCTAAATTCGGTTTGTGAATTTTGGGAAGTGAATAGAAACGGGGTGCTACGGAATTGTAAATCGTAAGTGATTTAGCTGTGGGAATATCGATATTCTCAGAATTTTTTAAATTAGAAACCCATTTGTTTGCTTTCTGTTGTAGTGTGCAAGTTGGATCAGATTTGATTTCAGTGTAATATTTCTCATCATCAAGTAGTGTTTGACATTTATCAATGTAATCTTTTTTATACATAACTACAGATACATTACCTTTGTCACTATTTATCAAAATGATTTCTGGATGATCTTTCATATATTTATTGGATTTATAGAGTAATTCATTAAAAACGTGTTTGCTGTTATGATTTTTATGGACGAAGTTTGTTATTATGTTGGTGAATTGAGATCTGAATAAATTCCTCTTCACTGAATCAACACTTTCTATAATAAATTCGAGATCAGCTAATAAAAATGGGATATGAATATGATCAGTACTTGGAGAGATACTGAACTTTGGACCCAGTGAAAGAAAATTTTGAATATCAGGTGGTATAACAACATCAGTCAAGTTTTTGAACCACTTTTGTTGGAATTTAATTTTGAGAAATTTATTATTTTTCAACTCAGTGATTTTATTGATATTGGTTTGTTTGATTTTATGGAAGAGTCGGTTGTATTTGATAATGAGAATCCGTTCGAATTCGATAATAAGATAATGTGGTAAAGATGATAATAACGAATCTTTGATTTTCCCAAACTCCTCTTCATTTTTTGATACATCACATATTGTGATTTGAATTTCTAAACTCAAAAGTTTTCGCCTCAATTTGAGATTAAAGTTATTAATCTGGTGTCCAGTTCTCCCTTCTTGGTGGTTAATTAAACTTGTAACATTTCGTAGTCCATTTGAAATATGTTTAGGAAATAAGTCCATTTGTCTGCATTTCAACAAAAATATTCTTCTGTTCCGTAATGATGCCAATTTGGTGTTCGTTTTAGCCCAGCGTTTGAAAAGACTTACGCTAGTCGCTCCATATTGTCGATGGATATCCTGGTAAAACCCCATCCTTGTAATAGAATAACGATTTAGTGACTGGTTCGAGTATAGGTCTTGCTGTAGTGAGGTTGCAGTCGAAAAAGGGGGCTAAATTTACAAAGAAAACTCTTTGTTATACGTCGAGCTTTCGGTAATGTTTATTACCTTCTTCGGGACAACTATAAAATGGTTGATTACAATATATATAAGTTATTTTATAAATGGAGTACTTACTAACGTGAGATTGAAATGAAATTGGATCAGAACAAACAGAAAATACATGAATGAAATGAAATGACAATGACAATGACAAGTTTACTCAATCAAGGCGGAAAATTTTGGTTAACGGGTGTTGTAGTTTTTTCGTTGAAAAGTAATAAATAAGTATATATCTGACTGAGGTTGTTCAAGTCGGTTCGTTTATTCATAGAATTTCGTTCTTTATGAATATGAACCATTTCTAGAAATATTCTTTTCGAAAGATTCTTCTCTGTGTCCAAAACTTCAGTATTCTCATAATCCATTCGATGATCATTACGATTCACATGTTCCGATAAGGCACACGAATTAACGTTTCTTCTACAGTCGCTTCTGTGTGAAATTATGCGACTATTGAGATTTCTAGCTGTTTGACCAATATACGTCTGATTACAATCTAGACAGGGAATTTTATAAACAATATTAGATTTCTGTTTATTTAAAATTGAAGATATCTCCGATTTTAGCCGACTATGCTTTAGACGATCTTCTTGATAACTGCTTACCTTTACTTCCTTTCAATGTTCCTTTTGTGAAAAGATATGTGGATGATTTGATTCTTTCAGTACCTTCTGATAGAATAAACGATGTTTTGAGTTTGTTCAATTCTCATGATGACAATATTCAATTCACTGTCGAAGAAGAAATAGACAATTGTATACCATACTTAGATATGAAACTGATTAGAACTGAGGAAAACAAAATAATCACCAGATGGTATCGAAAACCGATATGTAGTAATCGTTTTCTTAATTTTCATTCATATCATCCCTATAAAATGAAAATAAATATGGTCACTTCACTCAAAAGTAGAGTCGTTAAATTAAGTCATCCCAGCATACGCCAAAATTGTTTGATAGAATTACGTGATATTCTACTAGAAAATTCGTATCCCAAATATCTCATTAATAATTTACTATTTTCCAATGATAATCAATCACGTCTCACGAACATAATTCCTAACCCGTCACAAACCACCATATTCAGATCTCTACCATTCATTCATGAACTCACTCCAAAATTAATCAATGTTCTGAAGAACGAAAACATTAAAATCACGAAAAAATTCATAAGTACTATCTCTATCTTACATTCCAAAGTTAAATCTTCAATTTTAAATAAACAGAAATCTAATATTGTTTATAAAATTCCCTGTCTAGATTGTAATCAGACGTATATTGGTCAAACAGCTAGAAATCTCAATAGTCGCATAATTTCACACAGAAGCGACTGTAGAAGAAACGTTAATTCGTGTGCCTTATCGGAACATGTGAATCGTAATGATCATCGAATGGATTATGAGAATACTGAAGTTTTGGACACAGAGAAGAATCTTTCGAAAAGAATATTTCTAGAAATGGTTCATATTCATAAAGAACGAAATTCTATGAATAAACGAACCGACTTGAACAACCTCAGTCAGATATATACTTATTTATTACTTTTCAACGAAAAAACTACAACACCCGTTAACCAAAATTTTCCGCCTTGATTGAGTAAACTTGTCATTGTCATTGTCATTTCATTTCATTCATGTATTTTCTGTTTGTTCTGATTCAATTTCATTTCAATCTCACGTTAGTAAGTACTCCATTTATAAAATAACTTATATATATTGTAATCAACCATTTTATAGTTGTCCCGAAGAAGGTAATAAACATTACCGAAAGCTCGACGTATAACAAAGAGTTTTCTTTGTAAATTTAGCCCCCTTTTTCGACTGCAACCTCACTACAGCAAGACCTATACTCGAACCAGTCACTAAATCGTTATTCTATTACAAGGATGGGGTTTTACCAGGATATCCATCGACAATATGGAGCGACTAGCGTAAGTCTTTTCAAACGCTGGGCTAAAACGAACACCAAATTGGCATCATTACGGAACAGAAGAATATTTTTGTTGAAATGCAGACAAATGGACTTATTTCCTAAACATATTTCAAATGGACTACGAAATGTTACAAGTTTAATTAACCACCAAGAAGGGAGAACTGGACACCAGATTAATAACTTTAATCTCAAATTGAGGCGAAAACTTTTGAGTTTAGAAATTCAAATCACAATATGTGATGTATCAAAAAATGAAGAGGAGTTTGGGAAAATCAAAGATTCGTTATTATCATCTTTACCACATTATCTTATTATCGAATTCGAACGGATTCTCATTATCAAATACAACCGACTCTTCCATAAAATCAAACAAACCAATATCAATAAAATCACTGAGTTGAAAAATAATAAATTTCTCAAAATTAAATTCCAACAAAAGTGGTTCAAAAACTTGACTGATGTTGTTATACCACCTGATATTCAAAATTTTCTTTCACTGGGTCCAAAGTTCAGTATCTCTCCAAGTACTGATCATATTCATATCCCATTTTTATTAGCTGATCTCGAATTTATTATAGAAAGTGTTGATTCAGTGAAGAGGAATTTATTCAGATCTCAATTCACCAACATAATAACAAACTTCGTCCATAAAAATCATAACAGCAAACACGTTTTTAATGAATTACTCTATAAATCCAATAAATATATGAAAGATCATCCAGAAATCATTTTGATAAATAGTGACAAAGGTAATGTATCTGTAGTTATGTATAAAAAAGATTACATTGATAAATGTCAAACACTACTTGATGATAAGAAATATTACACTGAAATCAAATCTGATCCAACTTGCACACTACAACAGAAAGCAAACAAATGGGTTTCTAATTTAAAAAATTCTGAGAATATCGATATTCCCACAGCTAAATCACTTACGATTTACAATTCCGTAGCACCCCGTTTCTATTCACTTCCCAAAATTCACAAACCGAATTTAGCAATGAGACCAATAGTAGCATCTATTGATGCCCCTAACAGTAGATTGGCTAGTTTTTTAACCAATATACTTACACAGGCTTATGAAACTGATAATAATCCCTATTTCATCAGAGACTCTTTTTCATTCAGTGAATTCATTAATGAATATCAACTACCATTTAATTATGTCATCATCAGCTTGGATGTGGTTTCCTTATTTACAAATTTACCTCTCGCAACTGTTAAAAATTGTATCGAAAAAAAGTGGGTATTTGTGAAAAACTTTTGTAATTTAGACAAATCAACTTTTTTCAAATTATTAGATTTCATTTTTGATTCTACCTATTTCGTTTTCGAAAACAAATTTTATAAACAAATATTTGGCACACCTATGGGTTCAAAAATATCTCCGATTTTAGCCGACTATGCTTTAGACGATCTTCTTGATAACTGCTTACCTTTACTTCCTTTCAATGTTCCTTTTGTGAAAAGATATGTGGATGATTTGATTCTTTCAGTACCTTCTGATAGAATAAACGATGTTTTGAGTTTGTTCAATTCTCATGATGACAATATTCAATTCACTGTCGAAGAAGAAATAGACAATTGTATACCATACTTAGATATGAAACTGATTAGAACTGAGGAAAACAAAATAATCACCAGATGGTATCGAAAACCGATATGTAGTAATCGTTTTCTTAATTTTCATTCATATCATCCCTATAAAATGAAAATAAATATGGTCACTTCACTCAAAAGTAGAGTCGTTAAATTAAGTCATCCCAGCATACGCCAAAATTGTTTGATAGAATTACGTGATATTCTACTAGAAAATTCGTATCCCAAATATCTCATTGATAATTTACTATTTTCCAATGATAATCAATCACGTCTCACGAACATAATTCCTAACCCGTCACAAACCACCATATTCAGATCTCTACCATTCATTCATGAACTCACTCCAAAATTAATCAATGTTCTGAAGAACGAAAACATTAAAATCACGAAAAAATTCATAAGTACTATCTCTATCTTACATTCCAAAGTTAAATCTTCAATTTTAAATAAACAGAAATCTAATATTGTTTATAAAATTCCCTGTCTAGATTGTAATCAGACGTATATTGGTCAAACAGCTAGAAATCTCAATAGTCGCATAATTTCACACAGAAGCGACTGTAGAAGAAACGTTAATTCGTGTGCCTTATCGGAACATGTGAATCGTAATGATCATCGAATGGATTATGAGAATACTGAAGTTTTGGACACAGAGAAGAATCTTTCGAAAAGAATATTTCTAGAAATGGTTCATATTCATAAAGAACGAAATTCTATGAATAAACGAACCGACTTGAACAACCTCAGTCAGATATATACTTATTTATTACTTTTCAACGAAAAAACTACAACACCCGTTAACCAAAATTTTCCGCCTTGATTGAGTAAACTTGTCATTGTCATTGTCATTGTCATTGTCATTTCATTTCATTCATGTATTTTCTGTTTGTTCTGATCCAATTTCATTTCAATCTCACGTTAGTAAGTACTCCATTTATAAAATAACTTATATATATTGTAATCAACCATTTTATAGTTGTCCCGAAGAAGGTAATAAACATTACCGAAAGCTCGACGTATAACAAAGAGTTTTCTTTGTAAATTTAGCCCCCTTTTTCGACTGCAACCTCACTACAGCAAGACCTATACTCGAACCAGTCACTAAATCGTTATTCTATTACAAGGATGGGGTTTTACCAGGATATCCATCGACAATATGGAGCGACTAGCGTAAGTCTTTTCAAACGCTGGGCTAAAACGAACACCAAATTGGCATCATTACGGAACAGAAGAATATTTTTGTTGAAATGCAGACAAATGGACTTATTTCCTAAACATATTTCAAATGGACTACGAAATGTTACAAGTTTAATTAACCACCAAGAAGGGAGAACTGGACACCAGATTAATAACTTTAATCTCAAATTGAGGCGAAAACTTTTGAGTTTAGAAATTCAAATCACAATATGTGATGTATCAAAAAATGTAGAGGAGTTTTGGAAAATCAAAGATTCGTTATTATCATCTTTACCACATTATCTTATTATCGAATTCGAACGGATTCTCATTATCAAATACAACCGACTCTTCCATAAAATCAAACAAACCAATATCAATAAAATCACTGAGTTGAAAAATAATAAATTTCTCAAAATTAAATTCCAACAAAAGTGGTTCAAAAACTTGACTGATGTTGTTATACCACCTGATATTCAAAATTTTCTTTCACTGGGTCCAAAGTTCAGTATCTCTCCAAGTACTGATCATATTCATATCCCATTTTTATTAGCTGATCTCGAATTTATTATAGAAAGTGTTGATTCAGTGAAGAGGAATTTATTCAGATCTCAATTCACCAACATAATAACAAACTTCGTCCATAAAAATCATAACAGCAAACACGTTTTTAATGAATTACTCTATAAATCCAATAAATATATGAAAGATCATCCAGAAATCATTTCGATAAATAGTGACAAAGGTAATGTATCTGTAGTTATGTATAAAAAAGATTTCATTGATAAATGTCAAACACTACTTGATGATAAGAAATATTACACTGAAATCAAATCTGATCCAACTTGCACACTACAACAGAAAGCAAACAAATGGGTTTCTAATTTAAAAAATTCTGAGAATATCGATATTCCCACAGCTAAATCACTTACGATTTACAATTCCGTAGCACCCCGTTTCTATTCACTTCCCAAAATTCACAAACCGAATTTAGCAATGAGACCAATAGTAGCATCTATTGATGCCCCTAACAGTAGATTGGCTAGTTTTTTAACCAATATACTTACACAGGCTTATGAAACTGATAATAATCCCTATTTCATCAGAGACTCTTTTTCATTCAGTGAATTCATTAATGAATATCAACTACCATTTAATTATGTCATCATCAGCTTGGATGTGGTTTCCTTATTTACAAATTTACCTCTCGCAACTGTTAAAAATTGTATCGAAAAAAAGTGGGTATTTGTGAAAAACTTTTGTAATTTAGACAAATCAACTTTTTTCAAATTATTAGATTTCATTTTTGATTCTACCTATTTCGTTTTCGAAAACAAATTTTATAAACAAATATTTGGCACACCTATGGGTTCAAAAATATCTCCGATTTTAGCCGACTATGCTTTAGACGATCTTCTTGATAACTGCTTACCTTTACTTCCTTTCAATGTTCCTTTTGTGAAAAGATATGTGGATGATTTGATTCTTTCAGTACCTTCTGATAGAATAAACGATGTTTTGAGTTTGTTCAATTCTCATGATGACAATATTCAATTCACTGTCGAAGAAGAAATAGACAATTGTATACCATACTTAGATATGAAACTGATTAGAACTGAGGAAAACAAAATAATCACCAGATGGTATCGAAAACCGATATGTAGTAATCGTTTTCTTAATTTTCATTCATATCATCCCTATAAAATGAAAATAAATATGGTCACTTCACTCAAAAGTAGAGTCGTTAAATTAAGTCATCCCAGCATACGCCAAAATTGTTTGATAGAATTACGTGATATTCTACTAGAAAATTCGTATCCCAAATATCTCATTAATAATTTACTATTTTCCAATGATAATCAATCACGTCTCACGAACATAATTCCTAACCCGTCACAAACCACCATATTCAGATCTCTACCATTCATTCATGAACTCACTCCAAAATTAATCAATGTTCTGAAGAACGAAAACATTAAAATCACGAAAAAATTCATAAGTACTATCTCTATCTTACATTCCAAAGTTAAATCTTCAATTTTAAATAAACAGAAATCTAATATTGTTTATAAAATTCCCTGTCTAGATTGTAATCAGACGTATATTGGTCAAACAGCTAGAAATCTCAATAGTCGCATAATTTCACACAGAAGCGACTGTAGAAGAAACGTTAATTCGTGTGCCTTATCGGAACATGTGAATCGTAATGATCATCGAATGGATTATGAGAATACTGAAGTTTTGGACACAGAGAAGAATCTTTCGAAAAGAATATTTCTAGAAATGGTTCATATTCATAAAGAACGAAATTCTATGAATAAACGAACCGACTTGAACAACCTCAGTCAGATATATACTTATTTATTACTTTTCAACGAAAAAACTACAACACCCGTTAACCAAAATTTTCCGCCTTGATTGAGTAAACTTGTCATTGTCATTGTCATTTCATTTCATTCATGTATTTTCTGTTTGTTCTGATCCAATTTCATTTCAATCTCACGTTAGTAAGTACTCCATTTATAAAATAACTTATATATATTGTAATCAACCATTTTATAGTTGTCCCGAAGAAGGTAATAAACATTACCGAAAGCTCGACGTATAACAAAGAGTTTTCTTTGTAAATTTAGCCCCCTTTTTCGACTGCAACCTCACTACAGCAAGACCTATACTCGAACCAGTCACTAAATCGTTATTCTATATATATATATATATAATTCGAAACGTCGAACACATCAGAAGATACCTAACGGATAAAAAAAACCCAGAAAATTCATCTTGCATATCGAAGATCCGTGAAAACATCAATTTCTACATATATATATATATATATATATATATATATATATATATATATATATATATATATATATATATATATATATATATATATATATATATTATTCTCATGTCTATTTGTGAAGACCAAGCCCCCATAGTAATTTTGAAGTTTCGGCGCCTATGTTTCTGACAGAACGGATTACTTTGTGTTTTCTGTTGTGAATAGAACCTGGTGTTCAAAATAACATGATGGCTTACGTTGTGGTCTGGATGATTCGTGCTATAAATTCTTGCAGCAGCTCCGTCGTATCCTTAATATGTTGCAACTTCTATTCTTTCTTTAGAAGAATAAAAACCAAGTTGGAACACAGTGAACAGAGGTGAATAAAGTGATAGTGGACAAATATCAATTTTTGTTTTGCGACAACTAGCTCCAAGAAAAACTACCATTGCAGAAAAAACTAACAGTGTCTTTCATGTCAAAAAGGTAACAGGGCGCCCACTATTCGAGTAAAGTCTACAAATGTAGAAGAGTTACGACTGAATTTTTTTTGCCGATTGCTGACCCCGGAAGTCTTCTCCTGAAGATCCTTAACTTGGTACCGAAACGCGCGTCGAGTGCGATAACTATCAGTTTGGTGTTAGGGTAATTGATCTCTACAAAAAGTTTCAATCCCATTTAACACAATATTTTTTGTTGTTGATTTCCTCGATACAAGAAACGACAGCCAATTTTCTGTCTTTTTAAATGAAACGATGAACATTTCATTTCTTGATAATGAATGAAACCGTCTCGAAGAAACTTGCAGAGATAGTAGAGGGACAAAATATCTTTCAAATGTTGTATCACTTGACCCCCATATTATGCAATTGAAAAAAATATGGGTGGTATTTTCATATTGAAATCAGGGTCCCCAGAAATAAAAATTTGAGGTTTCTTTGAAATTTTTGAACACACTTCCATTTCTGACCAAAGGCAAGTTTTCATTGGAACGTCCTGTATATTGATCTTCTTCAGTAACCGCAATGATAAGACATGAAAAACCTTCTGACATTTATTAATTTAATAGCTCATTATGTTCATAAAAAGAATTGTTCACATAATGGTACGGTACGTTTCGTGTTTATTTAGCTCAACTCCCGCTAATATATCCAGGCACGCAATATTCATTCAGCGGGCGTTTATAAATTGTGAAAGTAGAATTTCATGACATTTCACTACTAAGTTATCAACCAAAATATCTTTACAAAATTTCTGACATGTCCCAACGTGAATCCCCAGCACTTGCTTGTAAAATTTGAATTTTTCCCGGTCTCTGCGTTTGCTGCAGAGGTTATTTAAAGCACCTAGAATGATATTATCGCAAAAACTACACAGCCCAGCCTTCTTTTGAAATAACATTCATACATTTCTAGTGTCTGTTGATTTGATCTTTTTTTACAGTGCTTGATTTCGATATTCTCATGTTATGGTTGGGAGATTTTCACCATAGAAGGACTTGGAAATTCAGACAATCCCCATCCTCTACAGAGCGTTATAACAACATTCAACGGTTCGCAATGTGGCTATTGCACACCTGGTATGATAATGAATATGTACGCATTAGCGAAATCAGACGAAAATATCACTGAAGATAAAATTGAAAATTCGTTTGGTGGAAATATTTGCAGATGCACCGGTTACAGGTAAACATTTATGGGTTCTTTTACGGTCTCTTTGAACACTCTAACCTAACACCATCTGAATTTGTTGGTTGTTGATAGGTTGTTTTTCTGTTAATGTTTCGATGTGGTGACTGAGAAACACCAATTGAAGCTTGAAAACAAGACTAGGTAGATACATTTTATATTCAGTTTTGAAGTTACATAGTCAGTATCCAGAAGAATGGAATCTTTCTTAACCACTTGTGAAGGTGATTAATCTTCCATTCTTATATACCTTCGAAAATATACACTTTTTTGGGGATTAATTTACTTCAAGTCTAATGACGCTTCATGTCTTTCTGGGGGAGGAGATCACCATTAGTACGAAATCCCCTTTTACGCCGCCGCTGAGCATTATCAACATAATTCAATGAGCTGGGCCAATCTCCGCAAACTCAAGAACTCGTTGCATTCTGAGACCGTTTCTTGAGGAAGATCGATTGAGTCATTTCCGAGCGAGATTCCTGATGTTCTAGGCGCTCTAATTCTGAAAGTTCGAGGCGCGAATAGAATCCAGATAAATCGATCCTGATCGATCAGAGTATTTAAGGATGCCTTTCATCGACCGACAGAATTTTCAGTGGGAGTATTGGGAGAAAGTAGAATTTAGTGAAGTTTCGTGGAGAGTCGAAGTTTCAGGCAGTTTTTCAAGTATAGAGCGTTGGATGTTCAAGTCAGTTGAGAAGTCTAAGTGTTTTGTAAGCGATTTAAAGTGAGTGCAGTAGTTATATATGTGAAGTGAAGTCAATAAAAATAGTAGAGTCTTCTGAGTATCATTTCAGTAAACGAACCCAAAAATCACGTTACACTATTGATGAAAGTTTATGTGGGCATTATCTGCACCATTAATTTACACACACCAATCAAAATTTATTATCATTTTCAGTTCAATAGCTTCACATTTTAATTTTTTACTGGATATGAGGTATGATTATTTATTCATTGATATTTGGGAAGCACATCTGCATTTAATCGTCACATTCTTCGGCATGAATGATCGTTTGATAGATCCCTGTATGCAACAGAGGATTCCCAATTCGAAACTTGCTCCTTCACCAAATTATTGCCCGAGTGTCATAAACTTGAATGGAATATGTTAAAAATCCATATTACCAAAATATATCACAATTTCCTAGAATATCCTCACTGACAATGGGTTTACAAAACCGCGACACGTGTTTTGCTATAAAATATCTTCGTCAAGCACGATATCATACTCATTACTGCTATTTAATCCCTCTTGGTAAGATCGGAACATTCGGTGTGAAAATGAAAACTTTCTGTAGAGATCAATTAGCCCAACGCCAAACTGACATCACTCGCACTCGATGGGCGTTCCGCTATATAATTGGTATTCAATTTGGAACCTAGGATTAGTTATTCATTTTTCTCACAATCTTGTTGATTTTCCCAATACAAGAAACGACAGCGAGTTACCTTCGTTTTATCGTATAAAAGGATTAACATATAATTTCTCGATAAAGAATGACACAATGCCAAAAACACTTATTGAGTGAACTATTATAAAGCAAAACACGTGTAGCGGTTTCGAAACTGATATTTTTCGTCTGATATAGGTCTTGATTGTCTGTAATAACTTCAAATGAATATTTCTCTCATTTATAAAATGTTCCATAAGAGCAATGCAATTATCGAAAACTTACAGCGGTAATTGCATTGTATCAAGTCACCATAACAACACATTTGAAACCGTATCACTAGACGTCAGTAAACAACACAAATAAATGTCAGATAGATTTCAAAAATAGAAAAACATTTCGCGTTTTGGTGAGTGCTCCCATACAATCTATAGAGGAAAGTATAAATGAACAAAAAATAACATTTCCTTGAGACCTTCTTTATTCGTGAAATATTTCAGTGAATTACATTCGAAATAACACCAAGTCAAAACCATATACATAATGAAAAAGAAACTTTTCAACAACATATGACAATCGTCCCTTCTTTTAGAGGACTTTATTCTCTTCTATCTCTAAGAGGCATAATTTGCTCGACGATATTCTCCTGAAGATATCTTGATATCTTCGACACAGATTTTTCTGATCTGGTCATGGATAACCTTTGTTAATTGTTCCCAACTTCCATAGATATCGCGAAACATTGTATCTACTAGGATCACAACATATTTGTTCCACTTATTCCTTCAGGTGAGCGTTGCCAAAATGTGCCCAGAAGTTGCCACGATATTTTCCACCCTCGTATCGAACACTTTCTATTGGGATTATCAGAAAATAGAGGGCCTTCGTCGCTTGAGGAACCCAGAAGAACATGACTGGTTATTAGAACATCAGGGTAGTTCGCTATTCTCGTTAAATGGTCTACAATTTACAAAAAAGTGGGCTTCTGCTTACAATGTCTACAATTCGTATTTTCCATGGTTTATTGAAGTGTGTGACTGATGTCTCGTTTAACGCATCATCATCAGTGTCTCACCTGCCCTTCCCATTTTCGCAGAGGAAGGAGGAATAAAACTGATGACTAAAGTATCTAAATCTTGAATATATTTTCTGAGTTCGTGCCTTGCGGATATTCCATTGTCACAGATAATTGTTCCACATCTTTCTTGTCTAGTGAACATTCTCATAATGATCTTACTTGAAGAATTCTTCTTCAGTGTTGTCAGATTTTTCAAATAAGTAGCTCTCACTGCCAGACAGGTGAAAATAACTTTTTATGTCTGCTTCCGATTTTTACAAGGATGGGTCGAAATAAATCCATTTCGGTATTGAAAATGGACGAACTTTTTGACTCAATCTATCTTCGGATAGTTGTCCCATCAAAGTAGGTGGAGGCCCACTTCGTTCTAGTTTGCACTTATTATATTGATTTGATAGCAGCTCGCCCATTTAATATTCAGAGCTCCTATCTCCACTCATTCAACGTTATTTCTATGCCTTTCAGACAATTTTTTTATGATAGTGCCTAATAATAAGTAGTGTAGTATAAGCATGCTCCGGATACAATAATATCGGCGGCTTATCATCCTTGTTCAGACTTGTAAGTACATTTGTTCTGCTACCCAAGACAAAAAAATTAATTTTCTTTGTTTTT
The DNA here is from genome assembly GCA_032362365.1 of Zygogramma bicolorata. Taxonomy (NCBI): domain Eukaryota; kingdom Metazoa; phylum Arthropoda; class Insecta; order Coleoptera; family Chrysomelidae; genus Zygogramma; species Zygogramma bicolorata. Next base: position 300,504 of record JAVJAQ010001197.1, on the reverse strand, counting down.
CAATTGGTTTTCCATTTTGAAAATACTGTATTTCTGTTCTGAAATTGTCCTATTCTGGGTTTTCTGCTTGCTTTAGCTACTTCATCTCCAACTGTCCTTTCATTCTATTGGTTCAGATTGTTTATGAATTTCAAACATCAAGCAGTTGCCCTTATCAAATTGAGCCATTTCGTGAACCTTTTTATTCATGGTGGTGCAGTTTTATTGCATTACGTTTTCGATATGTTAGCATTTGCAGCTCCCTTCGGTCAGTTTTCTTCATCGAATTTATTGCAGTCTCATCTGAAACACAAAAATAAAATACGACTGCGAAAGCTTTTTTACCGATGTCCAAGAACGTATGGATTCCAATTCTCCTGGCTGTTGGCATCATCGAACTGTAGCACGTTGGAATCCTAAATTCAAAAATTCTCTGAGCTAGTATGGAACTAGGGTTCAGCTTCCCAGTAAGTTATATGTATGTCAACACCGGATCTCGAACTTTCTTTCATAAATATTTTTCCCCTTATAGTAAAGCATGCTAAGAGACATTATAACTCTCAGAACTTTTATCTCAGTTGCCGGTTCAGGTTTCTTTTCTTGGCACTTCAGCCACAATGAAAATTTACAATCTTGGAAATTCCACCAGAGTCGTAGAACACTATACAGGGAAGACTCATCTATATTTTTTGATGTTGCTAAGAGCAAGTCTTTTTCAGTATATTCTGCATGAATTCTGAACATAACATATTAGGACCTGGCAATAACTTGATGAATCTAATGGCATTGGTTTCGGCTGCCGCAAAGATGACTATCCGGATCTTATTGGGTTTATGAGGATTTTCAACCGCAAAAATGTCGAGGACCCATAATATCGGATTATGAATGTCTGAGTTTAGCTACATAACCCTTTTCTATAAAATTCCGAATTTTTCACCAATACTTATGTTCAAATCTGGTATTTTTCCGACACGCCTTTTCGTTGCCTTTCAGCGTTGAAATACTTGGTATTTACTCTCTGGAAGTTGTACGTTATCTCGCTTCCGAAGGAGCCCTTTTTTGTATCCGCTATCGATTAACACCAGTGTTCGATGATTTCTCTAGAATCCGAGATTCAGTATTAATACGTCGAGGAGTTATCAGGTTGATATTATCCTACCTAATGATCATGCACGAAATTTCGTAAGGGTAATCCTCTCAAGTGCATAAAGTTATTGAAATATGCCATTTTGACTATTCGTATTGGCAGTGACAGGTTATCTACAGTGTGGAGTAGGTATTGATGTCATTAACTGCAAAATTTTCAAATCTTTTTTGAGAGAATTACCTTGAGATGGAATTTCCTCACTTGTCCACTGTAAATATAATATTTCCTTGATCACCAACACCTAGCTCTCTCACGATCTTTGTGTCAAAAACACGTAACGTAGTAGATGTCTCACCGATAGTGCATAAATTATCGTGGAATGTTTCGGTCCGTAGTGTTTTATTGGAATAATCTCGTAGATAATTTTTCCTGTGCTGGCTTCTGGGTTTCAGTCGGAGGTTCTATGAAAGGTTTGTTCGCGTTCTCATGGAACCTAGTTCAGGATAAACTCAAAGCAGTTGGACAGTGATACTGTGAACTTCTCGCGATTCCATTTTCAGCAGTTAGATGGCCAACTAATTTTAACTATTCTGAAACCTTCTTTGATTGCGAACCCGAACAAACCTAATATCGCCGACATATGAATTTTTGGTGGTTACGCCTTAGACATAAAAAGTTATTTCTCAGTCCCTTTTTTCCACCTGACACAGATATCGTTAGATTTCATTTCGGAAAATCCATCCCGATAGGAATCTCTCTCCCAACTTATTATTTTCCGAGGTATCAAAGTATCAAGAACTCTCTGAGAAGCGGCGCAAGCTTAACTTTCCAGCAAATCAGGAGAATCATCAAGGTGGACAATTTCCTACTTTTTCGCAACTTCACCCCAATTCAATTTCAACACATCTAGAACTTTACAGTTCTTTCATTGAAGTGGTAATTTTCAGTTGGCCTATCGATTCAAGAATCTTCATGATGGAAACCATGCCCTTTACTGTATTGTACAGATGGATGAGTTTTTTTAAATTGCAATCTTTTATAAATGGGCTACTGTGTACCTTAGAAATCAACGTTTCGATGATCAATTCGGGTTTTCATAGCTAAGTTCACATTCGACGTCAATATTATGACAGAAACGGCCAATTCTGCAGGACCTCTCAGACGTTTTTGCAATTTCTGATGTTAGTAATGTTACTGAAATGTTTATAAAACAAGGGCCAATCCTTCCGATGTCTATCGAAATGAGAAAAGTCTATCTAATTATATTGTTACGATATATCCCTGGGTTCTTCTATTAAAACACCAAACAACACTGAACTTCTTTTATTATAACTCTCTATCACAATACAATACAACACAATCACTTAAATCGCTCCGATAACTTTCCAATGCTCGGTACTAAACTCTCTGTACTAAAAATTCTGCCGTCGGCGTGAATGGCTCCCGCTTATATAGGCGCTCATAGAGTGGAGAATCATCCAGACAAATCTCCACAATCGAACATTCTGGGTGAGCCGCGATCACGCAGGTATAATCTTTCCTGGAACCGCTGCACCAATTCGCATCCATAGTCGGCAGGGCCGGCGCCAGCACATTATGGGATTTGCTTTTGGATTGTCAAGAACTTTCGACTACTTTCAACATTTCTATAGTCAAAACTCTAATTTGATTTAGGGATATTATTTAGCCACTTTGCAATATGATTATCATTCTCTTGTATTCTTGTTTGATGGATTTGAACAATATTTCTTTGGTGTTTTTGTCTCGATAATTCTCAGGTATTATTTTTCAATGAAAAGATTGAACCTTGGAATTACTCACCGAGGGAGGTGATTGCCGAAAAAACATATATTCTCTTCATTGGTTCACGAGGTATTCTTTGAGCAGAAACCAGTTTTTCCTTCCGTGCCAACCTGACGACAAGAAAAAAAACACCGAACATTCCTAACTTCATATATCTCAGTTCGAGTTATACAAATCAGTAAAATGTTGTTCAAATGAACGTAGATTCGTTGGTAAGCAACAAAAGTCCCTATTGACAAATAGGGACTGACTGAACCAAGTAAACTCGAACTGGATGACACAAACCTGGTATTTACAACTAGACCCCTGTTACTTACGAAAAGCGCTATTGAATTATCTCAAACAAATGCTGTACATTTCACACGTCATTTTAAAAGGCACTGACAAGAAGAGCTGTTATTTTTTTGTAAAACAACTTATGCCTTGTTCCCAAAGAGAAGTGGGGTTCATGAAAGTCTTGCTGTATAAAACAGGTTGCAAATAGATTTTGATTTTTCAGGGATATCCGCTGATATTGTTTCCTAGATCGGCCAGTGTTCAGTTTTTGATATTTGGTGAACGCACTTTCTATATTGTAATTGTTGTTATATTGAATATTTACTCTTGTGCAGATGATGTTTACTTTAAACGCAAAATGCCATCTACTGAATTACCAAAGACTCAAATTACTAGAACACTTCGTGCAGGAGCTCTTTAACAACTAGCACATCGTACAGCAAAGCTGTATGAATAGTTCGAGATGTCTTTCAACAAATATTAAGAATCTTTTGACGAATACTCTCTTTTCCGAAGATTACAATGACTCAAATGAACTTTCCGGAGATTTTTACCATTTGTAAGAGAGGCTCTGGCAGACTATACCTATTAGATGATGAAGGCTGAAGGAAGAGATATTGGTGAAGTCGACAGTGGCAATATGAAGCAACACAGTCCATAATAAAAAAGTGTAGTAATCTGTTGGTTAATAAATATTTTTAATTTGAATTGTAAATTATTTTCAAGAACTCATTGTTCTTTCACCAATAGTTCAATTTTTGTGGATACGACAAAATAAAATTGTTCCTTATCAACTATATAGTTATTGTGAAATGAAATATATAATGCCCATAAAATATTCATAATCTGCTGATAGATACCACGCCACTTAGACATGCTCATGTGTAGCGGTTTTTTTGAACTATCAAATAAAAATCACACAAAGAGTTATCTCAAATATAATATTCCTGTCATTTTAGTTCTTACACAAACATTTCCCAAAAAATGAAAACTTCATTAATTTTTTCTTTCTGACAATCTTTGTGTTTGTAGGCCCATTTTAGCAGCTTTTAGATCCACCGTTGAAGACCCCACTTCACAGTTCACTATTCCAGATATTGAAGACGTATCCAATTGTATGAGAGCACAATGTGTTCCAAATGCTATGAGATCGGAGTCCGCTGCTTATTATAAATCGAATGGAGAGTGTTGGATAAGAGTATATCAATTCACTGATTTGCTTCAGATACTGCAGAGTTTTCAAAACGAGAAAAGGACTTATATGTTGGTTGCTGGAAATACTGCTAAAGGTAATCCATATTTGAGATCATGCGGTTCGTTGATTGGAAAATTCGACAAGGAGCCATCAGATTTTGTTTCTTCGAAAATGGGAACAAATTGCCAATTGATAAGATCTTCATAATATAATAGAATCCGAGTTCATTATCGGGAAGATTGGAACCTTCCGTGAGAAAGTAAATATTTCAAACAGTTCAACTAGCTCAAGTAGTAAGGGATCTCATATCAAGTTCCTTGAATGAATGATCCATTTATATATAGAACCCATCAGTTCTAAATTCTGATTCATCGTCAGTGCCCTCACCGCCACATATGACTGTCAGGAGTAGTGTCGAACTGAAAACGAAATGCTTATATTCAAAGATATCCGATAATGTGATCAGCGGGGTGTAATGCAATGTACTTGAATGGATGTCCCGACATAGTTCAATGCCTATCTTTGTATCACCCAGGGAAGTTGTTGTTTCCTGATGGCACAGAATAGTCAATTGTATATCAGAGAATATCATTTCTATTTCCATATTTCAGAACTCATTGATATCCATCACTTTTCACAGAAGATTCTTTATTTTGTGCATACTGTAATCAATTTTCACAACCCATTAAACAGCAACGAAATACTACACGAATTGATTATACTTATGTACGAAGAAATTGAATATTATCTGCTTGTACTTTTTTCTATATTGAAGATTTTCTGCTTTAACGACTTGTTGTACGTGCTCATTTTGTGAGGGACTACCTGAGATCATTCTTGTAGGGAACATACTTTTTCTGCAAATCATTTCAAATTAGTTTTCAAAAAATCGCGAATAATTTTATTGACAAATAAATGGTGCTTTGGATTTTTTCTTGGAAAACCATATCAAATCAAATCATTCCGAAAAACAAATATATTCTGAAATACAATTGACTATTCTGATGATCAAATGATGGCTTCTGAAATACAGTTGACAATTCTGAAGTTTATAATGGTTTCTGAAATCGAATTGATTATTCTGAAATAGAATTGATGCTTTATGAAATTGAAATTACTATTCCAAAATGCAATTGACGCTTCCTGCAATACTACTGAAAGAAGTGTAGTCGCAGCTGATGGAACCTGAGATTGAGAGTTCAACTCCCGCCTGACATTTTTTCAATAATTGTTCAGAATGAGTAGATTCAAATGAAAAATTACAATTATTAGGTGGAATAAATAATTGAAAAAATGCGTATGCCACTTTTCATTCCAGTCAAAATATAAATCACATTATCAATCACATTATATCGTCATTTCTTTGATATTTTTGTGATATTGAGGCAATATTGGTCTAATAATATATGTGTGTGACTTGGGTTGGGATTTGCCAACATTGAACGCCACCCATTGAAGCAAATTGCATTCTGAAGTCGCTACCAAGTCTACATTCAGAGCATCTACACATCATCTTTTTCGAATTGTGGTTTCATATGCGTATATATAGTTTATTAATCCCAAGAAACATAAAAGTTTATACAGGGAATAAAAGCTCATAAATAAAAGCTCATAACAAATTTTCACATCCAAACTCCATAAAACTAGATTATGGCGGCTTCATGAAAAAAAAAAAACATGTAAAGAGTACTGCCAACCGTAAAACCATACACTGTTAAAAACCCCCGTTGGGCAAAGTGGTACTTGTTTGAGAGTGTTTTTTGTTTGAGCATAAAATATGTTTGTCAATAATATGCACAATTATTATTATTTTTCGAAGTTGGGTTCTATTGGATTGAAGAAGAAAAATTGAAGAATGTCACGAAATTATTCTTAGAACGGATCATTCGAGGTCAGAATCATATATTTTACGAAATATTGACTTTTTGCCAACTATTATGCCATTTCTCTTGCGAGTCAGTACTGTAAAATAATAATAATAGCGTCTTTATTTATTCGAAACAAATATAAAAAAATCTCGAATATGTTGGCAACTTTCGGCCAAAACCGGACTTCCATGTAACCAACTGAAATGATCTTTCCGAAATGTTGATAGCCTATGGGTGGTTACAAAGTTTTTTTGATGCTGATCTCATAATTTTTTTCAGGTATTTACAAGACAGATCCAGCACCATCTGTCTACGTAGATATACAAAATATACCTGATTTAGTGCAGTATGAATTCACGGAAGAATCTGGGCTAACTCTCGGTGGAAATATGACTTTGGCAGCTGCAATTAAATTGTTCGATGAAACATCGACAACAAATGTAAATTTCGAGTACTTGGGAAAAGTTTCCCGACACATCGATTGGATTGCGAATACTCCTGTTCGAAATGTAAGATGAAATAGTTTTAGTGAAAAGTAATCTGTGAAAGTTAATTTTCTAGATTGGTACCCTAGCCGGAAATCTAATGATGAAACACAAACACAACGAATTTGCGTCTGATATATTTTTGATTCTGGAAACGGTTGGAGCCACTTTGACGATAGGTAGGTAAATGTTATGTTATGGGGGATAGTTTGATGAAAGGTTAGATCGATATTGTTTTATTGAGTATTAGACAAAAATAATAATTCATGCTACAAGTGTATTTAGTAGTTTTTTTTCACACATAAGAAATTTGCGCGAACGAGCCGTTGGCAACTTATAGTTAGCACGAAGCGCGTATAAGTGTTTTTAGCCTGGAATTTGGATTGATGAACTATTTGAAAAAGCGTTTTTTATTCAAATACGTAGAGAATATATATATATATATTTGTATATATATATATATATATATATTTGTATATATATATATATATATATATATATATATATATATATATATATATATATATATATATTAGTGCCATGAATTCGTAATCTGCCACAGTTGGAAGAATATTGAAGAATTGCATCACCAATTATTTGATTTTATTAAAGCTTACAATATATCATTTTTTTTTCTTCTATTTTCTGGTATGTATATTTGAGTGAGACAAGTTGCTGACTCTAACCTTCAGTCAGAAGGAGATGGAATCTTTTCTACACTTGAATAGAATTCATTATCTCGATTTTTTCACATAGTGGCAGGTAACGAACCTTGAAATTACTAAAAAGAGAACTCATCCGCAAAATAATTATATTGAAACAGTATACAAATCATAAAAGATAAAAGGAACTTAATTCACTGATTTGAATTAATTTGGTGCAATAAGTGACTTAACAAGGTGATCGGAATGAGTCATAAACATCCAACCAATTTTTTTTCAGTTGACACCAGCGATGAAGAAATACTTGCGAAACCCTCTGAATTTTTGGCGGCGAATATGGATTACAAGGTTATAAAGAAAATAACTCTACCTTCTCTTGGCGCTTCTTATTATTATGACAGTTTCAAGGTGAGATCTCAAAGAATTATCAAGGCAGTACAATTTCATTGAAGATTTTTTCATGTTTCGTTCACTTGTTGGATGAAGAAACTCTCAAGCTATATTAACTTCTTTCTACATCTATGACTAACCTTTGATCGACTAGTGGATATAAAACATAAAATGCCTAGGGGCACATTACAAGGAATTATTTTTTGTTGACAATATATCTCCTTGCTTAACAACCAATCAGTCTATTTCAAATTTTGAAATTCAGCCAATAGAATCCGAATTACAGTGAAAATATAGCTTGTCGCTGTATTTTCACGGTGATAAACCTGCTTAGTTTTTGTTTTACTAGCTGTCAAGTGAAAATAATGATTTAAAATATAAACGTCAAATCTATGTGTTTTGATTAGTTATATTTCTTAATCAATATGAGCGATCGTTGGGGACAAATGGCGATTGGTATCATAGATGAAGCAGTGGAAAAGAGTATTCCCTTGAATACGGCCAGAAATAAAGAATCAATTACCAGGCAATTCAACAATTTTTGCTCAAACAGGGGTTATATTGTCGTCCTAAATATAATTCGTGGTATGATTAATAACCTATAATTTTTTGGAATATCAATTCATTGGCAATCCCAATGCAAGAAAATACAACTCGTCCTGCGGACTCGTTGTATTTTCAGCTTTGGGATTGCAATTCATTAATATTCCAAAAAATTATCGGTAATAATCATACCACTTATTATATTACCCCTGAAAATATAACAATGTCCAAATATCAACATTCTGGTTTCGTTTTGATGAATGCGTCTGGCAAGCCAATAATATTTCAGCTTGTTTTGTAAAACTACTTTGGTGTCAACACCATAGCGGGGATTTGGACACTTCGTAACATCCGATGAGTTAAATGACATTTCGAATAAAATACAAAGAAGTTGGATAGTTTCAATAAAGGTTGTGAAAGTTATTTTCTCCCTCGTCTTTGCCTCAGTGAATAACTGGTTACTTTCCGACCTGAAAGTAAATTAAAAACATTTTAATTTTTAACACACAGTCATTGTTTCTTCGTATTCAGATAATGCCAAGAGCTCAAAATGCTGCGACATTGGTCAGTGCAGGTTTTTTACTGGAAATAACCGAGTCCAATGTGAGCAGTGCCAGTATCGTCTACAGCGGGATTAGTGGAAGCTTCTTACATGCAACAGAAACAGAAAATTACCTGACTGGTAGAAATTTATTCGACAACGAAAATTTGCAAAATGCTTTCGCGACTCTGAACGAAGAAATCCAACCAGACTACACACCTCCGAGTTCCCAAGCAGATTTTAGGAAGAAACTGGCTGTATCATTGTTCTATAAGGTATGTCTCTCTACCGCTGATTTTCAGATAATTTGTACATGGGCGGATCCAATATGGAAACCAAATATTCCCATGAAGTCCGAAGAGCAAAAATGCTGTAAATGTAGATATAGCGTATAATTTAGAATGAGGTAATTATAATTCAAGTATTTGTTCCTTAGTTTTTTGGGTTTGTAACCTACCACAATCTGAAGAAATAAGAATTAATATTGGAATCTATACAAGTGTAGAAGGGCAGATTTTCAATCTACCCCGAAAAGTTGCTGCGTCTATTGAAAAACAGTTCTTTCTAGATACAAAATAATGAAATTGAAGTATCATTTAATAACGAAAATAAGCATTATTCAATATAGAAAATCGTTCTACCCCTACCCAGCGTCATAACGCCAAGAGAGATTGTTTCAACAATGCTATATGAGGATCAGTATTATATTCAACTATTCTCTCTTCGGAAAAAAATCAGGTGAAATTTAATACTGAATTTGGTGTTCAAGAAACACATGGTACGGCAAAGCAGTAAGAAATGATCAGCCGCGAAAAGATAGTTCTGAAAAAAATATTTGTATTTTGAGCGACTGAATGGTTCTTCAAAGATCAGAAATAGAGCATATGTTCTCTTCTTTCTTGTAGATATATTTCGAAAATCCATATATAACAAATATTGTAAATCTTTTATTTGTATTTCTCTTCTTTCTTGTACATATACTACGAGCAGACCATGCGTGTGGCCAAAACTAATTCCGCCGTTGAACTAATTTCTCAGTAGTCTTCATCATAGAATCCAAAAGAAATCCCCGAAAGAATGTGGTGGTTAGAATACATGAGAGTCTGTGAAGTGAAAACGGTTGAAATCGTTTTCACACTCTAAAACCCTCGAGGTAACTTATTCGCATTCGATTGAAGAAATAAAATCTATGAAATTGAGTAATGATCCAATAACAGACAACAAAAAGATTATTTCAGACCATCTCATCAATTATTACTTGGGAGTAGCACAAAAAATAATTGAAAATATTCGATCTAAAAATATCCCCACATTTGAAACACCCCGAACATTAGAAACATTTTATCTAGAAGACACGAACCCGACTGAAATAGAATAAATAATAAAATCGTTGAAATTGAAAAAATCTCCTGGTATTGACAAAATCACCTCGGAAATTTTAATATTCTTATCAAAAACAATATCAGAACCATTAACTCATCTAATGAATTTCATCATGAATTCAGGAGAAATTCCAAAATCTTTCAAAGTTGGCATTATCAAACCCATATATGAATGTGGTGATGAATTAGAAGCTAAAAATTACAGGCCTATTTCATTAATATCAAGTTTAGCTAAAGTTTTCGAGAACATTTTGAAATATAGAATGGAACTTTTTTTGGAAAAGAATCATCTGATTTCAAAAAAACAATTTGGATTCAAAAAAAAAATTTCTACTCATTTGTCATTTAACTGATAATATATATATCAACATCTTGATAATCAATATTCAGTTTTGGTTATTTTTTTGGGCCTAGCTAAAGCTTTCGATACGGTTGAGCATAACCGACTATTAGTAAAATTGGCAAATATTGCATTTCGTGGCAAGGTTCATAAGCTCCTCGAAAATTACTTGGAGAATAGAAATCAATATGTTGAAATTGATGAAGCTAGAAGTGAAGAGAAAAATCTTTTAATCCGGTGTACCGGAGGGAACCGTTTTAGGACCACTTTTATTTAATATTTATCTCAACGACCTTTTTAATATTGACACTGTAGGTGAAATTCATAGTTTCGCAGATGATACTGTCATATTATATGGAAAAAAACTGGAATGAATCACAAACCAAAACTACATTAGATTTTGAAAAGATTAAAAATTGGTTTGATTATAACTTACAGTAAATTTTGAGAAAACGAAATATGTCCCATTCTCATTTTATAATATTTTCCTACCGGACTTAGGACCACTAATACTTTATGATAATACTAGCATTGAAAAAACTGATAGTATCAAGTACTTAGGAGTTATAATTGATAAACATCTGAAATGGGACAAACACATAGCGTTCCTTTTGAAGAAATTACGAAGTTCATTATCAAAATTAAAGTATCTCAAAACATTTATGAGCGTAAAATACCTTAACATTCTTTATTTTTCATTAATACAGTCCCAATTGAATTATGGGATTCTGGCTTAGGAAGGGGTCATGAAATCCCACATTAGAAATCTTGAAGTTCTTCAGAAACTGTTTTTGAAAATAATATATAATAAGTCTTATTTGTATCCAAGTGAAAATCTGTACATAGAAACACATAAAATGGACATAAGACAATTATTCGGATATAACATGATTTATATCCATGAACACAAATCAAATATAAATTTCAATAATCATATTTATAATAGAAGGAAAAAAAATAATATCACACTGAAAAATAGAGTTAAAACAACAATGTCTCAGAAAAATTTTAAATATTTATTGCCATTCTACTATGATTTGATTCCAAATCATATAGAAATGATCAAGTCATTATTATCTTTCAAACTACAGATTGAAAAATGGATTCAAGAATCACGTCGAAATTTATTTCATGAAATCTCTCACTTCAGTTAAGAAAATTAGTTAATTTTTCAATATTATTTTGTTGAATTCTACAAATTCATCAAATATATTATACATAAATATAATTCGTATCTCTCGCAACAAGTTTTTAACTCCACGGGTATAATTGAACTGTTTATTCACCTTTTTACAAATTGATGTATATGCTCTTATGAATTTTGAATAAACTTTATTATCATTTAATTTCCTCCTGATTATATATATGTATTAGTGATCTATAAATTTCGGATTTTATGATTTGACATATTTCTCATGCAACACAGTACTTTTTTATAATTCACTTCCATTCCAGTATATTTTGAGAATAACTCCCGACAATCTCATTTCTGTGAGAAACATTAGCGGAAGAAATGCTTTAGAACGACCCCTATCAAGTGGTAGTCAAAGCTTTGATACTCAGGAAAATCTGTATCCTGTAACTAAACCAGTGACGAAGATTGAATCGGTCTACCAAACTACTGGTGAGTACTCTGGGAGTGATTATGTGTTGAGGAGGCCATAGAGAAAGAAAAAGAGAGATGTTGATCGGGCGGGTAGAGTTGGCACCAAGTTCAACACAAGCAACACCATTGAGAGCTTTGAGAACTAGTGAGAAGATCGTTAATAAAGATTCCTTTGTGTGAAGTATCGGTTGCGCCTGACGTGATGGCGCCACTATTGAATATTTACAAAATTGTACAACAAATTTTGCTATTTGTTTGGAATATGTACAAATTATCATATTTCATGAAAACGATAACGTAATCTCAAAATATGAATTTGTAAAAATTAAAAACAAATAGAAATATTATTGAGGAAGGAAATAAGGCAACATTTAAAAAAACAAATTTAATTTCATCACAGGCTGTATTTTGGTAAAAAACTACTCGCAAAATAACAGTTTTCAGTCAAAAAATTATTTCGTCGAACTTTTTGGTAAAATGCCAACAAATATAGCGTATGATACATTATACTAATAGACAAAGTAACAAAAATAATAGAGAATTTCAAATTGAAAAATAATTCATTTGAAAAAAAAACAGAAGGGATAACTCTAAAAAATATTTGTACAAATAAAAATTTCAAAAAATAAACGTCAAATTCTCAGGTACTCAAAGGGCATATCACAAACTTAATAAAAAAAATAAAAACAAACGTGTAGTTTTAACAATTACACAATAAATAAAAAATAAATAAATTTATCACAAAGTATCATTATTCAGTCTTACATTTGAGCTGGTTCACTTATTCCTCTGTTTCTCCCTCCTGATATTATATGACATGTCATCATAGAATTTCTTGACTATCATAGGTAAACAAATATCAAGCAAATCAGACAATATTCTGGATGAATGAGAGGAACATGAGAACCATTGGAAATCGATGTGAGCAGCATACCCAGTTCTGTGCACCAGAAGGTCTTTCAAATTGTTGAAACTTCATATCCGTCGTTTATAAATAATTCTTGGAGAATTATAATACTCCTCACTATTGGGCTCCAATAACCAGTCCCACATCTATAATAAACAAAACATTATTATCTTATGATATTCCTCCTTACATTTTGAATCACAACTTTCACAAGCTATGCAACCACAACCGATCCAGTTCTCAGTGGATCAGATATAATTTTTCTGAAAAACAGTATTACAATTTCTTACACATCTGCTAGTAAACACGCCCAATTTCATTACAGGAAGTATATAGCTAGCGTTAATGCTGGAATATTTGAATTAATAGTTTAAATAATTATCTATTCGATGATCTAGAGAAAATAAAGAATTGAATTATTATTCAATTTTGAGAAATTTCTTGTTCATTTTACCTCTTCACTCCCAATGTGTTCGTGGACAAGAACATTAAAAATTGATAACTATCTCCAGTAGATTTATAAAATAATCTTAAAAAACAATAACATTACATTCAAATTAACGTCAATTAATCAATTATCAAATGACAATTGAAGTTGACAGTTGCTATAGTTGTCGAGCTCGAGGCGACATCAAACTCGGCTGGATTGCGCAGTAAACTTGTAGGTCGGAACGGCAAATGCTTCAAATAGTCTCTTATTATTTGTCTATGGTTGAGGCTAAGCGTGGTCAGTAACTAGTCTGAATACATCTGAAACGGATGGACATAACAAATATCCTCGAACCTTCTAACTGAAGGTGTGCAGGAGACATTATTTACTGCCTGTTTGGCAAGTTGTCGCTGCAACTCCAGAAAATTGCATGTGTTCATGTAAGTTTTTCGAGTTGCATGAATCTTTTTTGGTGCGATAAGTTGAAGCGACTTAGTTATTTCTATGGTGATTTTGTTGCCGCAAACTACAAATATGTGGTGGTACCATTGTAAAGAATGTTGATTTTGAACATTACAATAATTTTCGAATCTTAAGGAATCAAGTTGAGTAATAAGGTGATTTGATCAGAATATCAATTATTCGAAATGAATGAAATTATATATCAGTTGTGATAATGTAGACGTTCATCTTGGTAACATTCAGTGATATTTTTTGATATTGGCAATGCAAACTGCCAGCTAGATTACATATCTTGCAACGACAAGTCGCCGCGAGAAATTGCAGCGACAAATTGCATCGTCGAAATGGGGTGTTAGCTAGATCAATATTTGTGCCCCCCCGCACGTTACCAGGAACCCGCTCAAGTTTCTTCAGATTTGTAACATCCTATGTTTTCAATTACTCTAACACCAGACTCCAGGAGAAGAAAAAAAGGTTACTGATGAGTGAATTAACAGTTTTCTCCTCCTGAAGATGCTAACCTTGTTAACGAAACGCGCCTCGAGTGCAAATAGTAATAGTTTGGTGTTAGGGTAATTGATTTATATACATAGTATCGACCAAATATAAAGTTAACTCAATACTTTGAAGTATTCCAACAGCCCAAATCGAGAATGAGATGTCAGATTCTTTGGTCATGTATCTAATTAGATAAGTATTATATCATTATTAAGTAATATATTCTTTTTCAAATATAGAACCCGCACCCCTTTCGAAAACTTCGATTGAGTTATTTTCGATTTTTGGGTGAAATTGAAAGATATTAAATTAGTATCAAATCACAAGAAAATGAACTACCGACTTGGATTGTAGGATTTATTTTGAATTATAGCAATATAACGATACATGGAATAATAATAACTTGGGAAATTCGGGGGTTGCTGGGTATTTGTGTATAGGAAGGAAGTTAGAACATTGTTTGTGTGTAAATATGTGCACTCATAGTATCTGATCTTGGTAATTTTCACTTGCCAATACCTAACGCCGACGAATTATTTCGAGTTGTAAATTCTGATTCAACTTTATGTTCATCTTAGCAAGAGAGCTGCTGTAAAATTCAAATATTGAATCTGTCTCACTCCCTTTCTCGAGTTATGGAGATTTTTATTACTTTCGGAACATTTTAGTCTACTTTCATCGGGACACCCTAATAAAATTGCCTTTCTATTGCGTTATATCAAGAAACATGTAACTACTGAATATATTTCCTTTTCATCCAGTTCTTATTGTGAGATGTGAGACAATAAAGAAAAGTAGTGGATTGAATCAATGAAACAAAAACTTCTGTTCGGAAGTACATTCATCAAGAATGAATGAAATATTCTGTCATTTTGATGTTTAGGGGAGGCAGATTACCTCACCGACATGCCAGATTTGGTCGGACAGCTTCATGCAGCGTTTGTTCTTTCTAAAGCAACTCCAAATTCTAAGATAGTGAATATCAACACTACACTTGCTCTGGTGAGTATGATTGATTCACTTGAGAACATCGAAAAAGTGATACATTTTTCTGTGATGATATCGCCATTTGCCAACATATTTCTCCGAGAATCATATATATTTTCCAATCGATGAAAAAATCGGAACACAAAATTGAGAGCGTATGTAGATTGAAATAATGAAATCAGCCTTTTTTTCCATTGAGCTTGGTATACATCCATGTTTCTTCCAATAAGTTTTACTGAATAAAGATATTCAATATATTATTATATTCAATTATTATTATATTATTCTTTATAAGACATTGCATGTACTCTAATTATTGGTAGTGAGTGAGTATCAGTGAGAGTATTATTTTTCGTTTATAAACCGCTGTTCAGTTACTACTGATTAAAAGCTAAATTTCAATTTTTCACAAAAAATAAGTTTTACGTAACGGTTTTTTGATAGTATTCATTTATGCATTTCTTGATTTTACACTTTCTTCGATAATTATTCCAGGAGGATTCTCAAAAAAAAAATTGACACATATGGTATATATAAAGGATTTCAAAGAAAATAAATGGCAACAATTCGGTATTATTGAAGGCAGTACCATCGAGTTCGATACAAACAAATATTTTTAGTGAAAGGAATGGAAAATCATTTCGTCCTCATTTTATTTTTGAAAATTTCAATATCGAAGATTTCACAGAACAAAAACCCCGCTCAAATCTAACTAAGACATCATTAAACGTTATATATCCAACTTTCCGATATTTGGTGATATTTGTTTCAGGCTCTTTGTGGTGTCGTTGCTTTCTTTGACAAAAACGACATTCCGGGAAAAAACACATTCACTCCCTTCGAAGCACCATTTTTTGCAACACATCCAGTAGAAGAAAAGCTATTTTGTGATGGAACAGTAGAATATTATTCTCAGCCAATAGGTATAATAGTGGCAACTTCGCAAGAAATAGCAGAAAAAGCGGCAAATCTGGTTGAAGTAACCTATGAGGAGGGAGAAGGAAAACCGTACTTCAATATCAGACAAGTTTTAGAAGATAATGCCACAGATAGGATAACGCAGGATATCGTCAAGGAACCTGAGAGAACTGGTAATGACTACATAAGTCCTTAAATCCATGTATGACAAATATTGTAAATATTTTGGTAAAAGCCTGATATGGCCATAGGAAAAAAACTTCAGTCACGTCGATTTACTTTTTCAGTTTCGCATTTGTTGGTCAACTCAGATTTTTGATGACGTCATCACTATACTGGTTATGACATAATTATTATTTTTTTATGACAATACACTCTTTACTATGGGTAATATTCTATCAGAAAAAATTCATGTTTCTGTATGTGAATATCATATTTTTTGTATGTATAACCGTATGTTCGAGTGATGAAAGATGATATATATGACATAATAATTTAATTTATAGAAATGAACAGGACTTAATGAATTAAAATCTATTAGACAAATTGCAAGCCGTTCATCTCTTGACAATATGCAAGGGATATTGAAACTCTTGCAAAACATATAGTAATGGTATCAACGTTAATTGTTAAAGTGATTTCGGTCCTAATTGTGTCTTTTCATTCATCAATACTTCAAGGTCCGTTCGAGTAAACTTTCGACTTGATGTATCCCCACAAAAAATGTAATGGGGATAAATTAGGAAATCTAGCTGGCCACTCTAAAAATCCTCATCTTCCAATCCATCCATTACAAAACATGCTATCTCGCTGGTACAGTACCATAATGTAATGTCTGGTAGCTGAAGATTTTGATTATGTTAGTGTACAGAGTCAGAATTGTTTGATGCCGCAGTGACTCCAATGAACTGTCAATAAAAAGAGGTCCCACAATTGTAATACCAACTATTCCCGCCCACACGTTGACTGTCTGTGGATACTGCGTGTGCCCTTCTATCGTCCAGTGGAGGTTTCTGGTGCCCTGCATTACCCACAATTATTCTGCCTTTTTACTGTATCACTCAAGCAGAAGGTGGCCGCATCTTTTTTTTATATGCAGATTCACACGAAAGGAGAATCAAGGGACAGGAGATACGAATTAACATTCACTTTGAATTTTTGAAGTTTATAAGCCTCAGGGAATTTTTTTTTGCAAGGAGTTCCAGAGCTCAGCTGTTCTATTGAAAGAAGATCCCTGAGCAAGAGAGGTTCGACAAGTTTCCTAATTCACAACAAAGGGGTGGGAATTCTGTACTCGTCGAGTCATCCGTGTAGATATTGCCAAGGGGGAAACGATTGATAACAATTCGGAAGAGCATCGACCGTGAAAGTATCTATAGAAGGGACACAAGTCTCCGACCCTTCTACGATGTTCCAATGAAGTGAGCGAGCCTGTGAGCGAAGAATCACCAACAAGACGAATTGCCTTTCTCTGAATAGAATCAAGAAGCCTCAAGGAATGTTTTGCTGAGAAAATACATTGCCATTGCGTATCATTATTACATCGATCCATCATTATATCACAAAATTCTTGTCTTCAATAGAAAACAACTTCATTTGGTTTTTAGGCAATCAAAAACACATTTGACAAAAATATAGTTCCAATGCAACTTGACGAGTAGTTTAATGAGCATTTTCTTGCAATGATAATAATACATCAACTGTTCATCTTCCGTAACGTCTGGTCGATTTTTCTTATAATCATCACCAACATGGCCAGAACTTCCCAATTCCATGGGATCTGATTTTGAAGCCTTTTTCAGGAAATGTGACTTCAGGAGACGAGGTCTCAATCTGCCTGCTCGTCTGCCTACTCTACGGATCTCTTCACGAACTCTGTCCGCAATAGATTTGTTGCTTCTTCATCATTCATCAATTGCCATATCTGAAAGCATAATTTCCGCAGTGAGTTGAGCAATGCCTATTTACGAATAATATTTCAGGAGATGATATAGTCCACAAAGTTCAAGGAAAATTCGACGTCAGTTGGCAGTATCATTTCCACACAGAAACCCAATATTGCAACGCGTCTTATAAAGAAGATACTCTCGACTTGTATACTACTACCCAATGGATGGATTTGTCCCAAACTGCAGCTGCAGCAATACTCAATATTCCAAATAATAGGCGAGTATTTTCAAGGCAGTTCTTTTCATTATTCAGCCTGAATTTACAGAATATTCCATACTTAACCTTTTCTCATCGATAGTTGCAACCATTTGAATGATGAAAAATAAGAATTGTAAACATAAGAGCCACTCATTATTCAGTTCCTGGGAGGTAGTTTGAATGATAATCCTATTCTTTATAACCAAAAATAAACCGTGATTTTTCCACCGCGTAATATTTCCATGTAGTTTATCAGACATTGCATTCAAATGAACTCAAAATTGTTCCTAAGATGGTTTAAGGAGATTTTTTGTCTTTTTGAATATTTGTGTTGATTTTTCCAATTTTCAATTTGACCAAGAAGGCTGCAATTTGTGGGAGTGTTTTTCCATACGAATTAAATTAACAGTAATGCGATGGGTTTCAGAAGTTTTGTAGTGGGAGACAAACCGAGTTTTTATCAGGTCTTCGTCCTTATCATCACATACTCACCATACTATTATCGTTTTTATCAAAAATCTGACGGGATACAAGATTAACTACGTTAGGAAGAGAAGGGGTCTGACGAAGGTTACTGGAAGAAACCAGATAATTTGGAGCAGGCTCTCCAAGCGGGAAATTTTCAATCACTCACTCTTATATCTATATTGATTCAATTATTAAAAAATCATTCATGAAAATCCGATAAAATATATTGAATCATTCATCTTCCTCTCAAAATATGATTTATGTTTTGAGAGGATATGGACAGGAAAATTAGAGTCAACAAGGTGGTCATGATAGACGATGATAGTATCTATAATAGTAATTTCGATTTTATCTCCAATAAAGATATGAAAAATAAACAATGGCAGTATCTTTTCAAATCGGCGGAAACACATACTTCGGACTAATTCACGCTAAGCTGTATATAAATGTAGCACACTCACATTGAAATGATCTTCGGAACAACATAAACACGATACTGGAGATACATCATCCCTTCTCACCATCTTACACCAATGTTTTCGTACTATCGCTTGGAACACGAAAAACGCTTATCGAGTATTTTTGCAGTTTGGTACAATACAGTATTTGTCGTTTGTTTGCTTCTTTCAAAATCTATACAGCAATTGAAACTGAAAATATGTATGAGTTACTGACACGCAACAAAAAATCATGCATGAATATCGCCGACTAAAAATTGCAACAAAAATACAGGTCCGTATTCATAAATACTTTATGTATGAAAGTTTCATGAACATTCCGATAGCCCGTTAAGAGTACCTCAGGCGACTATGATCAGTATTCTGAAATTTCTGTGAATAAAGAAGATACAGTCAGAAATACAATTTTGAACTGCTTCATGTCTCCCGTATATTTCCTATGTCGAGACTTAGAGCAGAATGTTTTCATCATTCAATTAATAACGTTAGCTGTTTTTGAAGTTGTGGCAAATATCCAATTTTGCAGGATCAACGTTTCTGTCAAACGCCTGGGAGGCGCCTTCGGAGCCAAAATAGTCCGAAACGCGATGATTGCCGGGGCGGCAGCATTAGCCTCTTTCAAACTGAAGAAACCTGTGAAAATATGGCTGCCCTTCGAGACGAACATGCGCATACTCGGCAAAAGATCTCCGCTGGCGAGCGATTACGAAGTGGCGACAGATGCCGACGGCGTCATTCAATATCTGAGGAATACTTTCTATGCAGACCATGGTGTAGGCGGCAATGAAGATACCATGTTTTTGATATTCGAGCTGATGACTACCTACAACGCCGAGACGTGGTACGGTAATTCGAGTTTTGTTCGAACCAACATGCATTCCAACGCCTACATGAGAGCACCAGGTAATGGCTGGAGAGACGAGTTTAATTTTTATTCCCACTGTCCACTCTCAAACAAAATATCCTTCCATTGAAAAAATGTTTTTGTAAACTACAGTTTTCGACCAATAAAATGCCTTTTTTATCTCGCGTTGCCATGATAACTGTGAGACAGAAACTACAACTTCAAAAAAATATCTGCTTTATATAGAAAATCTTTGAAAGTACTACATCGTCTCCCATATGACTCTCCAACAAATGAACTTTATTAAATAACGGGCACATTTTCTTTGGAGGAACATTTCTTGATGGATAGTTTGAAAATTTCTCATTCCATTGTTAAAAAATTAATAAAGTCAAACTTTATATTAACCGGGAATTCAGAAATTCATAACTATCATACTAGGCAACATAACTTGTTTCATCTTGATACTGCTAGCTCTGTAGTTGCACAAAAAAGATTTCTTTATGAATCATTATCTAAGTATAATAAATTACCCGAGGATTTAAAAAATATTAGTAATATAAATCAATTCAAATTTCGATTGAAAAAATTCATTCTCCTCAAAAGAATTTCAAATTGAATTGGTGTTTATCTATTTGACAATTCTTTCTCTTATCCTTTTCCTTCAAAAATAATTTTCTTGCATTGATTTGTATATTTTTGTGTATTTTTTTTGTGAGCAATCTCATACCAGTACATAAATACTGTTTGATTGTTCATGCTATACCAATGAAGTGCTACCAAATATATTATATTATTGATTGTATTATTTGAAAAGGAATGGAATGAAATAATTAAATGAATGAATGAATAAAAACAAAAAATCGGCTCTAGAGCAATTTAGCAGACTAATGTTGATAAAATATGGAGCCACATTTTTATTAACGAGCCACTTGACAGTTCACTATCACTATTTTTAAAAAGATTTGCATTCTTGGTTTCCCCAAATTCGGATGGCCTTGTTGTTTCATTGCCTTACTGGCCTTTTAAGGCGTTGATATATTCCCATGGTACTCATTAACCCACTTGAAAGGAAGAGAAATTTGGGGTTATATTTTCTGTCGGTGGAATCGGGATTACTACTATAATTATGTTGAGTGCTCATTGCTGAACTGAGAGACTTAGTAGACGTCCAAGTCATGATTGTAATAAGATTTGATAATTGGTTAGTTTGTTTTAATTTTTTTTTTCTTCCATTTTTTTTGAAATATCTGACAAGAATAACAGTTGAGAGGCGGCGGTAGCCTTGCATTTTTACCACGCACGCAACTTAAAACTGCGCTAGGTGGGTAGGTAAAGGGTATGAAAGTTTCTTATCGAATATCACGAGTACTTGAATTATCGTTGGAAATTTTTTCTTGCTCACGAATATTTTGAGAAAATTAAAATAAACAGTTGAAGCACCTTGTGTAAAAATAAATGACGATCAGAACATAACACATTATTTTTGGCTTATCTAAGTCACTTTACCATACAACTAGCAGATTTTTTTAAAAACAGCCCAATTACGATTTCTTCAACCATAGCCTGCTTCACTCTCTCATTAACTGGAAGAATTAATAACTTGACAGCTGTGTACTGTAGGAAAAATTCTGAAAAGGAAACGAAATGACCGTGTCAATGGTAGATAAATAAAATGGTTGTTCCATTTGAAAAGATATACTTTTGCTCTCACAGAAAGAGTTACATGTAGTTTTGACGAAATAATCTTTTCAAGCTTCTAGCAAATATGTAACGTTTTATATAGATTATTTTTTTCACTTGTCAAAATGTGACGTTTTTGTCATTTAAACCAATAGTAGCGGGTTATTCTATGGTTATTCTAGCCAATCATTGGGTATTATACCGATAAAACTGCCTGGTCCTTTCGATTGTTTCGATAAAACGTTGTTTACCTTTGAACTGTCAAAACTATAAGGTTTACCGCGTCGATTCTATTGAACTGGCTCATATTCATATAAATTATCATGAATGAAGACTTACCTTATTATTAATAGTCATTCACTTTTCGGTTTTCCAGCATAATAATAACATAACACATTTCAATGAACACTCAAACACGTAAATAGCTCATAACCCCAACTTTATGTCAGATATAGCGAACGACCGATTCAAATATTTAAGGTTTCCTTAACTCAGATGAAGATGGCGTACAATTAGTTTTTATTAAATACAATTCATTTTTGTTGTATGAGAAGAAACCATTGTATGAAGATTCTGATACAACGACATAACGAATGATTTTATGTTCCTTCTGGCGCGATTTTCATTTCATAAGAAATTTTCAGTTATCAACCCTGTATAATGAGAGGTGTGACGCCACCTCTTGGTATCGTCGGCAAGCATTATCATATTCGATGCGTAAGCATCATATCTCTTCTGGGTCATAGAGGGCATACATCGTCGTTTGACATTTCAAATTTGTAAAATCTTAACCTATTCTTCTTTCCTTCTTATGTAAATGAAAAACTGATCAATTAAATTGTTCTTTCTTCTATTTGTTCAAAAAATAATCTCTCCAAATACAACTCGTTCTTCAAATTTAATGAGATAAATTTCCATTTTCGAAACACTCAAACTTTTTTATTTTGAGGCAAAAGCATTCAAACAAACCGAATTTCATCAATCGGTTGGTTTTCATACTTTTGCCAAATAAAAAAAAGTGTTTGTGGAAAATGAAAATTTATCGATTAAATTTGAAGGACTCGTGGTATTACCTTTGATAAAATAGCGAATGCATTAATAAAAAATTAGTAAAACGCCCATGAGCTCTACGAGAACTAAGAACATTAACCGTTTCTCCCCGCACAAGAATTTGTCTTCAAGGTGTACTTAGGGGAGTGTTTGAGAAATTAGAAAGTATTACTCTTTTTCCTGGAAAAACAACTTTGTTAACGCAACGTGCTGTTGAGTGCAATCAATGATTTGAGTTTGGTGTTTGGTAACTGAACTCTGCTAAAAAAACAAACACAATTGGTTCACTTCAATTCAAATGTGGTTGGTGTCGTACTCAAGAGACATCACCCAGATGAATTGAAATTCCAAGAATCCATTGCATTAATGTTATTAATCAATTAATGTAATTTTCAGTAGTAATAACCCGAGGACATTGATAATTGTGCGAAAAAATTTAATAACAGATTTCAAAAGCTTGTTGCTTGTTTCCAATAAGCAACAAGCTTGAGAAATCTGTTATTAAATTTTTGCGGATTTATCAATTTTTGAGGGTTATTCGGAAGATTTTTTTTTGCTTTTTTTGAAGGGCTGCTCGCAATTCTTGAAAAACAACACTTTCAAACGGGTTAATTATAACATTCATTTCCTTAAAATACTTTTTTTGTAAAAGCTTACTTGTTACATTCCACATAGTTTTGACCGTAGCTTCTTTAAAATGCGTACCATCTTTTCTTCTCATATTCACGGCCCAATCTTTTGAAATTGACTCTATTTCTTCTACCGTTCGGCTTCCATCTAATTCATAATTTCTAATACTGCACATGTCAATAAAAGCTTTCCAAACATATTTCTTACTGTACACAGTATTTCTGGGTGTATTTGATTGATAATTTCGTTTATCTTCTCATCATTATCACAACCAAAACGTGACATGTTGAATTTATATTAATTTATGAGAAACGTCAAAATTGACATTCATGCGTATCTGTAGCAACGAAGTGAAAACAGCCCATGGGATCTGTTATCAGTGTAATGTTGCTCTAATTTGTTATTTTCATTCATATCAAATATATAAATTTCATTGGAATTATAAGTGAGCAAAACATTTTTTGTACAATAACCCAGTAAGCATCGGAAAGATTACACAAAACATCAGAATCAGAAAGTAATTATCGGTACGAATATATACCCCGTAATAAGATTTATCCTCGAAGTTTCGTTACCTGAACTCCTTGATACACTGAATCGATTTACTTATGGATGATTAGGAATAGATGTGAAGAACATGGCCATATTCTGAATCGAAAAGCTCAACTTTTACCCAACCGAAATTGCCTCTGAATGACTTCAAAACATATGATATTCATTTTGCTGTTAGAAGAGAAATTCTCCTTCTTAAACTGCGTTCTCTGCACAAATTCACAGATATTTACGGTGGAAACTTCTGAATCAACAACCCGCGGGCATACAACTATAAAAACGATGAAACATTTGATTCCGACACCCTCCAAACTACCCTCATATGGCTGTCCTCCTCAACTGTGTGCTTTGATATCAAAATTTCTGCCTGGAAGAGCATATTATCTGGTAGTCAAAACCACTAGCTGAAAGTGACCTTTTTTCTTCATTGTAATAATATTCAGACTGAAAGTGTTACTCCTTCTGTTCTATGATTTTTCATTGAATCTCTGTCTTTGATATCATTTAATTGACTACAATATGCAGCATACATCTTTTCCTTTCAAGGAAACTGTTTAATGATACATTGAATCATTAAAGTGCTTGTCAAAAAATTGTTGCCATGCGAAAAAAAATAGTTTGACGAGAAAATATGTCTATAAGTGTTATATCACTCATAGTACCCACTAAAACATTGCTCTTTTATACTTATCTGACATCACCTAAGGTCCTTAAGTTGACCACCTAGATGCAATATCAAAAGGATTTATAGAAAAATGGTCTAGGCGTAAAAACTTCTGCTTCGAAAACTGTAGCCATTTCTGATGCAACCACAAGTGACCAGAAAGCGAAAATATGCGAAAACTTCACTCTCCACATACAATTTCCATACCAAATCTCATTTTGATACACCGGTTATAAACCCATATATCAGACCTTTCATATTCTAAGTATGGAGTTCTACCCGTTTTGTTGTAGCCATATCATATGCCTCCTCTGCACTACTCGCGAAGTTCCTTGGCGAAGTGCTGTAGGAAGTCCGAGGTGCGACACTACACACTCGTTCAACTTCGCGAAGAGCCCATTTGCTTTGTAGTGCCGTTACTTCGATCCCTTTCACTCGGGCGCAAAAACCGACAATAAATGGAAGTCGCCCAAGGTGAGGTCAAGTTTGATGAGGTAAGCCGACGTGCTCCTCTACACCATCCTATTAGTTCAACATCGTCCAACATAGCGAGTAGTGTAGTGGATGCAAAAGACTTGTCAAACTTCACTTTCTCGCTTCCTTTACAACAGTTTAAATTTAATCATATAACCTTTGAATATCACAATAAAAAATATCACAATGTCTTCGAAAGTTATGTTGTTTGCTCAACCAAAAACTACACATTTTTTTTGTATAGGGTCACTTGAAGGATTCACGATGATCGAAGCTATAATGGAACACATTGCAGTGGCCATAGGCATGGATCCGTTAGAATTCAGAATACGTAATATTTCAACAACTGACCTTCGCATTATGGATTATATAAACGAGATGAAAGTCTGGGCTGATATAGACAATAGGAAACTCGAGATAGACCAATTCAACAAGGTAAGGCACGTGTTTCACCAAAAACCTCATGTTTCAAACCACCGTTCGTTTCCCACCGCATCAAATTCTATTGTAGTTAGATGATTAATTCTGAATCTTAACAATATTTCCTTGCGAACGGAGATAGTTGGCCTACTTTCCATCGATTGTCACACACCACTTGTTCATTATATTTTCACCCTTCTCAGTTTCAACAGTGGTTTAATAGTTTCCACAACTATAAAAGATGTTCTGCAATGACTATGCAAATGCACTTCAACCTCTAAGGCTTGCTGCACTTTGCTTCCCTATACTTTATGACACCCATTCCAACAACCTTTTTTCCTGCACAAGTTTGTGCAGGTTGATTGCTGGGTGTTTGTCATTTTCTTCTGGATCCAAAATTGGTTTTCCATATATTTGTTTCCTTTTCTGATCCAGAGCCTCACATTCGCAGAGTGTGTCGAGCTGTCTCTGTCCCTCTGTTACATTGTCTGCAGCTAAGGTCGCCGTTGAACAGCCCTATGTTATTCAGGTGTCCATCGAATCAACTGCCCTGTTATAACCCTTATCTGATTCATGTTACACTGAAGCAGATCTTCAGTCTTTTTCCTGGACGGTCCTTTTATGAACGTTCTCCCGTGAGCGCTACTGGGTAGAATTCCACAGTAATCTCTATGTTTTGTTCTCTCTCAATTCCTTATGTGATTCCGTACCGTTGTTTTGGGTACTCCCACTTCTGGCTCGAGTCCAGTGTATGGTGTTGATGACCCTTGTCTTGCAAGCTAATCGGCTTTTTCATTGCCATTAAAACAAGTATATATATTTAAAAAATTTTTAAGAATGAAATTATAAATTCTAATTAATTTTTCTACATAATATCCGGTAATGATTATATCCTTATCGATTTGTAAACTCAACTTTCGAATCCCATCCTCATAAAAGTGTGTCGCATGATTTTACAACCATTGTAACATGTGTTGTATTTCGACCAAGGTGTTCATGGGCTGCTGGATCGAGGATATAGGGAGCAAACAAATTACTACTGACCAACTGGTCTGATGAGTCCTTTTACTTTTACTCAACACGCCACGTTTCTTGGCTTGAAATGAGAATCGATAATTGCAAAAAATCCACTTAATTTTCCTGGCACAAAACTTAGAACAAATGATTTATCGGTTTGAAATTAAAATTAACACTCTTGGTTACTGTTGATTAACTGGAATTTATGTGTTGCTACATTAATTTCCAGGTGCAACGTATTCCACCCATTTCACTCATAAATCAATCAAAGAAATGTCAGCTTTTCATTAATTCGATCATTGTGAATTTTCAAGAGGATCAGCTTGATGTTGAAGTCTAACATTGAGTTGTTCAACAATTATATGGGATCTGTAACTAGACGGGACGTGGAGTGCATTATATACATGCACTTTATGATTTTCATACCCAAGTTTCGATAAAATAGTAAACTGTAGTTTACTTCCGGAAAGGATCACAAGTAAAGAAATATTTAAGTGTGAACAGCTGATATTTTTTTGAGCTTCACCATATAAAGTTAAAGTTATAATATCAAGTAATACCCAAGAAGTTTCTTTGTTTTCACCTTTACTAGTAGCAGCTATACATAACTTCATTGGTATTCATAACTTTTCATTTCCAGGATAATCGCTGGAGAAAAAAAGGAATAGCAGTAGTTCCAATGGTGTATCCACTTCCGTTGGTTTTCAGTTACAGTTTGATTGTGTCGATATATCAAGCCGATGGTTCGGTGGCCATCTCACACGGTGGAGTGGAAATTGGTCAGGGAATCAATACGAAGGTAAACATAATATTTAATGTTGGAGCATATTTCCCTTTTCGCAATGAATATCTAAGAATAAGTGAATGAGCATGAGGTGGAAGAGCAGAATTATGTCTTCTCATAACTGCTGCATCCGAAGCAAATGTAACGAACCGAGAATAACGGCCTTCTGCATGCGACCGGATGAGATTCCTGCTACATTACCACCAAGATCTGCGGAGTTCATAGAGTGAATCTTAATATTTTTTTTTCTCTTATATTCCTCTTCTATCATTATTATTATCTCCGAATGGGCACTTTCACAACTTTGCAAACATTTTCTTTAACATTTGACATCGTCAAACGGAACGATTATATTATTCTATTTACTACAGCCAAAGAAACATATTTAATTGATTCTGTCCTTGAATAATTTTTTGGATTCGTCGATGTTCATCAGAGGCCCATTTTTAATCATGTCAACGATTTAGGTTTCTTTGTATTCGAAATATACTAAATAATGCAAATCTCTATTTATCACAATCAGTTTTGAAAATTAAATTCTGTTTATTTATATGTTCAAATGCGTATGTTATTTAATGCTAAGATTGGTGAAGTTGATCAGCTGTATTTTAAAGAATTCTTCAGAAGCAATCAACAGTCTGTAATAATGATCTATAGATTTGTTGATCTATAGATTCGATATTCGGACAACATCATTTTAATCAATGAAAATGAATTTCACTCTTCGGCAAAGAATTGCACAGATCGATTGATTCCCCAAGAATGAATAATACAGATTCGGCTGATATTAGGGCTCTCAACAAGATATGGACTATGGTATGAAAATATTTATAGAAAATAAAACTCGTCGTTGACTTGACTACCATGTTTCACGAAGAGACCAAGTTCCTAAGTGAAGCATTATCAACAGCCCAATATATATTTTTGGGCCAAATACCAAGCATGAAATCAGTTTTATAAGACAGCTCAGATTCCTTTCCCATGGGCCATCAGAAGCTGACAGTTTCTTATGTGTTTCCCGGCACTACTAATATAAAGTTATGAGGAGAAACTTCTGGCAATCTGGTTCACCCATGAGGAGAAAAAATTACTAACCTTTTGAGTTGGAAGGGGTAGAGCAGTGGTTTTTCTGGGTTTCCCTATGGTAGAAATTGCAAATGCGCTAACAAAAAATCAGTTGAATGTCCCCAAATCGCTACGGCACTCAACAATAGCCTTCCCTTTTCTGCACAAGGCTCTACCTCCTGGGCGCACTCGTGGAGTGTTCGAAAAAGGAGGAGTTATAATATAATGATTTTGTAAAAATATTCTTGTGATATACCAGCGGAGAATTTTATATTATTTCAACAACCGATATCTGCCAAATCCTCTTTCACACCAACAATACTCTATTCTCTTTAGATTCCGATTTCACGAGCGATTGTTGAAGTTTATCAGAAAGGAAAATTCTCAGGAAAATTGATATTTAGAATACTGCCGTCCGAATAAGGGAAATGATTATATACATAACAGCCAAGATGTCACTTTCAGCAAATAATTCATAACCCAAGATTGATTGATGTGGTGTCAAATGAAACCTTAATGATAATCACAAAGAAAAATACCAAATGATCATCTGGATATTAAAGCAGATAGGGTGTGTCGTATGAAAAAAGTTTGGAGAGGAACTCTTGGTGAAAAACGCTATCAATACATTGCGTGCCAAATAGCAATAAGATATCTGTTGAATATTGTTTTTACAGTTATCAGAAACCCGCTGAACTTTGGCAGTGTTTCGGATATAGGATATAGTTTGGGGATGCACCATTCGAGAACAATCACTGAAATTCATAAGTTCAAAAATCATGAAGGTATTGCTATACTTTTGCTTGAATGTGGTTGACAATGTTCCTTGCTGAATGGTAATGGTTCGGACTTCCATTGTCTATATTATTAACACTACACATGTTGCTAAAAACGAAAGGATGAAAATACAAATCAATCCCAAACGGAATGTTGAAATGGATTTTTTGGTCAATGATGAAATTGAGGATTGATTGATCAAAGAAAATAATGTTGTTACAAAAAATCGAGATATCGATTATGAAATATGACTCAAAAAATTTTTAAATAAAGAAATGAATGAAATAATATTGTGACAAGAAAATTGAGGTATCGAATGTGAAGTACTAGTCAAAAAATGTTAAAGAAATAAATGAAATATTATGAATAAATGTTGAAACCAAGTTTCAAGTTGAGTGTAGAAACTCACTGAGTACACCAACCAATTTATGAAAACGGCAATAAACATGAAATTAAAAATTACAGACCGATTACATTGATATCAAGTGTAGCAATTTTTTTTAAAGTCCAAACTTGGAAACTATCTAAATTATATCAATCTCTTCTTCAATAATCAGTTCGATTTCCGTAAAATATTTCTATCGAGCATGCCATGTTACCTCACCATTCAAACTGATCACTTTTCAGATGATAGCATTCCAAATCTTAGTGTAATTCTTGATCTTTCCAAAGCATTTGACTCTGTGAATCATGATTAACTTCTCAAGAAACTAGAACTCATCGGTATTCGGGGAACCGCATTTGAATTAATGAAAAGTTACATAACACATATAACTCAGTGAGTCTGCCACATTTTGTTATGGAGTACCTCAAGGAAGGGTGATAGGCCCGTTACTATTCAATATTTATATGTATGATCTAAACAATGTACTTCCTATTGGTCAAATTCATATCTGGATATTAAAGCAGATAGGGTGTGTCGTATGAAAAAAGTTTGGAGAGGAACTCTTGGTGAAAAACGCTATCAATACATTGCGTGCCAAATAGCAATAAGATATCTGTTGAGTATTGTTTTTACAGTTATCAGAAACCCGCTGAACTTTGGCAGTGTTTCGGATATAAGATATAGTTTGGGGATGCACCATTCGAGAACAATCACTGAAATTCATAAGTTCAAAAATCATGAAGGTATTGCTATACTTTTGCTTGAATGTGGTTGACAATGTTCCTTGCTGAATGGTAATGGTTCGGACTTCCATTGTCTATATTATTAACACTACACATGTTGCTAAAAACGAAAGGATGAAAATACAAATCAATCCCAAACGGAATGTTGAAATGGATTTTTTGGTCAATGATGAAATTGAGGATTGATTGATCAAAGAAAATAATGTTGTTACAAAAAATCGAGATATCGATTATGAAATATGACTCAAAAAATTTTTAAATAAAGAAATGAATGAAATAATATTGTGACAAGAAAATTGAGGTATCGAATGTGAAGTACTAGTCAAAAAATGTTAAAGAAATAAATGAAATATTATGAATAAATGTTGAAACCAAGTTTCAAGTTGAGTGTAGAAACTCACTGAGTACACCAACCAATTTATGAAAACGGCAATAAACATGAAATTAAAAATTACAGACCGATTACATTGATATCAAGTGTAGCAATTTTTTTTAAAGTCCAAACTTGGAAACTATCTAAATTATATCAATCTCTTCTTCAATAATCAGTTCGATTTCCGTAAAATATTTCTATCGAGCATGCCATGTTACCTCACCATTCAAACTGATCACTTTTCAGATGATAGCATTCCAAATCTTAGTGTAATTCTTGATCTTTCCAAAGCATTTGACTCTGTGAATCATGATTAACTTCTCAAGAAACTAGAACTCATCGGTATTCGGGGAACCGCATTTGAATTAATGAAAAGTTACATAACACATATAACTCAGTGAGTCTGCCACATTTTGTTATGGAGTACCTCAAGGAAGGGTGATAGGCCCGTTACTATTCAATATTTATATGTATGATCTAAACAATGTACTTCCTATTGGTCAAATTCATATCTGGATATTAAAGCAGATAGGGTGTGTCGTATGAAAAAAGTTTGGAGAGGAACTCTTGGTGAAAAACGCTATCAATACATTGCGTGCCAAATAGCAATAAGATATCTGTTGAGTATTGTTTTTACAGTTATCAGAAACCCGCTGAACTTTGGCAGTGTTTCGGATATAAGATATAGTTTGGGGATGCACCATTCGAGAACAATCACTGAAATTCATAAGTTCAAAAATCATGAAGGTATTGCTATACTTTTGCTTGAATGTGGTTGACAATGTTCCTTGCTGAATGGTAATGGTTCGGACTTCCATTGTCTATATTATCAACACTACACATGTTGCTAAAAACGAAAGGATGAAAATACAAATCAATCCCAAACGGAATGTTGAAATGGATTTTTTGGTCAATGATGAAATTGAGGATTGATTGATCAAAGAAAATAATGTTGTTACAAAAAATCGAGATATCGATTATGAAATATGACTCAAAAAATTTTTAAATAAAGAAATGAATGAAATAATATTGTGACAAGAAAATTGAGGTATCGAATGTGAAGTACTAGTCTATATTATTCATCATTGTACATTGTAATTTATAATTATTCTCGAACAAACTGTATTATTATTTTCCATTCCTCAATGTCAACATTTTCCACACAGAATACCAAAGTTTCCTGTCCTGCCACTTGGTTTATAAAACCGCGAAACGTCTTTCTCTATACAATAGCAGATTCCTGCTAGGTGAATCTATTTTTTGAGAGAATCGTACAGGAAACTGTAGTATTTTGTCATAAATCAGGGTTTTCATCAAGTTATTCGAATGAATGTTGATATTTTTATCAATTTTGGGCTTTGCTACAATCGTCGTCAATATCCACTTTTTCAGGTCGTTCAGGTGTGTGCCTATAAACTGGGAATTCCAATGGAGAAAATCTCAGTCAAACCCAGTAATAATGTTTCAGCAGCCAATTCTAATATGACTGGGGCAAGCTTAACCAGCGAATCTGTTTGTTGGGTAAGAACGAAATCCAAATATCAGCACGAAACTATATTTTTCAATGTTTCAGGCACTCATCAAGGCATGTGACATATTGTTGGCAAGAATGCAGCCAATCAAAGAGAAAATGGTCGATCCTACTTGGGAAGAACTAGTAAAAGAGTGTTTCAAGAACTTCATTCATCTTACAGCTTCGACAATGTGAGAAAAAATCTGATGAATTGAACTCTCATTGTGATTCATGTGATTTTTTTTATATTCATAAGGAGTTCTCCAGTGGACCCAGATCTGGCCAACTACGTGGCTTATTGCGTTTGTGCCTCAGAAATTGAACTAGACGTTCTGACAGGGCAACACCAAATCAAGCGGGTGGATTTATTGGAGGATGTTGGATACAGTATGAATCCGCAAGTAGACATGGGTCAGGTAGAAGGGGCGTTCGTTATGGGCGTTGGTTATTGCACAACAGAACAAATAGTTGTTGGAGACAACGGAGAAATATTGACCAACAGAACTTGGAACTACAAACCACCTGGAGCGAAAGATATTCCCATCGATTTCAGGATCAAATTTCCGGGAAATAATCCCAATCCCGTTGGTGTGCTTCATTCCAAAAGTGGGTAAATAATTATAATAATAATTTATTTCTTTTCTTTGCCTCTACAGAATTTTTATTTTACACTTGAAAGAAATAAGTAAATGAAAATGATGAAAATCTTTTTATCTCATTGTGCATCATTTGCTAGTTTTTATGCCAGTGGGAAACAATACGATTCTATTGATTCATTTTACGCACCTTCAAATACTTCTTTTCGATAAGAACCGTTAATGAAATATTATAATATATTTTGTGCTTGGACAGAAAAAAAAAGGATTTGATTTCTTTATAGGCGTGAAAAATTGCAAGTAAGGAGATTATTGTTTGTATGCGAATGATGAATACGCAATATTGGAAATTATCGAGGAGAACGTTTATTGATCCTCAATTTATTGTTTCGTAACTTGTTACGGGCTCCGCGCTCTCATTGGTGATAGTTCAAGATTATTTGAGGCGATTGCACCGACTTTTTCTTATGAGAGCACTGAGCTAATGGGCCTTTGAAGGTCATCTAACGCATTGCAGCGATTGTACCATTTGTTGTTGTTTGAGCGATTATTAAACACCCATTTATGAATCCTCACCTCTCTTAAAGAGTCCCTTTGTTAATGGTCTCATAAAAAAAAGTCGGTGCAATCGGCTATCATTTACATAATCGATGAACAAAGGGCCTTGAAATAAATGTATATATTTCTTTGGTTTTAGCTGTCGGCGAACCACCGATTTGCCTATCGGTTAGCGTGCCTCTGGCAATTCGTCAAGCTGTTGCATCTGTACGAGCTGAAGCTAATACAGATGTTCCGAAATGGTATCCTTTTGGTGAGTTATATGATTATTCATCTATAGAAACAATGAAAGGTACTTTTGTCTGAATCGTCGTAGTTTTTCGATGGTTCATTCAGTTCCCGACTTATATATATATATATATATATATATATATATATATATATATCGAAGATCCGTGAAAACATCAATTTCTACACACACATATATATATATATATATATGCTGGCTGGTACTTCCGGTTGATCTGCGTCCGGAATGATTTTCTTGTCTACGTTTCGGCTCCCATTTCGGAGCCATAGTGACCTTGCGTCTGGGTCTGAGTTGTCTCACTAGCTGGCTATCATCACTGGAGATCAAGGATTGTAGGTTGGTGGGATTTAAGGGGTTCATTAGTAATTATGGCAGGATCAGGGATCGGACGGTCGATGAGAGGTTAGAACGGATTAGTTCTCAAGTCGGAGTAAATAGAAGTATATCGGACCAAGAGTGGTTTCCAGGTATTGAGGAGTCTTTGGGAAACGTCGCGTTCATTGAGACAGTTTGGACGTTTTTCGATTCCAATGGCTCCACGGGTTACTCTGGTTTGGAGGGTTTTGGGACTGCTAGTTCGTGTTCATATGCTCTACAGGACACTCGTCGGTTGGTCTGGCCGATGTATGTTCTGGGACAGTTAGACCATGGTATTTCATATATTCCTTGGGTGTCATTGGGGATTGTATCTTTGGGTGTTCGAAGGTAAGTGGATATTTGGTTGTTAGCTGTGAAAATGGTTTTGATGTCATGTCGTGTCAGAATTCGACTTATTTTATTTCATCATTTCATTCTGACACGACATAACATCAAAACCATTTTCACAGCTAACAACCAAATGTCCACTATCTATGTGTGTGTTCGGATTGAACCGCGTCGAGGGTTTCCTGTTCGACGATTCGGCTCCGATTTTGGAGACAATTTCAAGTGGTTGAGGTGACTTCACGCTGAGGTCAAAATCTGCCTACTCCTCAGGTATTGTCACAGGGAGAAAGGGCAATTTGAGTAGGGCCTTCTTCAAAATGGATTCACAGACTATCAAATTGACAAATCCATACGTCGTCAACAAAATTCTTCATCAAGTCCCAGAGATCCAAAAGACAATAACGTTCCAAAGCTCTCCTTCTCTACATAAAGGTGTTACTGACAAAATTGGCCGAATTCTGAAAAAACAGGACAAAATAATAATATTCTCTGCCAACAGTCAAATTTACACATTCATACCTACCCCAAAAAAAAACTGTCGATGACTCTCAGGGTGTATATGAAATTCCATGTTCTGATTACCTTAGAACTAATGTGTGCCAGACCGACAAACGTGTGACAAGTAGAGTATATGAATATCAACTCGCTGTCCGGAAGTCAGACCCATTCTCAGCCCTGTCTAAACATCATCAAGAGATTGCGACGAAACTGAAAAAAAAATGTTAATCGAAAAGTGCTGCTTATTATGTACATGGAATATACCAAATTTCAATCAATTACCTTCAAAATCTACGTCTCAGTATGTAAGTTCAAAGCAGTTGGACAGTTAGTTGTAATGTGACGCGTGTCGTCATTCTTCAAGAACGCGAAGAAGCCTCATTCAAAAATCATGACTTTTATAATATTTTTTTAATTCCTGTAGCTTAGATGATTAGAGTAGTACAATTCTATTGGTTGTGATATAAAAAAAATCAAATCAGGTCGATGTTCCAGATATCTTTCAATAATATTTATTTTTCAGATGGTCCTTCAACGGTGGAAAATACATTTGTGAATTGTCTGCACGACTACAGTCAGTACACGCTGTAAGAGTAATGGTGTTGTCTAGCTCTATCCAAGACTTAAAATTGTAACGGTTTCCTGTACCATCCTCACTAACGTATAGTGAAACACGTGTCGCGGTTTTGCAAACCCGTTATTAGTGGGAATCGTATGGGAAACTGTAGTATTTTGTGTTGAATATGGATTTTCACTGAGTATTAATATGTACAATGACACACATATAGTTGATATACAATTATAAAAACTATTACACGTCATCAGGGGCGTGGTTAATTTGTTGATAGGTACGTGTATATCCATGAAAAAGTTTTTTTCTTTGTATTTTCCCAATAGAAAACTTAGATTTATATTCTCTTCCGGGGTGGATTAGATAATATATTTTGAATACCAACAACCAATCTATTCTTCCTTCATAGTATAATTATGGTTACGATTAACACCTGTATATAGTACTGCAGCATTTGTGAGTCATTTTTAGTGGTTTCAAAGTTTTGTTATTTTTTATTTCTCGAGAAATTGCAGTGACAGTAAACAAACGCGAGTTTGAATCTGCTGCTGGAACTCAATATCCGACCGTAAATTACAAAAGCGAATTTGCTATGTTGTTTTCAATTTAGCTCTCTGACAGCCGTTAAGGGAAGCAATGGACCATTATTTGAAATTCAATTCATATGTTTCAATGCATTTCTATCAATGGATTGGTGCCACTGCGTTGATTTAATGTCATCATCGACGACGTACAACAGTTTTTGAATTTCTCATACTACAAGCTGTTGCCCACAACTTCGTCTGCCTAGCAGTCGAACCGAACCGTTTAGTCAGCGCACGCCGGCAATGCATCACAGCTTGCTCCGTCTTTATTCACAAATACTATTACATTTCACTGAATTTTTATTCAGTCATGAATGAAGTACTACCAAATATATTGTATTATTTATTGTATGATTTGAAATGTAATGGAATGAAATGAAATAAATAAAATCATAATGAAATATATCACCCCTGAATAGTCTGGCTTTCTGGTAGTGGAAGAACTCTCATGATGAGATCATCATTTCAGAAGATTACTCCCTACAAACAAAAAACAAACATAGAAGCAACCAAACAAAGTTAGAAACTTTACCTCATCATAATAGTAGGTAAAGATAAAAGCAATATAGATATCAGAGGTAGTGATTTTTATCGTTACAAAATCAATTAGGTCATAGGAAACAATTTGTATCTTTGGAAAACTGTGAGATTTCACTGAGAAAAATTGTTGGTGGAGTCCCACAAGGATCCATACTGGGACCTCTACTGTTTGTCGTATATATTAATTCAACTTCAGAATTGAACATGGAAGTGAAAAATTGGTATTATTTGCTGATGATACAACTTTGAATATTCCAATAAAGATTTGCAAATGATTCGACGTCGAATGAAAAATGATTTGAAACAAATATTTATTTGTTTCAATGTCCACAAACTTATCAACAATTTTATCACAATTGGAATTTCTATTGCTGGGATAAAAACAATATTAAAAAATCCTATGCTATGAAATTTTTAGGTCTGAATATCGATTAAAGTATTTCGTGCAATATTCATATTGATCCAATCCGAAAAAAAATATCGCCAGTCAATGGATTTTTGTACAAGATTTGGACCTATATTTCTTGGAAATATCTTGGATCAATTTATTTTTTAATGATACATCGAAGTTACAATATTTAATTAGCATATGGGGTACTGCGTCGAATACCATTCTGAAACCACGACAGAACTTACAGAAGAAACATTCTTCATTTGTCTCATCTGGGACCAACGAAAAATAAACCAAATATTCTCCTCGATATATGTTCTATTAACAATGAATATGTACTATTTTT
Organism: Zygogramma bicolorata; assembly: GCA_032362365.1. Lineage (NCBI taxonomy): Eukaryota > Metazoa > Arthropoda > Insecta > Coleoptera > Chrysomelidae > Zygogramma > Zygogramma bicolorata. The sequence goes on along the minus strand of JAVJAQ010001197.1, from coordinate 263,058 downwards.
CAATCGAATATGACTAAAAAGAAACATTAACATTCTATTATAAAATTTTTTGAATCTAAAATTTTGCACAATCACCAAACAAGGCAATTCAATAAATAATTTCTTCACTAAAAATCTCAGGAAGGATTCCCCAGATAATATATTTTCTATAAAGTTGTTATCGTCACATAATGGATTACCCATTGGCATTGAATCTAAAATGCCAAAATTCTATAAAGCAGTATTTGTTAGAATAATTACCTATTTAGAAAATTGATTTTGTTTTCGAGTAATACTCAATCCTGATGTAGCTTTATATATGTATTGTATTGTATATGTTTCCTATATTTGAACTAGAGTTTCTTGGGAATAAACAACTGTTATTATTATTATTTACGTCTAAACTAACCTAGTCTGGTCCCTACTACCTTCTGCTCCGGCCCGCCCAGTGGGCGATGGCGCTAGTAGCAACCAATCATCACTCTCCGAACCGCGGGGTGAGTGGTCACTGGCTCCTAGAATCGTGAGTCCTGAGTAGATGCATCGAACCGATGCATGCGGCCGGCCAAGATCTCTGCCGCATTACGGTATGTCGGTATGGTCTTGAATTCCGAGACTGGCGTTTGTCTGGAATCACCGAGAACACCTATAATCAGAACCACCAATTCAACAGAATAGTTCAGGTGGAACCCGCGGAGTCATAGAGTATATTCTGATATTTTGTCTGTTTTTCCTCCTCTTTTCGGACGATATATGTTTGGGCTTGGGCCGAAAATTCAATAACGAGTATCGTCTTACTTCAGTGGTCGAAGAGGGCTATATCAGGCTTACTGGCTTGTATTTGCCTAAGGGTGGGGAATAAAAAAGTTACAAAAAATTCGGCACTTCTCATTCTCCACAACGGACTCAATATCCCCTGAAGCATAAGGCAGTACCGGTGTCATATCTATTTCATATGAGTGCCGAAGAAATCAGTATAGCATTCGTAAAGTCGCTATTATGGCGATGGATATAGGCCGAGACGCCACAAGATAACAGCAAATGCATCAATGTATCTAGTATCAGGAACCTCTAAACCCATCACGCAATCCCGGTAGGCGAAGGTTTTTTTTTTTTTCAATTCTTTATTTAACGTCGGCCTATTTCCGCTACCAAGGCCAATCACCGACGCCGGTGAGCACACTTTCCCCAACCGGAAATTTTGCCGAACCCTCTGGTATTCCAACCAGAGGTAGGTATCTTTAACGAGCCCAACATCCATGGACTCGGGACCGACGGCTTAACGTCCCCTCCGAAGGACGGCATATCCTCAAGATTCATTGATATATTGTCTGCGAGCTATAATATGCTACTTCGCTGCAGATGTACGGGCTTTCGACATGGTATTTCCCTGTATGGTCACCCATCCAAGGCGAAGGTCTTGAAGACACCGTCTTTCCATATGGTTCTTGATGTTATCAAAGACGATTCCATGCATGGGCTTGTCTGTATGCAGCCGCACCATTTAAGCTTTCTCTGCGGCCTTGACGTGAGCTTTTTTCCGTGTGGGCTCCAACTCGGTTACAGAGAGTTGGTTTACCTGCTCCTTGTCGAAGTCTATACCAAGGAGATCCGAACTCCTGATGACTTTCCAGGCTCCATCCAGTACCATTCTGTTATGGAGATACACTCCAAACTCAAAAGTCCACGGCCCCCTTGTTGTCGAAAGAGGAATCGTGGAACGTAAGATTTTGGATGAAACTTTCTGTTCATATGCATCATTTTACGAGTCTTTACGTCTCTTCTTGAGTGCATGTGACTACTCCGAAGGTTTTAGCGTAGAATCGGAATGCCAGGCAGAAACTCTGTTTCGCCTGACAGCTCTGAAGACCAGATCTGCCTTAGTTTCTGCCTACTTGCCACGAAGAGCATTTTTCACCAAGTCTATCTCTTGGGTGTGGCATTTTTGCACACTTAAATAGGTGTATGTCTCTTCGACATTCAAATAATGTAGAATGCTTCCAAGAGTTGGGTATCCTTAGCGAAATCTCCGCATCGTCCTCTTTTGACATATACCAGTTCTCGGTAGTGTAGGGGTTAGCACGTTCGCTTTTTAAGCGGAAGACAGGGGTTCGACGCCTTGCTGGGCCACCGTGCTGGGTAATCTTACGTAAGAAGGTTAGGCCTCGTTGATTCATTGCTCGCACAAGTTTCGACTTTTGAGGGTTGACGTTCGTCAGCTGGTTAACGGAAACGAACGATTTTAGAACAACAACAATTATGAACATTTGACAATACCAAATTCCATGCCGACAGCAAGCGTGAACTCCTGCACCACCCTGAGGGACTGCTGTAGGTCCCTTTCTCCAGAAGCATAGAGCTTGAGGTCATCCATTTAAAAAACATGATTGACCTTATGCCTCCGGTTTCCAGGGGTGCCGCAGTTATATCCCCGTGTTTTCCTGAGCGCAACGGACAATGGCATTAGTGAGATGAAGAAGAGAAGGGGGCTGAGGGAGTCTCCCTGAAAAACACCTCTTCTTATGATGACCGGCTCTGTTGGGATCCTGCTTTCACCTGATGTTATGGTGAAGCGGGTCCTCCAGAGCGGCATCAGTTGTTCGATGCATCTCACTATTTGGTCGGGTACCGCAAGGCACTCAAGTAAGTACAACAACAACTCATGTGATGTTGTATCGAATGCCTTGCGATAGTCGATCCAGGCCGTAGAAAGATTCCGCTTATACTGCACGGAGTCCTACGTGATACAGCTATCGATCAGCAGGTTCTCCTTACAGCCCGCAGAACCCCTCTTTGACCCTTTTTGCTCATATATCCGTTCGAACACCGGATCAACTGCTTGGAGAGTACGCATGAACAAGATGCGTGTATAAACATCTTGTGACACGCATTCAAGCATGCTATCGGTCTGTGATTCTTAGGATGTAACAAATCTCCGTTCTTCGGCATTAGAAAGGTTCTCCCCTCGACAAACCATTCCGAGATCAGTAGCCCCTCATTCAGCAAGAAACTGAATGATAATGGTGGTGGGTGGTCGGTATATTTTTCCACCAATAGATATTAAGACCGTCAGGACCTGGAGCAGCAAAGTTCTTTGGACCCTCCAGAGCTCTCCAAACTTTATCAGAGGTTATCGGTTGACGCAGTTTTTCGGGCTCACTGCGTCTGGGCTGGAGTGTCTCTGTTGAGTGGTTGGTCGTAGATATCCTTCCAGAAGGATTCCACCCAATCAGCGGCTGGCAGATTATCCACAACACGAGGAGGCGATTGTAGTAGGCGTGAGGGTGTCTCGCGCAACTGTTTTTCTCTCAGAAATCCGTCGCCCGCCTGGCAAGTGACTCTTTTGCCGTCACCAGAATTCGTATCCTCTCAAAGCAATGCTGCTTGATGTCTAGCAGAACCTCTCGATTTAATGTGTAATGGGATCTACGCAATTCCGAAGCAATGAGCCGTACTAAGTACGAGAAAGGTCTTTGAGTCGCTAAGTAGTCCACACAGTGGATTCGAGACGCGTGTTGTTCCTACGACTTGATCTTACCCTCTATCTTGTGTATGGGCTGTTCAATCTTCCTGGAGGAGTCGAATGATCCATTTCCCTCTTCTCTACGAGAAAGAGCCTGAACAGAATCATACACGACACAATTGATCTGCCAGATGTCAGCCTCTCCTGTGAGGGCATCACGAACATCTGTATGTATCCATGCCAGTTGTTCTGGCCTGTGGGGCTTCACTCGGTGCTCCCAGACCGCCTGCTAAACCGGCCTAAGTGTGGCATGCGTATAGCCACGGCCAAGAAGATGAGATACATAATCCCTTATATTTTGTGCGAAGGAAGAAGGCGTCATGCTTCGAGTGTGTCACGCACTACAAATCATGCGTTCTCGCCACGTATCCCCTTCGGGAGTGCTCACTACTATCGTAGCACCGTAGCTGACTTTCACCAACCAAAAATATTTCTCAAAACTATCCATAATTTATGGTTCGCAAATGCTAAATAGTAAGTGGATACTTCTTTAACCATGAATTTCGCAGTTCACACAAAATTCGTCCCATATTTCACAGAAAAAACATTCATATCAGCTGGACACACAAGCAACGGCCATCCAAAAACTATATGAAATAGAGCGAATGGCTTGTCTGAACATCACAGGAGCCATGAGAACAACACCAACCGCGGCAATGGAATTTGTTACTGGTCTGACACCTGTGGACCTGCACGTCAATGAGGTTGCGCTAATGGCCATGCTACGATTGCGCACGGCTGCTGTAAACCCCGAGGTAGGAATGGGTCAACTGAGGCGGGGCCTGTGGAGGGAGGCACTCACTGCGGTGCCTCTGCTACAGGCAGCCGGTTGTTTTTAATGAACCCTACAAAATACAAAAAACAGAACACTGAGGCGGATGCTGCAAATGCAATACGCATATACACAGACGGCTCAAAAACCAAGGAAGGATCAGGATGTGAAGTTTACTCCAGATCAGTTAGCCTAAGGATTAAGTGGGAAATGGGAAAAATACCAGCGTGGTTCAAACAGAACTGGCTGGTATCTCAATCGCCACAAAAGAGCTAACCAGGAAAGGAATTTCTGGCAAAAACATAATAATCTGCACTGCTAATAGACAAGCCCTAGTAACCTTGAATAGACAACGTATTATCTCAAGGTTAGCACTAGAGTGCCACCAAGATAATAGATAGTATATCGTACTAAGGTGGGTGAAAGGGCACGACAGGAGCAAAGGTAACCGCATTGCTGACTCTTTGGCCAGGATGGCGGCTGGACTGAAAATTTTGGGACCAGGTGACACCCATGGCTTGACGACTTCGACAATTGCGGAACTAGCCAAACGTTACACCCATACTCAATCCCTTAAGAGATGGGATGAAACTAAAGGAAGAACCTACGTTCAACAGTGGGATTTCTGACTGGACACTGTCAACTAAGGAAACACCTCCATATTATGGGGCTAGTGGACACACCTCTATGCAGGATGTGTGAACAGGAAGATGAAACTGTCAGGCATGTCTTATGTGAATGTCTGGAGCTATCGTCGATAAGAGAGTGTGTGTTCGGTGAGTCTTGGCCTACACCTGCCGATATTAAGGAGATGTCCTCCTTCCTGGATAAGGCAGGTTGGACAATGTCCTAGGAGGGCGACTCCTTGAAAAAATGTACAATGGGCCATATTGTGGCCTAAGTGCTGTGGGTCTATACTCACTACTCTACAGATAGCTGGACACACCTTTAAGTATCAAAAATTCTTCACATTCCAAACATATTCTCATATTCATCACGTATTATATTCCAAGATATTATCTGCACAATTTTCCTGCATCGTGCTCGTACAATCAAAAAGTATATGAGTGAAAGCAATAAAACTAATACATAATTTTGTTGAAGTTCATATAGCTTCGATCTTTGACAATATGGCAACGCCGGTTGGTAAATTCACCTGAAATTTAAATTTGACAACTGACATTTTTTTCTCATTCACTCTATAAAATTTCAGAAAACACAGATATTCCTTGCTTCATCAGGGGTAATAAGCTGATCGTGGGTAATACTGCATACAGTGCTGGTGATTTGTTGGATCTGGAAATAACACAAAACGATCCTCCGAGACCTGAAAGCTCTCCGTCTACGCCGACCCAAGTTCTTGTTCGGTCTCCGACTACACTGTTTGAAAATATAAGTCAGCCTGTGAATACCCGTGAGGATAGCACGCCAACACCAACAGTGCCAATTAAAAAGAATCTGAAACCATTAAAGCCTATCGAAAAAATTAAAACAAGATCAGTAACGAATCGTTGAAAACTTCCGCATATTCTAGTATATATTCAGTATAGATATATCTCTCAAGATTTCGATTTGGAGCTTTTCTTAAAATTTTCAGAATCATGTCACTAAAATTAAAAATTTGTCATATAAATTCAAGATCTCTCTGTAACAACTTTATCAATTTCAAGGATACTGTTTTCAATAACTTCGACATAATATCTGTTTCTGAAACCTGGCTCAACGGTAATATTTCAGATGAAACGGTGTTTCTACCAGGCTATAAACTTTTTAGGAAAGATAGAGTAGGGCGTGGAGGAGGAGTTGCGGTCTATTTCAGAAATACCCTCACTTGTAAAAATATCTCCGATTTACAAATACCATCGACTGAACAGCTATGGATATCTTTCAAATACAAAACCAAAACTATTGCTATTGGTACTCTTTATAGACCACCGAACTTTCCTGTGAATGACTTTATAGACGAGATGGAGAATGCACTATCCTTTATCAACCCCAGATTCGACCATATTGTATGTTTAGGTGATTTAAATATCGATCTCATTGATGATTCTTGCATTTCCACCAAGCACCTCATCAACACCACCACAAGTTTTGATCTCAGGTTGATTATTGATCAACCTACCAGGTATGGACCTAACAGTATGAAATTGATAGATGTGATATTTTGTTCCGAAAGTATGAAAGTAAGTGACCCCCAGGTAAAAGATTGCTCCTCATTTTCAGATCACTGTTTGGTGTCTTGTTCTATTGGAACTGCTAAACAAAAAATAGACCCTAAGATATATACCTTCAGAGACTTTAAAACTTTCAATCATACTGATTTTCAACACGATCTCTTTCTTTCCAATTTTGAACCAATCATTCATATGGAGGACATCGATCGAAAAGTCTATACACTCAACGAACTAATTTTAGAATTGTTTCATTCTCATGCACCAGTCAGATCAGTAAGAATAACTAAACCCAAATCTCCTTGGCTCACTGAAAATCTGAGACTTATGATGAAACTCAGAGACAAGGCGCTGTTCAAATTCAAGAAGTCCAGAGCGTTACATCACTGGAATTATTATAAAGACATCAGAAATTTAACAAACAAAACAATTTTGAAAGAAAAAAAGGCTTACATAGAATTTAGAATTCAGCAGAACCAGTATAATCAAAAAACTATATGGAAAGAGCTATGTGATAATAATATTCATGAAAAATCCACGTCACCTATTCCTGATGCTTTAGCTAACGTTAATGATATAAACCAATATTTCATTAATAGTTCTCAAGCAGAGATCAAAGCTGATGTCGAAACTGTCCATTTCTATAAGAATCATCAGAAAGAAAACATTCAAACTTTTGAATTTCAATTGACAAATGACCTAGAAATATTCTCAGTATTATTATCCATAAAGTCTAAAGCTACTGGTGCTGATAATATCAGTGTTGTGATGCTTCTTCACTGTTGTCCGTTTATATTACCTTACCTAACAAATATTCTCAATTTCTGTCTAGAAAATAAAGTATTCCCATCAATTTGGAAAAATGCCCATGTTATACCCCTTGCTAAAACTACAAATCCAACCGAGCTAAAAGATCTTAGACCTATCAGCATTTCATGTGTTTTGTCAAAAGTATTGGGGAAGATAATGGACAAACAAATTCGTCATCACCTAGAAAAATTCAATATACTTCCAGAATGTCAGTCTGGATTTCGTAAAATGCATAGCTGTGCTACAGCACTTCTGAAAGTAACTGATGACATTCATAAAGCAGTCGACCAGAATAAATTATGCTTACTAGTCCTATTAGATTTCTCTAAGGCTTTCGATAGAATTGACCATAAACTTTTGACATCTATTTTAAATTATGTTGGATTTTCTCAAGGTGCAGTAGCTTTGATCAAGAATTATTTATTGAATCGCATTCAAGCGGTTTCCTTGAATGGAGATATTTCAGATTCATTAGAAGTGAAGTGCGGAGTACCCCAGGGGTCCATTCTAGGGCCTCTACTTTTTGTAATATACACCAGTGACTTATGGAAAGCACTTACTCATTGTACTGCCCATTTTTACGCAGATGATACTCAGATTTATCATTCATTCTTGGAAGCAGACCTCGATAATGCACAAGCGCGTATAAATGATGACTTGCAGAGTCTTCTGAATACCTCAAAAAAATTCTGTCTCTCTATCAATCCGTCCAAGTCAAAGGTTATGCTGTTTGGTAGAAAGGGATCTAAAAACCGCTGTAAAGTTAAAGTTCGGGTAACTTTGAAGGATGAAATTCTGGAAGTTAGTGAAGTCTCCAAGAATTTAGGTCTAATTTTGGAAAGTAGTCTTAGATATCCGTCACACATTTCTCAAATACTACGTCGTGGCTACAGTAACCTGAAGAAAATATATGCGAACAGACTCCTTATCAACAAAAAATGTAAAATACTACTTTGTAAATCTTTGGTACTGTCACATCTCAATTATTGCAACGTAGTATACGGGCCGTCTCTACGACAATTAGACATTGCGCGACTGAATCGGTTACAAAATAGCTGCATCCGCCTAATTTGTAGTCTGAGGAGAACAAAAGGAACATCTCCCTACCTCAAGGAACTCGGATGGCTATCGATAAAGAACAGGTGGATTCTCCATTCTTGTGTCTTGTTTCACAAAGTGATAACTAATCACAAACCAGAATATCTGTAATAATAAAATTAAATTTAGAACAGATGTTCATAATATCAATATCAGAAATAAGGCGCGCCTGACTCCTCCTCAACATAAAACTTCACTATTCCAAGGTTCCTTCTCATACACGATCGCAAGGCTATATAACATGGTACCTGATTATTTGAAAAATTTGAACATTTGTAACTTCAAAGTTAAGCTCAGACAAGGACTAGTTAGTGAATCAATATTGTTTGATTAATTTTAATTTAGTTATTATATCACAGCTAACTTTGTAGCGAACTATATATGACGTACTAATTGATTGAGTGTGTGTATCTATTGGGCTATTGTGTCGAGTTCAATTTTGTAATTCTTTATGTACTCAATAGGTACGTTTGTGGTTGAGTGGAAGAGCAAAAACTTGTTCCCCGAATGAGATTTTTGAACTCTGCCTTTGTATTGATTGGTGTGTCCTTATATTATAATCTCCTGTATTACTGTTCAACCCGTCAATGCAATAAAAACATTATTATTATTATTATTATTATTATTAATTAGAATTATGATTATTCCATTACTGTGCACACACATATTCCATACTTGATTGATAGTTATCAAGTAAATTTCAACAAATCACGTAAGTACATTTGATAAATCCATATTGAATCACCGCTGTTTTCTCAAACTCTGAATCTATTTTTTTGGCGAAAATGTTTAATGTTTTCATTCGTTTCAAGACATTTCTGAGCTATTCTGAAAATTTCATCAAAATCTGCATGGACACCGGATTCTACATATTCACCAATAATAATAGACTGAAAGTTGGCCAAACGAATTTCCGTTTTCATTTCATCCTATTTCGTTAATCTCCCTGAGAATGCTTCGAGACGATGAATATTCATTTGTTTTATTATTATATCTGATTAATTAGTGTCATGAGTGGATTACTTATAGCGATTATATTCTGGTACGATGAGTTTTTGAGATTTATGCTTTTTCATAAAATTTCACCTCATATTTGTTCCCGCATTTTGTTTCACTCCTATACTGAATACACCTTTATTCATTTTGATTATACATATTTGTAATATGAAAGAGCCCATTAAATAAATCAGCACGAATTTTCATTCGATTTGGATCATAAAAAAATGAGACGCCTGTTATGTTGGACTCGTCATATCGCATCAGCACTTTAATTGAAATAATTTTCCTAACTTTTCCCGGTTTCTCCCGACCAATTTGTTCCATTTTCCAGTACTTGTATCGAACAGTTTGACGATAAAAAGTTCTCAAACTTCAAAATTGAAATGAGTACAATATCGCTGTACCCCAATTATATGTCTATATGACATAATGAAAAATGAATCTGATAATCTCAAATATTCTAATGACATTATCGAAAAATGTTGATTATACAAGTTTTATTTTTTAACAATTGCGATTGTATCTTTCCAATCCGAAGAAAAACTTAGCAAATTGAATGATAAGGATTAAGAATCAACCAATGAAATGGCTTTCGTACCAATGAAATTCAAGTCTGTGCTTCAGAATATATTTTCAGAACGAATGAGAAAGGTCAGAATTACCACGAACGATAGAGATAGAACACATCATTTTGTTTACACACGCGTGCTAATATTTTCGAACTAAAATAAAATAAGAGATAAAAAATGACTTCACTCCCATTCAACTTCTTATTTCATTCCAATATATGTACGTATAAATGTACCCATTGAACAACGTATGTTCACCTGTCTCATTCCCTATTTTGTCTCATTTACCTATTTGCTGTATGAAACCAGGATTTGCCTATTAAAATAATTCACCAATAAACATCAAAAGTTTTGGAAAATATAGCGTACTACGAGTATATAATCTGTACAGCTTATTCAATTCAACTTGGCATGGTAATTGGTTCCACATCCGGCTGCGCACTAAACTGACAGTAGATTTCTTAAGGCTGCTTGTACCGCACTGTGCAATACGACATCATTTCCGTGCCAAGATAAAATGAATAAGCTGTACTTGCTGTTATTCAGTGTTTCGTCTATCACTGAAAATAACTTATAACGAGGAAATTTGTGCTACACCACCAGAAATTAGCGCACGAGCATGGTGGAAGTCGGGGATGAAATTAAAAATTCAACCATTTTTGATATGGAAGTTGATATAATGAATATAATAATTGAAAGCTTTGATATTTCCAGTCACGGGTTGAATTTCCCTTATTTTTGGGTAGGAAGAGCAAAATTTACTACCTTTCACAAATTTTTATTTTTAACTGATTTTTCCACGTTTCTCTGTTCTTCATTCAAGTATCTGGGTAACCTAGGGATTCATGAAGATTGAATGCGTGTTTGTCCTCTTGAAATCTCCCACATAAAGAATTTTTTTAGTTGAGATTTGGAGAAGTTATTTTTGTCTCCTATATTGGAACCATTGAGTAGAGGTATCCGTCGTTTCCAATTGTATAATGCCATCTTCAGGGTATAGCAATGGATTTATCAATTTTACATATCTGCATAATATGCAATGTAAATGATGACGTTACAACGTGAAAAAAATCACCTTACATTTATATATTTAAAAATTGGTAGTAAGTGTTGGAGTCCATGTGATAAAGAACGATCATCAAACGTTGAAAATTCAAAAAAAGTGGGGGTGGTACGAGATTAAAAGTCCATCTGTTCAGATATTCAGGCGAGTATCGTCTACAATGATGAAATACCAAAAAATCTCAACTGACATCTTTATTCGTTCGACTGAAATGGCTTTAAACCATTTAGACAGACCATTTAGGACCATATCACATTTCTGTGTACCAACGATAAATATGTAATTTTTATGATGCATCAGATAAGATAAATCTGTTTTGATTAAGATGAGAATGAACCGAACTCTTCTGTACGCCGTTCGTGGGTGGATAGACACGCCGCGAACAAAAACCTCAGTACTCTACTATAGCAGAGGCGTAGTTAATTGGGTAACATAGGTGACAGTGAAGCATCTGTGATGATTAAACATCTCAATTAACGAATGAAACATGTATTCCAAACACCTACGTATCATTAAAATATGTAATCGCACTCCAGTTTGTTCAGCAGAAAATTCAATCATAAATTATTTAAGTTAGGAATGATAATAATGAAAAAATGTTTCCGATTTCATATTTAGCGTTGCCAAAATCTTCTGATTTTACGAAAATAACCAATCTATAATAGTGTTTTTACAAATGAACATTATCAGTATTTTTCACGTAATCAAGCTCTAATTTATCCGAAACACTTAAATTTGTTTTATTAGCTACTACGTCATCCTCAATGACGTACGCAATGAAAATATTTTTCCGTTTCTTTTTATTCACTTGATGGATTCATTGTAGTGAGCAAAATCGTACTTTTTCTGCTTAGGCAGGAGGAGTAAAAGTGACGATCAATACGTCATCAATGAAATAATTTGTACGGCATTGACGACCTAAACTATATTCTGTTATATAAGTAAGAATTTTACCATTCATTTATAGAACACCCTATATTTCGTAAAATGGTAGAAATCATGTGAAAGTGAAATATTTTTAAGAAGTGAATATATATTGAATAAATGAAAGTTGAACGTCAAATATTTCAATAGAGCTAAAGCAATACGCTATATTCATTATTCCGCAAAAAATGTCTGCAAGTTTTCGTAGTGCAAAGTGTTCACGATAGGTATTATGGCAAATGTAGCTGTTGGTTCGAATCCGGTGTCGAGACTTTTTCTTTCTCTTTTTTTTTTAATTCTTTGTTTTGTAGATTCTCCTGATTTTTGGAATCTCAGGAGCACGCTATACTGTACCTCTTCTTAGTTCTTTATTAAATTACATTTGTTAGTTTCATAAATAATTTTTTATGACTCGAGGGAGACAGAAAAATCATATTTCTTCCTTGAATGATTACTTTCCTCTACGCTTTGCGTCGGGCCGTAAACTTCATTCTAGGGAGAAAAAGTAGCGCTTTGCTTCCTTGTTACACAAATAGCTATTGAATACGACCACATGTTCAATAGGTACAGAAGTGGTCGGAGTTGCAATGATTCATCTTGTCCATCATTTTTGATTTGGTATAATTATAATTTTTAAAAAAATCTCAACAACTTCAAATAATACCTTCCATGTTTTTTCAAAAATAGTGTTGATTTTTGTCCCAGCTAGCTATAAGTTTTTTGGAAAAGTTTGTCTACATACAGAAGAGTACAGTATCACTACTTTTATTCGGGTTTGAAGGCCGTCGTTTTTTGGAATTTCTTCCTGACGTTTCGCTGGCTCGAGTGGCTAGCTTCTTCAGAGGTTCATTCATCTTGGAATTCACTCTCGATGACTGGAGATTGTTTCTTCGCAAGTTGTATTTATGCCGATTCAGGTAGTTTGCGTGCCAATTATTCCATGCGGATTCGGGGAATTGTCATTATTATTGATTACCTTGTTTACTTCATGTGGGTTCGGAGAATAATCATCATTATTATCTGAAGAACTACCTGCAGTTATTATCGATTTTCTTAAATGGGATTCCATATTCGGTTGAGGTTGACAGCTTCTTCTTTTCTGTTGAAATTATCCGTGTGTTTGTGGATTTCTATTGCCTCCCGTACTAGTTGGCTATGGCCCTGGTTGGGTGCAGTCAGTTTTGCATTTTCAAACAGAATCCTGTGGTTTCCCTCACTAAGTGCGTGTTCCGCCACAGCCGACTTGTCAATTTGCCCTAGTCTGCAGTTTCTCTCATGTTCCTTTAGCCTAGTTCCCATGGATCTTTAGGCTAAAGGAACATGAGAGAAACTGCAGACTAGGGCAAATTGACAAGTCGGCTGTGGCGGAACACGCACTTAGTGAGGGAAACCACAGGATTCTGTTTGAAAATGCAAAACTGATTGCACCCAACCAGGGATACCATAGCCGACTGGTACGGGAGGCAATAGAAATCCACAAACACACGGATAATTTCAACAGAAAAGAAGAAGCTGTCAACCTCAACCGAATATGGAATCCCATTTTAAGAAAATCGATAATAACTGCAGGTAGTTCTTCAGATAATAATGATGATTATTCTCCGAACCCACATGAAGTAAACAAGGTAATCAATAATAATGACAATTCCCCGAATCCGCATGGAATAATTAGCACCGCAAACTACCTGAATCGGCATAAATACAACTTGCGAAGAAACAATCTCCAGTCATCGGAGTGAATTCCAAGATGAATGAACCTCTGAAGAAGCTAGCCACTCGAGCCAGCGAAACGTCAGGAAGAAATTCCAAAAAAACGACGGCCTTCAAACCCGAATAAAAGTAGTGATACTGAAAACCTCGGCCGCGAAAGCCTCAACTATTTTGTCACAGAAGAGTACACTTTTTGATTATGACTTTGAGTAAATGAGAAACAGCGATATTGAAGTGAGACACACATCATATAACGCACAAGTTTCGTGTTTTTGAATACTGTTTCAATTTCACATCGTTGGGAAGCTCACTTGAAGACTGGCGATCCATCAACTTATTAAGAAATTTGGAGGATACGTCCAAGCCGGTTTTGGACACCTACACCCTAGGTTGATGGTTGAATTATTTCAGGGAAGAAATTCCAGCATATATTTTTGGTGATACAAAAGCCACTATCAAAATTCAATTATTGGGATAGGCACACTTGCAGACCGGTTTCGAGCTCATCGACCCAACATCAGTACAAGCTGGGTTCCAATCAAAAAGTAGAAAGTCGTTGGTTTTCCATTATTAAAAATATATCCTCCACCCATATCAAACCTCGAAAAAGACTGAATCGGAGAATCTATCAACGAGAACCAGAAGTACACCCCAGCAAATGCTTTGACTTCATACAAGGCCAAGTAGGAATCTACATTGCTGTCTGTTAGCTGTCTTGACGGCTGGCGAACCATCAACAAATCAGGCAATTTAACGACGTTTTGTCTAGGCCAGTATAACACAGTAAGTTTCGTGGTATTTGCCAGAGGAGTAGTCGTTTTCTGACAGATGTTAGTCCATCGAGTGTGCAGGTATCCGAGACCAGACATATCGTCCAAATATCCCAATTTTTTGATTGTTTGAATTTGGTGTCTGCTGCCGGAACTCAAAAATAAAGTTGTGAGATTTCATGCAGAAAGTTATGGAACTGGTAACCATCTGAAAACACCAGAAATCAATTTTGAAATCTATACAAGTGTGTAAAAGAGCAGATTCCTAATCTACCTGAAAAGTGGCTGCGTTAACCAAAAACATCCTTCTTATTAGTCAGCATCTTTTCGTATAACTTTTTGCCTTTCACAAAAATACAAGAACTAATATACCTATATTAAATATTTTATTTACTTATCATTGTTGACATTTTAGAATACCAATATATTTCATATATTTCCGTTTACAAATTTATCACAAATGCTTCTCTTCGAAGGTATTTGGAAAATCTGTCAAAGATGTGAGATTGACATAGCATTCTGTCATTCGAGAGGGGTGGCCAGGTGTGGTTTATATCAGATGAACCCTTGTCATGCAAATATTTCCAGACAGCATGATAAAAAGAGATTCCTTCAACTCTCGTTTCCTGCCATTGCTCTTCTTGATATCATTCTACTGTCATTCTATTCTATCGTGTGATCTCCAACGGCAATGAGAATGTCTTCTGATAATTTGATTCAATCTATCTGTTTTTTATGTACACCTCGTGTTCACTCTTCCGAATTTCAATAGGTCCTGACGTTTCACCGATATATTCTTGACCGCACGAACAAGAAGTTTGTGTGTGTTCTAATGGCTTTGGTATTACCAATTTGCCAGCCTTACATGATAACCATTTGAACAAGGAATTTGCTGAATAATACAATTCTTTGTGTTTTCTGTTGTGTTGTGTTAGTGTGTGTCAGTATTCAACGTTGAGTATTTGTTTTGAATGTTGTTCTAACATAATACCCGCTGATTAATGTGACGTGTAAGTTGTAAGCCACAAGAAAAACACTACCAAAAAACTTTCATCCACTACAAAATGATGACTTTCAAACAATTAATATATTGTTAATCGTGGAGATTTTTTTAAGAATAATTATGATGAAAAAATGAAAACATATATATTTTACTTTATTTATGAGAATCAATCAAATTCAAAGATCCGAACGATACATTCAAATACCAGTTTCACTTTACCTACACAAAGTTAATGAAATAAAATGCGTCAGTGAACAACTACTTTCCCGACAAATACCTGTTCTAGCAGAAATCCGTTAACTCATCAAGATGTATTCATCGTGCTTGAAGTGAAATCTGGAGTTTTTTTGATGGAACTGATGATTCGTATGCTGGGAATAGTAATTTGTAACCAATGATTTCTGATTCATCGCACTTGGACCCTAAGGTCTTACTTGTATCAAGGTTATTAAACTGTGAAACGAACTCATATGCTTGTTTACAGTGTTGTGTCGACAGACATTCGTCAACCTGGATTAAGAAACAATTTTGACATAATAAAAAGTGTTATAAACTCATTTCGAGATTAGTAGAGTAAATTAAGAAATGGAAGGACACCCAATATTTGTTCTGTTAAAAAGCGCAATATCCAAATTTCTTCTACTCAATAACCGATAAGAGAACACAGAATTCCACTGGTGAATATAACGGAAAACATGTAGTGGATTCAAACTATCCAATGGAGATAATAATAATAATAAACTTCTCAGTAAAGGGCATAACTTCTGCGGAAAAAAAATGGTTCTGAAGAAGGTTTCCTTAAATTACCCGAGTGAATATAAATCGAAATATAGGAGAAATATTTATATTGATAATCAACACTCTCTGATAATATACTTTATACTTTTTTCATTTCGTATGTGGGATGCCAATATTGAGTGAGGAGACCGAGCTATTAGTGAGCGAGACAGCAGAAACATATGTAAACTCCGCGTAGAAATTCTACCCAGCCATATTTGAAATTCTATCACGGATTGTACTTACACTGTGATAGATGATGTGTAGCAGGGTGTATTGAACCTTGAGAGACTGTATATATATATATATATATATATATATATATATATATATAGGTATCAATACCTGATTCTTGAATGTAGCTTAGAATTTTGTTCAACTCATCCGAATCATCTGCTAAACAGGAAAACAGGATTCTACATTATTTGGTATATCTAATTCCTACCTTAGTTCTACCAGTTCCTCACAACTCAATATATGTTCTACCATCTTTCTTCTTCTATAGAGTACACATCTGGGTTGTCGTTCGCCATTAAGCAGGAAAATAGTGGTGAGCCACGTATGCCCAATTCGCAGTCGAGTTATTATAACTCATTCCCATCTGGACAGGTTATATAAACATTTTCATGGATTGACTGACAGTTTTAGTTTCCCAGTTTCCCGAGTTTTGATTCAGACCTAGCCCAATCTGCCTCCCGTTTCTGATGCACAATATGTTTCAAGTGAATCTTCACGTCATCTGGTCCTACTAGAATATTATTGAGTTGTTCTTGTCCTGTCGCTGCTTTCGCAGCTTGGTCTTTCATTTCGTTCCCAGAAATGCCGATATGGCTGGGAATTTGGGAGATTTTCCTTCATTAATTAGACATGCAATTCGAGAAAGAATAAGAATAGTTTGGATCAGGGGGTTTTTGTTGAAGATATTCTTTAGGGCCTGCAGAGAGGATAATGAGTCGGAGCAGATAAGTATTCATTTCTCAGCAGAAACTCTAGATTTACGATGCAGAAAAACTCAAAGTCTGCATCGTAAATCTACTACACTCCACTTTGGGATACAATGGACTTCTACCACAGGTTAAGAAACTCTAGATACCGCAAGGCTTGCAAAATAGCATATCATTGAAAGTTTGTGAGTGCACTCAATTTCAAAAATTGGTGTTAACAATATTTTAACTTTTTTTTATTTTTTTTTGACCCCAATATTTTGAATTCTATATTTTATTTCCATCTCAATATTAATATTTGCTCATTTCATATTCTGATTATCTGAATTCCCTAGATATTACTGTTCCCCACAAAATCCATTTCAAATTTCCGTTTGGATTTGAGTTCCTATCATGTGATTCATTTGTTCATCCTCATCATTTAATAAATTAATCTCAATATTTTCTCTCGATTAACTTTTGCTCATTCAATTTTAAACTCATATATTTGATTTTTTTTAATCAATATTCTCCAATTTCACTATGCATCTTTTATTCTTTCAAACTTCTAGTAGAGATCAATTACCCTACAACCAAGCTGTTATTTTTTGCACTCGACGCACGGTTCGGTAACATTGTAAGCATCTTCAGAAGAAAGCTGATAGCAATATCATTTTTCTTCAGAAGAAAACTGGGACTGATGATTGTGTCGAGTGCAAATAATATACCAGATTGGTGTTGAGGTTATTGATCTCCACAAAAAGGTTCAACTTTTACACGGAAGGTTTTTTTCGTTCTATAATTGTTTCACTTCAGATTATTTCGATCTCATAAGTTTTTCAACAAGTTTCATAGAGTATATTATGACGACAATGAAATCTCGAAACAATACCATCCCAGCAATACTCTTACTGCTTCTTTCTGGCAATGCACCTGAAACATACTTGAGATTGATGGGGTTTGAATGGCAGTTGAAGGCAATCATCAAAACCAAGCTATCATTTTTATCATAGAGTAGACGAATGACACTCAGAAAGTATGACAGTAACATTGGTTTTCGAGCTTAATATAATGCAATACCTACTCGGAACACAAAATTCATTGCAATCTACCTTGCAAACATTGATTTCCCTTTTATTAGTTATGACCTTTTTCGGAAGTATTTTTTGGATTTCCTCTTGTCTGATTGTGATTGAAATAGTATGTTTATATCAGAGCAACCTATCTAACTTGATATAAATTGTTTCTGATTTTCTGTCTTTATTGGTGTTTGGGATTGTACTATCGATAGCTCATTTGGAGAATATCAATATCATGTGTATTGGAGGCACAGTAAGGACTACTCCGATTCCATGTAGACAAATTATGTCGAGATGGAAGTCACATACATTGAAGAAATGAAGAATTGAGATAATTCAACAAAGAACACAGTTATTGAGAGAAATTTTTTGAAAAAAAGCTTAGTGGAAACATCACTCTCAGTAGTAGGACTTATAGCACCTATCAGAAGATATGTTTCTCCCTCATACCTATTATGTATTCTTCAGATCCTATAATTTTGGTTTCTGATAATTTCAATTGATTTTTATCTGACATGGTGTTGTTCGTTGGAAAAATACCTGATTTTATTTTATTTACGGGTCAATCAATGAAGCCGTTCAAAATTATTTTTTTGGAAATTTCATTCTCAGATTTTCTC
The DNA here is from genome assembly GCA_032362365.1 of Zygogramma bicolorata. Classification (NCBI taxonomy): domain Eukaryota; kingdom Metazoa; phylum Arthropoda; class Insecta; order Coleoptera; family Chrysomelidae; genus Zygogramma; species Zygogramma bicolorata. The sequence continues at coordinate 244,265 of JAVJAQ010001197.1, read as the reverse complement.
ACATTTTACTGCATGAATTAATTCCATATTATCGAGAATTTTGAGTTCACTGAATACATTCCAATTGCTGTGAGTCCCATTATGATTGTTCAATTCGTTCGAATGTACTAAAGTATGGTGAGATATGTTGATAACAATTTTGCTGTATGGAGTTATAGTCAAAACTAACTTGACATTTCTTGGAACATATTAACAAACAGAAACCACTAATAAAGTTCACAATGGAGAAAGAGAATAACGGCGAACTTTTTTTTCTAGATGTAATGAAATGAAACATACCAACAGATATCTTCACTATGATTCAAACCACCACACAAGTGGCCAAAAAGTTCAGAAAAGTGTCTTTATGATAGAAGGAAAATAGTATGAAATTTTTTGAAAAGAAAACAATGAATAGATCAACTCCATAAAATCAGTATGGCAATAAAAAAAATCCTGAGAATTTTATAGAAAATAATTGACGGAAAATGAAAATCGTAACACACCCCACAGTGAAGACATATAATCTACACAAACTACGTGTAACACACATTATACCTTACGTCTTTGAATGTCTGAAAAGATAAAACGGATCGGTTACCGGTATGATAGTAAAACTATTATCTGATTTATGTTCAATACCGACAGACACTAAACCAACTATTATAACAGAAAACACGAAGAACTGTATTTATCAAATTCTCGTTTGTGCGGTCAAAAATATATTGGTGAAACATCAAGTCCTTTGGAAGTGTGAAAGGGTGAACACAAGATTTATATCTGGAACAGGCAGATTGGTGAATAACTGAAGTTGAAGTTGTAAAAAAGTTTTGAAAACGGATTTGGTGTCCGAAACCATAAAACAAAGTATTTTCCTATATATTGGTTATTTTATTATTGTGGACAAAATTACGTTATACGTAAGATGCTGACTGATAGGATGTATAATATTTAGAAGGGACTGTCTTTTATTAACGTCAGCAACTTTTCGGGATGTTTTAGAAAGCCCTTCAACACTTCTATAAATTCCAATATTAATTCTTGAATTCTTCAGATTGTGGTATGTTGATAACCCGAAAAACTTCGGCAAAAATATTCATTCACCATAAAATAATGATTTTCAAACAGTAAGAATATTCTCAACAGCATTTTATTCAACAGATACGGAACCTTTTCGGCCCAGTCCAACCCTGTTGTACCTACTACCTTTTTCAAAAATCAAAAACTTCAACACCAAAATGCAATATCGTTTTTCACTAGTTCTTTGGGTAATCTTTGTGTATAATATTGTCTACATGAATCCCAAAATTGAAAGAGAAGTATGAAAACGACACCTGTTAGTAATACCAGAACCTTCGCCATTATATATAGTGTACAGGATTCCGAGGAAATTGAGTTAATTTGAATAAGATATCAAGTCTCATCATGATATACCGATTTTTGGTGCGTGATTTTGTCAGTTAATGTCCGAATATAGAGTAAAATTCAATGACTATTTGGTTTACGCAATAATTATCTCAGGGTAACCAGTAAAGTGCGCATTACAGTTTTTTCAATATCAACTTTTACCCAAATTTGATTTTTTTCAATCTACCGAAATTTTAGTTACATGACACTTTTATTTATCTGTCTATTCCAAAAGTGGAGTTTTCTCTGAAAATAACGAAAAAACTTCTAGAGTTTCTCGAAGGAAATTTTCAGTAAGGTGAAATTTCAGCTACATGAGAAAATTGAAATTTTGTTTTTTCATGAGAACATCGGTCTCTTTTCAACTATGAAGTATTCCCCAACATAATTGTGTTTTACTCTTGGACAAAAAACTTCTTTCCAAAAATGGATATGGCATGAAGTTATCTCATACAGGGTAGAAAATGAATAAACTTTTCATCACGTGTGATAGAATTGTAGTAGATTTTGTGGAAAAATAGTTGTCAAAACTAAGTTTTATGAATGTTGGCCAAAATCTTCTTTAACTAGAACGGCGCTAGTCGAAAAATGGCCACAACATCAAAATCATCTTATGCAGCTGAAATTTTGCATAAATATTAATCAGAAAAACATTTCAACAGATGATACAGAAATTGAAGCTGTTTTATAATTTTCAATAGTACTAATAAAATACAATGGTGATTGTATACTTCACTGGTCATACTGAGCAATGAGTTAGGTCATTTAATCGGGAAGAAGAGAATAGAAAATACAGAAATTTCTAACATTTTGAAATTGACGTAGGTGTGCCATCAATTATTGCAAATTGTAATGCAGGCATGTGTGAGGCAAAAAGATATAAAATATATTATGACAGTTTTAAAATGCCTACTACACGATTTTTTTTTCTGACTACTGCTTCGAAACAGTTCTCAACAAACAATTTGTTTCCTGTGGGCTTTTCATCATCAATTGATTTAATTATGAACTACATACAGTGCTTTTCTTCAATGTCTCCTCTTTTATTTTTTGAACGGGTCAACTCAGAAAGCTTGGGATAATTAAATTGATGCATTTTGGTGTGGAATTGACCGATGAAAATTTCAAGATGGCGACTGGGCGCCACCTGAAAAAAATCAAATGGAAAGGGGGGGGGTATTGTGATATATCATTTTGAAGTTCCTGTCGAATACTTTACAACCTAGAGTATGAAGTCAATGTCTTCACCTACTACAAAATGGCGGAACATTTAATAATTGCCTGAATACATCGACGTTTAACTTCATTCTTAAAGGAAATAAGCTGAGTTCCGGTCAGAAGATGCTCAAAATGGTTGCCTCAAACGTCTTGACATAAGAACAGCCTATCCGATAATTCACGTCGAACATTTTCGAACACAGCAACGTCGATTTTTCTAGAAATATTTATTATTATCTTCCATATATTGAATATTGAAGCAGGTCCAGTTTCGTACAACTTTTGCTTCAAATAGCCCCATAAAAAAGTCTGAAGGTGTCTAATCTGGCAAGCGAACTGGCCATTCCATTGGACCTCGATGGCCAATCCAACGACCATGGAAACCATTATCCAAATAGTTTTTTACATTTCTGGAGTGATGTGGTGGAGCTACATCTTGTTGGAATAATAATATCCATATCGAATTCAATAGGATTCACTTCGACGATTTCGGTGATAAAAGGATCAACAGTAACTTACAGCATATTCAAACACAGTTCCCCTGTTGAATTTTGTTCAATTGATCATTTTGGAAATAATTTACCTGGTACCTATCTACTCGTAAAATCGAAAACTGAATGAGAGTATCTGAACTGAACAATGATGTTCGTCATCGTATTGTCAGTTTTGCCTTTTTTTAATTGAAAATACCCTATCAAACCTTAAAGATTTGTTGGAATTGCAATATTTCTGGAAATATCGATATTAATGTATTCAGGTTATTATTAAATGTTTCCACATTTTGTAGATCCGTTCAAATAATAAAATGGTGCGACATTAGAGGAAAGCACTGTATAATTATATTCATTCTACGTCTATGACTACCTATTAAACTGAATCGTTCTGCTATTTGTAAATACTTATATGAACTACTTTGTCCTTTGGTTGATAGGTGTCGCTACTTAAGCTTAGTGAATTCATAATATATTTTGTACTTGAAGTGAAATACAGCTCCTTTTTATTTTTGTCAACTCTTTACGGAGATGTCTGACCCTCTGCATGTATGTGCAGGGCTGTAACCTAACCTTTTTGGGTTTAATAGGGTTCTTTCAGCATTGCGCTGTTTCTCCCTCAACAAAGAAAAAATTGAATGAAATATAACGTCATATGCCTCTCTTCCGACGATCTAAAGTATACCAATATTCGATAATTTGATTATTTATTAGAGTATATGGCTAGCTCTTCAATATGTGGAATAAATGGGTTATTTGTCAAACTGAGATAGATGAATTGAGAGGGTTAGCGTGAGTCATGATTGGAAGTGTGTGTTCGGTGTTTTTATCTGATAGATATATGGCATTGATAAATAATAAATGGTATAAATTATTTTCTAACCGAGTCAGTACGGGATGGGATGCTAGAAAGTTTTGTGTGTAAAGAAAACTGCATGTGATACTACCAATGAAGAACTTACCCTGGCTGAATGAAGTGAGCGAACTATTACTCGATGGAAATTTATTCTTTTGCCGAGGGTTTTTTTCATTTTTTCATTATATTTTATTCAAAATAATTCAAATTTATTTCATAAACTAATGGAATGATTTTAAACAAGGTTACTTTCAATATATTTTGTGTGGGGCCGTTCATAAAATATGTTCGCATACAAGGGGGGGGGGGAGGGGTCTGGCTGAGTGTGACAAGATGTGACAAGGGGGGACGGGGGGTATACGGCAACGTGACGTTCGCCGTTTATTATTTTTTGACATGAGTGCTAGAAGCCAGCGTGACCACTTTTATAGAAATCTACTTTTTTAGTAGATTTCTGACGAAAATTGAAAAATTTTGGTATGAAAGATATCTTCAGTAGATTTTGGTAGAAATCTACATGTGCGACATCTTCTAACGAATACCTGAACTCGTCAGATTTTTTCATCAAATCTATAGTGACTCCATCTTTGCGAATGAATTTTCAATTGAGAATGCGAATTAATCTTGTTACAGTACACTGTATTTCAACTATACAAATGAAACAAAATAAAGAGAATTTTTACTGTTTCATTGTGTTATTTAGCATTGAATCTTCTGATTATGTAAAATATGTATATTATTTGTGGCCGTCCATATTGAAATTGTTTATAAATATCTTGAAACCAAAGGCCAACCAACATATAATATTATTTATTATTTATATGTTCGTTATGAAAGATATTTATTAATTTATTCAAATTTTATTATAATAACTAAATGAATATTTTTAATTTTCAGAATTTGTGTACTATCATTTAGAATTTATCATACTCAGCAGGGGGGGGTCTTAGTTTTTGTGACGAAATATTTCTAGGGGGGGGTCACAAAAAGTGTGTCACAGCGTGACAATGGGGGGGGGGGGAGGGGGTCACAAAAAGCTGATTTTAGTGTGACGTATTTTATGAACGGCCCCTGTTTCAAGTTGGCTTCGTACATGAATCATTTTTTCCCCCCCACTGGCGGCCGCTATTTATTCACATTACACGTGTATTATTCATTGTAAGTGAACCAACACGTTACAGCGGTCAGGATGGAGGGAGTAGAAAAGGTACAGTACGCGACTAGGGCATAAGGCGTTACGTGTACTCGTGAATTGGTGCACTCGACTAACGCCTAGTGCTAACAAATTTTCGATTGTGCGCAATTGGCACTTTCCCCCCCCCGATACGTGATATACTGTGGTGAATATTCGTTTACCGCACAGCGGCACAGCACCAGTTTCAGAAACATGTTGGTGCAAACTTACGGATTTTGAGCCACTGAACACGAATCCGAAGTCAAAACGCGGCGCTCTCCTTTAGTTCTTCAGCCTTCTTTTTTGTACCAAAGAAAAGACCAGAAACACACGTTGGGTACCCGGTACACATCATTCTACCTCATTTACAACCTTTTACCGTTTATCAACGTATAGGTAGGTACTCAACTCGAGAAATAATTCCCGATACGAATTTGCTATGCTGTTAACTAACCTAATAATCGTATCAGGGATCATTTCTCGAGTTTAATAATCACCAGCGGGACAAAACTCGGAAATGGTGGAATGATGTCAACCCTGCGTTTATAGCTAATGAAAACGTGTGTTTGTGATTGTTTTTTCGGTGCAAAAAAAAGTAGGATAGGTATGCCCTTCTTCCGAACTTTGAAGTGCCATATCTTCGGAACGACGAGAAAGCGCTGCGTTTTGACCCCAAACTCGTGTTCAGCAGTTCAAAATACGTAAGTTTCTACCAAAATTTTTTCGAAAAAAGGGGCTGCGCTCTAAACGAATATTTACCACAGGCCCATAAAATTAATGAATACTTATATAAAAGAGGATATTTTCTATTGTACAATATCCTGAATAAACGTTAATTATTACTATCATTATTATTATTATCATTCCTTACGCTACACAAATGTTAATATTGTTATCCTTTGTGAATTTCATTTGACTACGTCGAAGTTAAAATTTTTCACAATTTAGCTTCTTTGTGTTTATTATTGGAAAAGTTGGTGGCTTTTGAAGAACCTTTATCTTTTCTGTCCGTTTGGCATTATAATGCCAAGAAAGACTGGTTTTTAGTAATTGCGCTGGTGTGTACACGTTAGCGGGGATCTATGCACTTTATGAACTACGATGGGCAGAAATATGTTATCCTTTGCCGAGGTCTGTATACTATTCCATTCACAATTATCCGAAATGATTCCATTAAGGAAAAAAGGAATGCATATTTGCTAGATCAATTTCAATTTTCTGAATAGGCATTGCACATAAACAAATTTCATGACGCTTCCGATATTGCCAATATTGTCAATCTGTGTAAATGTCATTCGCTTACATAGAGGATAACATGTTTCACAACTTAGCTCCTTCATTTCAATAAATGCGTTCAGCCTTTCAGACATATTTCATAAATTTTCTTTATGTTTCACGACGGTTTTACATATAGTAACATTTGGATTACTCATTCTGAAATATTGATAAACGGAAGAGTTATGCGATTTTTTAAAGGAAAAAATGCGTATTTTCATCTTTTCCGCCCATTTGGTACTCAGACAATCAACTTCCTCGATTTGTACACTTTAGAGGGTATATAATCACTTGATGAATTCCGACGGCTAGAATGAAGGTTCGAATAAAGATCGGCAAAGTGTTTCGTCGACTTCGTCTTCTTCAGTGATCAATTGGTCACCTGAAAGTGAGAAATGAGAAAATCAATATTCATTTTTCAAATCTTTCATTTTATTCTATTCAATCTTTTGTTCATTTTATTTTCAAGTTTTGGAAATTTTTCTTTTTGAATTCTTTTTTCTGAATTATATTATTATTTCAAGCTCAATCAGTCCAATTCAATTGGTCTGTTTTGATTTGTATACCAGCAGAACCAATTTTTTCAATCAATTTCAAGCCACAGCTCTCCAAAATGGAGGAAATATTTCAAATGAAAAAAACCAGTCTCATATTTATGTAAGGTTGAGGTAGACCCTCCTCTGCAGGCTCGAAAAAGTGTTGAATTCAAGTGCATGCAAGCCTGATTGCTTGATTCTTGATTGTTGATTGCTACTGGTCAATTGATAATTGGAGACATGACTGGATGAATGTGATATGTTACATCTTATCCAATCCATCTTGGCACAAACTCAGATACTTTTTCAGTTGCACACTGGTAGTGTAGACTATGAAGAAAGAGAAAACACCTAGGAATGAATTTCAACACAGTGAACACATATAATAGGTGTTTTTTATCTAAGTATTCTTCACAGAGATTGCTGGGCACATACGTTATTTGTTCTATGCCAAGATGGATTGGACAAGCTGTACATTTCGAACCTTGCGAGTAATATTAGGGAAGGCAATTCCACTTGGAATTTTTTAAATTATGATCGTATTTGTATTCCGTAAAATCTCATCATTACGATGAATTGATTATTTTTCTGGTGAATATTCTGAGGATAAATTCAATGACAAATTTTCAAAAAATTTCGAATTTTGTGATTATGACACCTTCATTAAATGAATTCAGACCTACAAAATCGCTATATTTTTTATGATTGAGGGAGGTTAGCACCTTCGCCTTTCAAGCGGAAAACCGGGGTTCGGTTCCCCGCCGGACCACCGTGCTGGGTAATCGTACGTTGAAAGGTAAGGCCTCGTTGATCCATTGCTGGTTAACGGAAACGAACAATAAACGAAATGTATTTTGTTATGAATGGAGAAAATTGACAAAATGAGAAGATAATTCAATTCAAAACAGGATTTTCATTGTTTCACGAGAAAAAGTTTTCGTGAAAGATCTGTAATCTTCATCTTCAAACTTCAGCTGTTGTCGTAAGTTGAAGTTTTTCCACTGTTAGAAGGCCTCATTTAGGTAGCGTAGTTAAAGTAACTTGCTCGTTGTGACACTTTTTACCCCTGTTTTACCCCGATATGCTGAAACGACATGTAAGGATTCGAATTTGATTTAAAATGATAGAATCCGAATGTGTCTACTCGAATCCTCTTGATATCTTATAAATTCACTTTACCGTCAACCATATTTTATTATTATTATTTTATAATTTTTTTTTATTTTATATGAACGAAGTATACGTGGGAGCTCTTCCGAATTATAGAAAATGTTCCATAATGTAACAGAAACAGGCAGAAGGGATGATTTTATCAAACTGATTAGGAATCGAAATCGTCTGGTGCTTTCGTAGTTTCTTCTCAATTCTTCCAAAGTCACGTTATGTCACCAAATTGTGACATAACACGTTTCTCAACAAGAATATAATGATTACATATGAGAATTGACACCTTCATCTCTTCACAAAAGCTTCATTATCAATGATATTTTGATTATTGGTTCATTTTCTGTTGGACCGATATCAGAGATGTTCAAAAATTGAATGAAACCCATAATTCAAAAAATGTGACTTGACACCTTGTCTTCGATTGTTGGTACCTGAATCCACCTATAGATATATTCCAGGATGGAACGATCAATTCACTCCACAACCCCCGTCCTATTCTCGAATCGTTTTTACTTACTTGAATTTTGAATGTCTAAGCTCATGTTCACCTGTCCTTTTGGAAATCGAAAGCCAGCATATCATCATTTTTCCAAGTTTTTTCCATTAGGAATCCTAAGGAATAATTTCAAGCGGAAAATTTCTAATATTGGCCCATGCCCTTGTGAGTGAAACAACTTTCAATCCGATCCTGATCATGAACATGCCATGAAAATTTCGCCAGGACCCCCCGTATCATGAATTAGCATAAACAATAATTTGATGTATTACAAAAAATCAATGTTTCAATAATCACGTCGATTACCCAGACATCACGATACCCATGCATCATCTTCGCCTACAATACACAATGAAAGCCAGATATATTTACTGTCGTCCTCTCCTTCGTGAAACTGCAATTTATTATTCACTCCCAGCCATAAATAACGATAATGAGCCTCAAAATCGATCCATATTGTTCTTTCTGCTCTACTCAAAATCTAGTAGACCAAACACTGTTCAAATCCGAATTGGACAAACGAGTATATCGACGTATCAAAAGCATGGCTATCCGCGAGTTAGTCTCTTCCCGCTCTTCGAACAGCTAATACGAATAGGCGCACGCCTGATTATGAAATGCAACGCACGAGACATGTGACACTGTTTTTTGTTTGACAACACACCGGGCGGCTAATGGCAATCGGAACTCGGCACGCAGTTTTTTTGTTTTGTTATGAATTGCACGCGGAGCACGCGAGAAGATTTTAGTTTGATTGAACACCCACTTGTGCGGAGTGACACGCGGTTTTGCGATGATACCCTCCTAGACGAAATGTGTTTTTGAACTTTCAGGTTTGTGTTTGTTGTTTTTCATCGGCGAAATGATACTCGGAAACGCAGTTCTGAGGTGAGTGAATGTTGTTGAACGTTGGATTTTTTATCTTGTCATTCTAAAAGGTTTTATTCAATGTAATTATTTGAATAACATGGAAAACCAGTCGAGTTGTCATGACAATAATTCGTTGCTTTCTACGCCTGACATGAGAACAGTTTTATATTTTTCTATCTATATAATTTTGGTAATACTACGGTCGCTATGAGCACCTTTTTTTTGAAATTTTTTTTGTGGAACTTACGTAACTCGGTCTCCTCTATATTTTATATTTTCGGAGATACAGGGCATTTTTGGTGTAAAACTTCACAATTTTCCACATCAAATTTCTGTTGTTTGAACATAATTCCTCCTTCTTCTAATCAAACGTTAGTCACTCTCTTATTCACTCGTTTTCAACATTTTTAAGCAGAAAAAAACATTATTTTCTCAAAAAATCCAACTTTCTCCAAAAGTCAACATTAATGCATTCAGTTCTCAACAATAACAATGAGAACGGCAACAGTGCAAATACATCACTTTCGACTGTCATTGCACTATGACATCACAACAAATTGGTTATTGTCTGAAAATAATTGCATTTTTTGGAAAACGAATGGATTTTTATGCTTGAAAATGTTAAAAACGAGTAAATAGGAGAGTGACTAACGTTTGATCAGAAGGAGGAATTTTGTTTGTTCGAACAACAGAAATTTGATGTGGAAAATTGTGCAGTTTTACACCAAAAAGGCCCTGTATCTCCGAAAATATAAGAGACCGCCGATTATTCCATTTACATTTTTTGTAGAGGAGACCGAGTTACGTAAGTTCCACAAAAAAAAATTTCGAAAAAAAGGTGCTCATAGCGACCGAAGTATTACCGCTTTCGGAAGAGCATAATTTCTTCTATCAGATAGGAACATACTTATTATGTGCTTGGGGAATTTTATGTTAATTGATTCATTCCAGGTGTAGGAATCCTTAACTTTCAAATCCATATTGTTTCTATCTTAAATTATATGCGAAACGAAGAATCCTGTGATGTTGAGTAAACATCGCGTGAACTAGTGAACCAAGAGAGAGAGAGAGAATCAAATCAGGATTCAGTATGAATTTTTGAAGGTTCCAAGCCCCACAATGAAAGAATGGGAATAATTCACTCGTCGGATCAACCGGTAAGGGACAACTAATTAATAGTGTTTGGAAGAAACAATGACCGTGAAAAAATACGTGGAAGAAGGAATTTCTACGGAGTTCCAGGTTCCAGGAAAGTTGAGGATTCGTGAGCGAGACATCACGAATAAGACAAGTACTCGGGCATTTTCTGAATAGAACCTCATACATGGGAACAATATTCCAGAGTACTTTTACTAAAAGGTGTACTATTGAAGCATGAAATAACCCATGTTTCATAGCCATACTGTAACTTTTTTGGTAAAACTCATCATTATGGAAATTAATTACCTAGCTGACGGGAACCTAAACTCTATTCTATGTATTCCATTTTTTCATATGAAATTCTTGATGCCCAGTAATGAGAAACGACGCATCAATCAAAACCTCGATCAAAACACTTTCTCGTATCTGCTTATGCAGCCATGCAACCTATATACCGGTAGTCGATAAATGAATACCGACCGAATCTAAGAAAATTACGAGAAAAATTATAAATATTGGTGAATCTTCGAAGATTAAATCGCGCTAGATATCCTCGTAATATATTTGGGTAAAAAGGAATCGTTTTGAAAAAAAATCAGCTCATTACAGAAGAAGGTAAAAATTTGCCGAGCAGTTTTTCGCTGTATTTTCGAAGGGATTTCTACAATTCGATTTGAACCCTACCCCTATGGAGTGACAGTTGATGAAGCCGCTATTTTTTTCAGGTGATTTTTTTTTATATTCCCCTCGGATATTCCATTACCTGAAGTATATAACACTTTTGAAACTTAAAGAAACGAATTTTTTCGAAATAATATAATAGAGTCTGGTTTGAGGTAACAGATATTGAAGGAAAGATTGGTGAGAAATATTGAACGATTCCAAAAGAATTGAAGGAATACAAAAAACCCCAATAAAAAAATAAAATTCCAAAAAATACTCTACAAACGAAGTTGAGAACATTAAGAATATCTCAGAGAATATTGAAATACTCGAGAAAATATTGGGATCGGTCACTGAGGAAAATCAGTTGGAAAAATATAGAAAAAATTTAAGTTTCAGAAAATCTAAGATAATCGAATGTGGTGCTTTTAGCAACTCCTCGAGTCCTCTATATTTTTAACGGTTTCAACATCATTCGGTTTCTTTTTTGATTTTTCAGAATTTCTTTGGAATTCATGAAGTTTTTTATTTTTCCTTCCTATTCATAATTGTTGATTATTTTTACAGTTTTTTCAATTTCTCACGGTTTCAACTCGTTTTCTTTTTTCGTCACTTTTCTTTTTTTTAACTTCCTTTGAGGTTTCGTGGAATATTTGAATTTTTGATTGATTTTTCCTTAAATTTTCCCATTTTCGTTTTGTCTAGCGCTATATTACTCTCGATATTACTTCATTCAGGAACATCTGCTATTTTATAACAGGTTCGAATATTTCAGAAAATTGTTCGAACTTCTTCCACACGACGAAAGCGATTTTGAGCGAAATGAGCAGTAAATTCATTATTAATTCATTGTTGTTCATTGAATTTTTTTTATCTTACTATATTAGGTGCTATTAATTCTACGTAAATATTTGAATAACATGGAATTCGTGACGAAATCTGAGTGCCAGCTGGATTGTAATGACAATTATAATTAATCGCTTTCTGTTCTCGACATGAAAATTGTTTTTATAGGGTATCAATTGTTATTATGGGTTTTTGATTCGGACAAGACATACGATTCTTGATGCGATGAATGCGAGGATAAATATGTCTATTCTGGAGCACTGAAATGATTAAAAAAAAATACCTGTTTCATTTTAGGAATTTCAATTCATAGTTACAATTTTTCATAGTTACAATTTAGTATCAAAGATACAATAGCTATACCGATAAATCATTGAACGAACCAATTTTTCCCCACCATATTATTGTCTGAAACATATTGTTTTGTTGAGAAAAATATCACATCTCGAATACCTACTAACTATACAAATTGGTTATTAAGACAAATCGTCGCATTCACAAATTCAATGCCCAAAGTCCAGAGTCCAACTATGGCGGTTCGAAACAGCATCCACTGGGAATGATTTCGAATAACGTTCAATATATGTCGGGGTTGCAGCCTTCTCAGAAGCCCAGAGACAATTCTCGTTCGCAATGGGTCGACTGTTCTTTGGTAGACTTTTCACCAGTAGGGAGTAGTATGCATAATCGCCATCGGTGTTATGTCGTATATGTCTACTTCTCCGTACTGACTGCAGTCTGCGTGGGCCCTAAGAGCTTGACTGTTTGATGTGACCGTTGTAAAATATCTTCATCCCACTTACTGCATGTGCTTTCATTTGGAGTATGAAATTTTGGTCGAAGTCGGTAGATAGCATTTTTCCTTACGGCTAGCTTCACGGTGCATTAAACTTCAGTTGTATTGAACAAATTTTCATTCATCCTATTCGAACAAGGTAATTGATAGAAAATTTGAAAATGATTTCTTCCTTAAGGTGTATAAGTAAGTAGGTACCCAAATACTAGTTATTGGGAACCTAACGTTCGAAGGATTCCAAACTATTTCCAAATCTTTCGAAAAAAAGCAAAACAAGAAAAATCCGTGAATCGCTAGGAAATTTTGACATCCCAGCCGAAATTTCATAAAGAAAAAAACGAGATTTCCTATTCACTTCCTAATTGTGAGGAAATGATATTTCTTCACAATTGTTTTCTATTGATTTCTTTGTCAATGATTCTAATGAAGCAGTATTCAGAGACTCAACCAGCTCTGGAGGAGTCCCAGGGATGGAAATTCCATCATCAGTTATCATTTTACCTTCGAGAACACCAGCAATTGAATTTATAAGCGTAAAGTTTGACATTTCAACCCTAATAGTAACCCAAGTAATTATTACGAATTTCTAGGCACCATTCATCTATGAATAAAATTATCTGCATTTTTTTTTAAATTAATTAATATCTGTTGAATTTTTAACGATTTGCGGAAAAATGGTATTTTTACCCCGTAGGATAAGTCACATTCCTGGACTCTGTGTTGTTAAGCTTCGGCTTGCACCTCGACTTGACACTTGAATATTTGGCTTTTTCTACCTGTTAAACAATACACAATACATTATTATAGGAACGCACCCCATTGAGATATTCGTTGGAAATATTTAAAACGGAGTGGACCACAAGCAATTTTAAAACCGATCTTTACATTTATTCAGAGGTAAACATAAAAATGTGAAACAACCTGAAAACCTCGCTGAAAACTAAACAATATTATGAAGGCTGTTTCTCAATATACAGCTTCTTGCTTTGCTAGGGTTATGGGCGAGCTATGAAATGAAATTAAAAAATATTTGTACGAGACCCTGGCCGGTGGGGGTTCAAGGGAGAACACATTGTGATTAGTGAATGCCAACTTTGACTGAAGAAATCTCATGTCCTCGGATGAACCTCACTGTACCTACCTGTTAACTATTTAATATCAGTATTTTGGCAAAGAAAATTCTTGGTGTTCTGAAAATTCGAAAACAAATACTTACCAAATAACCACTTTCCTATGCAGTTCTTTCAAAATAGTGGGGAATATAAAAGTGTCCAGAAAAGTGCTTTGATTTGAGAGAACGAATCAAAATGTTATTTCGAACAAGTATCTCAAATATCTGAGGAAACATCGTAATAACTTATAATCTGAAGCTACTTACTCATACGAAGATTTCTTTTTTCATACTTATCGAGATTTCTTTTCAATAACAGTTTGATTTATTTTTCCAATTCAGACGTTAATGCTGATTTGTGGTGAAATGTTTGACGAAATAGACTTGGTAAAGCAGTTGGTTTATTTTGTTGTTTTGAAAGATTCAAATTTAGTGTACTCAAATATTTGATTACGCGAGACATGATGGAATCCAAGTGACTGTTAGGTTACAAAAACTATGATAAATTTGGTACCATAATTTCATCAAGATGATTGTTTCAAATGTATTTCGATGTTTCGAATATATACATGTACCTATCCACACATTCTATTGTACAATATTCACACGAAGCATCAGACCCAATGCAGTTTTATGCCTCATGATTTTCACGACTGAAATAGTATTTGTTTCAGGATTTTTTTCAGACCAGAAAATTGGAAGCCCCTTGAATATTCAATTATATTTGGAAAAGGACAGAAATAGTTATTATTAATGGTTGAGGTATCAAGCTTGAGATGTTTGTAAGTTGCCCGAGAAAGTAAACATCAAGTTCTGACCGTGATGCATACCACGGTTCATTATTGAACGCTGTGTATACAACGTAGTAATCATTTTAGTAGAACACTATGACCTGTTAACGCTTTCTCAACATGGTTTTAGGAAAAATAAATCGACTGAATCAGCCACATATCATTTATCAAACTATGTTTACACGTCCTTAGATAAAGGAAAATGTGTTGTGTCTCTTATGTTCGATTTCTCAAAAGCCTTTGACTGCCTAAACATAAATTTTATATTGGAAAAACTTAGTTATCTGGGTATAAGAGGTATCTTGTTAAAATGGTTCGAGTCTTATCTTTCCCACTCAGAAGTATTCTCATCAAAGTATAACAACAATTATCAAATAAATGCACTACTTCTCAAGGATATGTCTTGGGACCCTTAATTTTTCTCCTTTTTGTAAACGATATTCCCAATCATATTACCGCTGGACATGAAAATTTTTGCCGATGAAACAACAGTTACAGTCTGTGGAGAAACCCTTGAAGAATTGTACAGTAATATAGAAAAAGCTTTTATTGAAATGAAACCATGGTGCCAAAATCATCGACTCATTTTAAACACTGACAAGACAACCTGCATAAATTTCCATACGAGAAAGCCAGTTACAAAAGTCTATAAAAATTTTATATTTAGCGACAGCATCAAATTACTTGGGACATGGCCTAACTCTGACCTTAGTTTCTCCTCCCACATAGAGTTCGTTTGTAAACAACTGAATGAAGCATACTATGCAATCCTTCAAATGAAACCAATTTTGGACCAGGGATGGTTGTTGAACTTATACTATGCGTTTGCATATAGCCATATATCAAATAATATTGCAACATGGGGACTGGCTACTGAATGTAAGAGAGTTTTCACTTCCCAAAAAAGAATAATCAGACTGTTATTCAATCTAGAATACAGAGAGTCATGTAGGACTGTCTTCAAGAAGCACTTCATTCTGTCCTTCCATTCTATATTCATTTTAAAATGTGTAACTTTCGTTAAAAGCAACATTTCTGACTTCAATGTGTTAGGAAGTCATCATAACTACCCATCAAGAAGTTCTATTTTGGAAATACCAAAACATAAAACTGCAACATTTAAAAAGTCTACATTTTATAATTGCATAATACTTTATAACAACTTGCCAAAATATATAAAGGATATCAATAGCTATAACAGCTTTGAAAATGCAACAAAAAATATCTCTTGGAAAATAGCTTCTATTCAATAGAGGAATTCCTGGCATTTGAATCCAAACACTGAATGTTCACTGAGTAAGTTTTGTTAAATGTGTGAATACGTATAATATAGTATAGTTTTCTTTTTTACCTATATTTTTGAAATTTTTAAATTTTTATCTATGTGTAACGTGATATTTTTATATCCACATGATGCTTTTTTTCTTGACCTGCCAATTGTACTCTGTATGTAAATATGGCCAATAAATACCACTATTACTACTTATTCCGACTTATTCAGTTTCGACTAGGAAATTCACGAGGGGGAAACATCTTCTTTCAATCTTGTACACCTAAAAATTTTGAGTTATTTAAGTCATCGTTTTAAGTCTTTAAGTCATGCATTTAAGTTTTTAAGTCATGCCTTTGACTCTTTAAGGCATGCGTTAAAGTCTTTAAGTCTTTGAAAAATTTTAAATCTTGTACAGATTTTAGCTAGTTGTTTCCCCCTCGGAAATTCATTATGAGGGTATCACATAAAATAAACTCTTCATGTCTTTTTCGTATCGATTCGATGGCAGCGATGTAAATCTAAGTGAACTCGTGAAAAGCATGGAGAGTTGCACTCGGAATTGTATCGTGTATTGTGTACGATAGAAAGGATTATTTTGAATATAGCGTCAGGACAGGCGTTCAAATTCGAAGAGGGGAAGCATTTCGACATTTGTATGAGAATGAACTACACAAATTTGACTACTGGTGAAGTTGGAATTCCATTCAAACTGTCAGTGGGGCAATCATAATAGCATATTCGGAAAAGGCATATTTACTTTACATATTATTGAAGTAACGTTGATTTATTATACTGAGTTCAGTTTCAGTCATTCCTGCCGTACCTATAGTCTGAAAAATCTACCCTGACTTCGATATAGTTAAACACAATGTCAAAGTCATCATACTGTGTCCTAAAGACAAATGATAGTCATAACGAATCACGTATCATAGATAAACAAACAAATATAATGAGGGTAAGCAAATAGAAATTAATTTTGGTGCCGGAGTCAGTAAAAAGTAATGTAGATGTGATACCTCTAGATGAGATATCTACTCAAATATAAAAATGTCGATCACAAATCGTCATACTTGAGTAATTGACGTTGAAAAAATGTTACTTTTTCAGTTTCACCATGAAACATTTGAGTGCAATTCCAAAAAAATTGGAGAAATTTGTGCGAACTAGACAATAGTCTAAGTTATTAGTATTCTATTCACCTCCTTGATCTCGAAAAACTCGAACGTTGGTTGAAAAGCGAGATGACTGCTCGAGGCAGAAAGTGGGATTGTTGATAATTATTAATAATTCAAGGTGAAAAATGACCAGGCCAGGATACGGTTTGTGGCCGAGTACTGTTTTTTCTTCGTAGTTTTTTGCGATGTTTACTTACCACAATCTGAAA
The DNA here is from genome assembly GCA_032362365.1 of Zygogramma bicolorata. Taxonomy (NCBI): domain Eukaryota; kingdom Metazoa; phylum Arthropoda; class Insecta; order Coleoptera; family Chrysomelidae; genus Zygogramma; species Zygogramma bicolorata. The sequence continues at coordinate 226,792 of JAVJAQ010001197.1, read as the reverse complement.
AAAAATCAAGAATCAGTATTGGTATCTATAAATTTGTAAAAGGGTAGATTGTTGTTAACTTTTCATTATTTATACTAAAAGTATCACTTCTAGGATTTTGAGAGGAGGTTTTGGAAATAGAAATGAAAGTTACTGGTGTACTTTGAGCTATTACTAGCTTGTTACTGTCACAAAGCTTGTTGAGAAATAGTTGTTCTAAAAATTCCAGTATTCGTTTGATGAAAGATCTTCGAATTTATTAAGATATTGGTGCGGAAGCAGATGAATTGTGTCAAAATTCATTGCTCTTGAAGAACAAACAGACAAATGATCTGTTCTATGGAAAGTAACCATAAGTACTGTTGTCGAAGATTTTGAATTTGAAATTAATGGCTACCGCTTTCGGAGATAATTGTTTAAAATGATGGGATATGTAACATTTGACCTGATAAATCGATACATTGTCTAAAAACCAAATTGAGCGAATATTTGCTCCGAATTCTTTGTAAAATTGAATTGAAAATTATATTTTGAGGAAATTTATTGTTCGGCAGATTGCAGATTGGTACTGGATCTAGTTATATCCATGAATCGACTAGCAGTCAGTGTCTATACACCAGAAATTTCGGCACAAGCATGATAGGAGTGGAAAAAGTGTACGCAACTCGAAGATAAGGCGAATTGAGTGCCCTCGCGAATTACCGCACTCTGCTAGCGCCTCGTGCTCACTATTTTTCGCTGTATGAAAGCCCACTTATCCTCCTCGTTACGTAATTTACTGTTATGAGAATATAATGTTATATGGTGACATATGGCCGTTATTGAGCTCATAATAGACGACGCGACGATCAGTTTAAGCCTCGTTTTATGCTTATTGACCATTTCCAGTAAAAATATCACTTCATGATAATTTCTATCAGTATAATTTAGTGGTATTGATCTGAGTTTTGACCTTGGTTTTCATTTCATTGCATGGTTGAGAAGTTGGGCGTCAACAGGATATCAGCGGGTTATTTTGACACCAATTAGTTTTCATCACAAACTTGATATTTTGATATCTTTCAACTCGAAAGAATGAAAAATTCTAGTTCTCCATTGTTTTACAATTCCTTCACTCATGTTTATTAAATGGAACAAGCGTAGGTATACTATCATTACGTAGCGAAACCAGAAAACGTTTTCTTATCAGTGAGTAGTAAACAAAGTTAGTGATAGTTTTATTACACTTTCGAGTTGAGTCACATTTATTATTATATAAATTTGAATAACGTCAAGGATGCATATATGAACACGTTCGACAGTTGAAAAAATTTACATTTAGTTAGATTTGAGCTCGAATTTGAGTCACTGTGAGGTTCAATGAACAGATGATTGATTATTCTGAGAAATCTAGTGTTACAAACAAACAAATGAATTTTGATATAATGTACTATTTTGTAACGCTGTAATAGTTGGTAATGTGACGAAATCTTGGTAACCCCGGAACCTCCTTCTGAATAGACGATGAAATTGACACATTTGGTGGGAAAGTTGAATCTTTTTATAGAGATCAATTACTCCAACTGATATTATTTGCACTCTTCTTCTGAAGATGCTAACCTTGTTAGCGAAACTTCCTTCTGCATTATCCGATATTACCAACCTCAAACAGGCGATGCCACAAAATCATAAAATAAAAACAAGTATTCTTGGGAAGTTCGAAGACTGGCTTTAAATCAAATATTCTAGAAATGAACAATTTGTTCAGGCCAGCCTCAACTCACCTACAATGTAGATTGACGGTCTAACACCTATTAGAAAACTACTACTCCCCTGGCTAATACCACGAAGGACATTGGATTACATCCAACAGGTGTTAGAAATTCCACACATGCTCTTGGCGATACAACTACCAGAATTGATTTTCAATTATTGGGACAGGACTAAGGTGGCTATATACTGGTGTTTTCACTCCATATACAAGATTGTCAGCAAATCAGACGACCGATATGGCCAACTTGATGAAAAATTTGATGATGTAGGCGTAGTAGTACTGCAAAAAATCCGCCAGGTACCGGCACTCTTGCAGTGGAGATGACAGTCCTGTGTTGCCAAGTGTGTGCTGAAAATATTAGTTGATTGTTGACATTTTCCTTCAAGCAACTGTTATGCATGATCTGAGTGATCTCAACTCAAAATCTCGGTTAAAAAGTAGTAACACTATTATCCAGCCCAATATTCACGTTAGTGCGTGTGGTGTTTTCAATAACCTCACATATCCAGTCCCGATAAATTCTCTATCCTTTAACAAAAACATCAGAATTGGCAACAGCGTGTTCCATGGATCGAGTGATCACGAAAATTAATAGAAATTTTTGATTACCAGCGCTCCCTCATGGCCACTGATGAACTACCACGAGTACCACGCCTTGTCCGCAGGTTTGTCTGAAACAATGGCTTCGTTCAGCGGTGCACAACCGTTGAGAATAATCACTAAACGTGTTGAGCCGCTGCTCAACGGTTGAGAGTGATCAATGGTGCAGCGGTCCGTTCAGCCGAACAAGTTGGCACATCACTCAACGGTTGAGCACCGCTGAACGAAGCCAATATCGCAACATTAGAAACACCAGTATAGAGACATCTTACTCTGCACAAAATACCACCTTGCTAAATTAATGATCATATTTCTCCCGAGTATATCTCCGTCGTAGGATTTTGTTTGTTGGGATTCAGAGAAAAGAAAATCATTGTGAAATACTGAAACCAGAATTTCAATACTCACAAACACATTCACAAAATCCAATGCCAGTGCTGCAATTCTTGAGTCATGCGGATTTGTTTCCATACGAATAGAGTGACGTAGATATATATGGACTAGATGTGTTAAACTGCGACACAACACAAAGTGGTATACGGATTTATTTCAAGAATAGCAGCCCTCTGATAGTTGTTTTGACCTAGCCTGTCCCTTCACTGAGTCTTGACTGGACATGCAATTACTACGACTCCTGACCGCCTGTTACAAAACAAATTGCTGAAATTGGAAATACATGGTGAAACCCGTTGAGGAGGAACGCCATCTGTTGGATTTGACCAAGAACTCATACCACATAAACTAAGTATAGGAAGATACTAAGTATGCGAAGATCTCAATAAACGGACCAACTGAACAGCGACGCTGTTACAGATAGCTCCGTGGCCATCGCAAGTCCAATCAAGTGTCAGTGAAAAGTCCTGGTGGGTCGAAACAGCTGTCTGGCATTGGATTTGTGAATGTAGTGTTTCCGAATATCGAAATTCTGATCTCGTTTTGAAAATGCAGCCATATCTGCGAGGAACTGAAAAGGATTCTTGATGGCAACGGAGTCAACTGTAACAGCGTCGCGGTTCGGTTGGACCGTTTATACTGCGTATACCTCGTATACAGAATCTGAGTTTTTGGTCGTTCCTCCTCAACGGATTGAACCATCTGTTTTCGATTTCAAATGATGAAATGTGGGTAGCGGTATCTTTTCTCAGCGTCCTTATGGGCATGTACCTAACAAAGAAGTAGTTTTTTACTAGTGAACATTTGACTGTTAACCTTAAATGTAGGTAATGACCGTCTGGCTTTCGGCTTCATTGTTTAAATGTTTACTTCATTCAGTAGGTCATTGCTGTTTCGGATATCCGCTTAGATCATCCCGATCCATGATGTTTCAAGGAGTCACTTCTGTAAAATTTTAACACCAAATCAGACTTTCTATTGGATTTCCGGACTTAATCAAGAATTTCAGGAGGTTTTCTGAGATTTGGGAGAAAGAAAAAGCCGAAAACTAGTTCCTCGCTCTATTCTGTGTTTCACTAGACACTCTACAAAACCGCTACACGTGTTCCAATGTAGAATGGACTTGTTATGGATTTTCGATTACTTCAAAATTTTCGTTAATGAATATTTCATAAAGAATTGAAATCGAGATTGAAATAATTACCTACTTTACTTTCTCTTTAGTTTTTAAATAAACTCGTTTTTCAATATCTTCACCCGGTTGTAATCTGGGTGTTTTTTCGATTATAAATCCTTCAATGTAGAAATTGAGCTACTAATAAATCTCCATTTCAACAATAGCTGCCTGATGCGAACCATAAATCATACAGTTCGAGTTACGTACGTATACCCGGTATAAATAGTTCCCGCAACAATAATGTTGGTGTTGAGTTCCAGTATTTACAATGGGATTAGTATTATTTTTGTGACAGAAAGGAAACATCTGGCATTCCGCACATTCATATATTATTTGACATGGGGCTGATATCCAATTGGGATAAATAATTCTTGAGATCTTTTAGGGGCTGGTGATGAAAGGAGTTTTGTACTGTTTTGTGTGAACACAAAACTGGACAACATAAGGCATAAGGATTCCTAATCACCTTATAATAGGGAGTTGATTCGGTTATTATTTTATTCATTGTATTTAGATATGTTTATCCAGATGAAGATCTTCATGAAGAGAATAGGTACTTATAAAAATGTCTGAATTCACTGGGAGATACTCGTTTGAAATAAGCGAAAATAGAACTGATGCTTATTCTGACGCTGAAGAGGTGATAAATAAAAAAGAAAACTGGAGAAACAATGTTTCTTACCAACTTACTTATTGTGGAGTGTGAAGTGTGGTGTGAAGATACAACAATTCATGATATTCGAGTTCTCCAAATTGAATTTGAATATCTGTAGTAGAAAGCGAAGAGGAAAGACCGACTCATTTTTTCTACCTCTACTATCGCCTCTGCTCTTTTTCGTCATCGCTCTTTCAGATCACTCGCCTTCCTGCCCGTTCAGGTGTGGTGCTGAAATGAATGTTTCCCACGGGCTCTGGAATATAATAATATATATAATAGTCCTTTCCGGTATTGATCTGTGTGCAGAATGTTGAACTGACTGGTCGATGTTTCGATTCTCATGCTGAAGTCATTATCAGAAATTTACAGAGATATCTCTAAATGGTTAAGGCTTTTGCGGCCGAGGTTATTCGTATAACTACTTCTTTTCGGGCTTGGATTCGGGCTTGGAGGCCGTCATTCTTTGGAATTTCTTCCTAACGTTTCGCTAGCGCGAGTGGCTAGCTTCTTCAGAGGCATTTCCGATGACTAAACGTTTCGATTTCTTAAGGTGTATTTATATTGATGCAGGTAGTCTGGAGTGTTAATTACTTCTGTCGTGTTCGTGGATAGGTACCTGCACGCACTATCGAACCACCATTCCAGTCAGAAGAGAGGAGTCATATCTACCCTAACTGAACGTGCTCGAAGAATATGTGAACCAGAGCATCTAGAGCAGGAGCTGGAACATCTTCAAGTGACCTTGAGGTCAAATGGATAGTGTATCTGAGATCAACAGGGCCATAAAACTGAAGAGTTCCACGGTTCATAACAGGGAGGACTCTCAGGTGGTTGCAAATGCATATCTGCCATATATCCCGAGGGTCACTGACAGACTTAGGAAACTCTTGGGGAAATATAACATAAAAACGGTTTTCAAGCCGACCAAGAAGATCCAACGAAGCCTCAGATCGGCTAAAGACAAAAGAGACCCACTGTCAGCAGCAGGGGTTTATCGCATACCGTGCACCTGTGGGAAAGTTTACATCGTTACCACGAAAAGATCCATGGAAACAAGGATCAAAGAGCATGAAAGGAACTGCAGGCTGGGACAAACCGACAAATCGTCGGTGGCGGAACACTCACTGAGTGAGGGCGACCACAGAATTCTGTTTGAAAATGCTAAACTGATTGCCCCCAACCAGGGTTACCATAGCCGACTGGTACGGGAGGCAATAGAGATCCAAAAACATGCGGACAATTCCAACAGAAAAGAGGAAGCGTTGAGTCTAAACAGAATTTGGAATCCCATTCTGAGGAAATCAAGAATCACGAATGGAATCATGGCAGGTAGTGCGGCAACTGTTGTTCTAAAATTGTTCGTTCCGTTAACCAGCTGACGAACGTCAACCCTCAAAAGTCGAAACTTGTGCGAGCAATGGATCAACGAGGCCTTACCTTTTAACGTGCGATTACCCAGCACGGTGGTCCGGCGAGGATTCGAACCCCGGCCTTCCGCTTGACAGGCAGATATGCTAACCACTACACTACCGAGACAACTAATAATGATGATTATTCCCCGAACCCGACAGAAGTAATTAACACCCTAGACTACCTGCATCAATATAAATACACCTTAAGAAATCGAAACCTTTAGTCATCGGAAATAAATAAGCCTCTGAAGAAGCTGGCCTCTCGCGCTAGCGAAACGTTAGGAAGAAATTCCAAAGAACGACGGCCTTCAAGCCCGAAGAGAAGTAGTTATACTAGAAATATCTTTATCAATAACGCAATCTAACAACTGTCTGTTTTGCCTTCTGGTTAATGGTATAAAAAATAATCCTCTCACAACTAGGTACAACATCTGATAAAACTTTGTTACAGTTCCGTCGGTCAAACAGCATCCCAGGATCAGATCCCTCGTCAGGTCAGTTCAACATTCTGCCAATGGATCAATACCCGAAAGGACTATTTTATATATATAACCAACCTATTGTTCCTATGTACACAAGGTGCCTAAAATCGCCTTTTTTGTACTCTTGCTCGAGAAACATTTTATGAATTCCTATTTTGACCGTGGATCTTTGGCTGTTGTAGTCAAAAATCCATGGTCAAAACAGAAATTAATTCACTACAACCTACATTTAACGACACAAATCAGTTTTTTTATTGTATGTGACGTAATGTTACCAATTATTTTTCAATGCGATATAGAATCAACGCTGCTGAACCTCTATTTTATGAACGTGTGGAGTTCCTGATTGATGATACCAACCTGATTTTATATAGGAACATCAATAAATAGATGATGAAATGAACACCATTCACATGCTGTAAGTATAAATTTGCCACCGCTTTCACCATATTATGAAAAGCAGGTATTTATACACCTCATTTACGAATATAGAATAGAAGTTTATATCTATCGGTAAACCGGTAAGATGAAGTTGTTTTCCTTCCACGCGCCAAACTGTAAATAGCGTACGATTTTTTTGACCATGTCCATTTATATTCAAATTGTAGGTAGTTCCATTGATAATTGTGGCGTTGCATAGGTATATACGTGTCACACGAACAGGAAATAATCGTAAAAAATGCCGCAGGTAGAAGGTAGCAACCCACACGAATATTTCCGTTGGTGTGACGATTATCGTGATATAATTCACTGAAGTAGGTTAGCTGTAGTGAAAGAGAGGATAAGCATTACAGTCGGTGTAATACTTGTCACATTGTTCGTTTCTCGCTAGTACTTGATAACAATTCAGATTCAAAAAAATTTTTTTTCTAACGTCAGAAATTTATGACGAATTGTATATGAGTCAAATGAATGAATACTTTATCAATACAAGTTTCTTTCGAACCATGTAATATTCCCAAACTTATTGAGTGGATAAGAAAACTTCCCTGAATTAGTTGAGACTGCAAGTGATCTCTTCACTAAAGCAAAATGGTGGTTCGAAAGTAAATTAATCCTAAATGAATCGAAAACCAATACAATTTTATTCCGTTCGAGGCAACTACAGCTAGAATGCCCCTCAACAATTAAAATTAGAGAGGTAACTCATAGTACGAAATTTCTGGGTGTTCACATTAATGAATTTTTGTACTGGACTGAACACATAGACGCTGTGTGCAGTAAACTAAATTCAACTATTTATGCTATCAGAACTATCATCTAGTATCTATACCCCAAATCAACAAAAATCATATAGATCGCAAATTTTGAGTCTGTTGCAAAATATGGCATTATATTCTGGGGAATCAGTACCGACATTGGTGTCTAGAGAACTGGGTGCAGACACTGCAAAGGTGGTGTACCATGCTTTGATTGAATTACATACCCTAATAGCACACTTTGTTCCCGGAACGTCCAATTTATGCTCCATATGAGTTGCGATATCCCGGCCCTTTATGGAATATACCCGGAACGTTCCACTGAAAATGTTCCCGGAACACACACACAGAATCATCCCAGGAACATATTATTTTGACACAACAGATTGCATAATTATGTTTCGTTTATAAACCGGAATCATCATCATAAATATATATAAACATGTATATATATATTTATATGTGCATACAAAATATACATCATATACTTGAAGATGGTATAGATGCATGAGACTTTTCAATGAATAAATTTAATTTCGGTACGTATTGGCTTCTTGAAAAACACTATAACAGGTGACACAATCTAGTTTTGGGAAAATATGCCACTGGGTTATTCCAGGAATGTCCGTAGAACGCTAATAAGTGTTCCCATGCCCATGGGATGTTCCCGGAACGTCTTCGGAAGGGTCCTACGCACTGCCACGGGGATGCCCCTGAATAGTCTATGAACATCCACGGACGTTCCGAAAATATCCCAGTAAGACATTTCTGGAATGTATAATTTGACCACAACGTCTTTTCCGGGAATGTCCCCGGGATATTCCGCGGCTTTTTGCGACATTCCCGGAACATATTTGTTGTCGCACGTGGACATCCTTGGAACATTTTAGGAATATACTTGTGCTATTAGGGTATCAGCACAGGGATTCTTATTCCTCGATTCGATTGTCGAGTGGCTTAGAATATGCGTATAGTATCGGCACAGTGCATGGTACAGCCACAGTCTAAGCTACTCGACGATCGAATCGAGGAACAAGAATCCCTGTGCTGGTATGGTGTTCCCTTTTGGGGTGTATGCAACCAACAAAACTTCAATACTATCTTTGTTTTACAAAAGCGGGCAGTTCGCTACCTTTGCAGAGTTGGACCCAGAGTATCTTGTAAACCACTCTTCGGCAAAATGAAAATCCTGACTCTCCCGTCTTTATTCATTCTGGAAACAGTGTGTCTGGTACACAAAAACAGAGCATCATACGATGCAATGGCTGGTATCACTCGACAAAGTATCAATCTGAGACTACCTATTCCGTCTTCAAATTTAACAAAGAACTCTGTGATCTATAGTGCAATCAAACTGTACAACCATTTGCCTGCAACTTACAAACACATCGTTTCGCCATCCCATTTCAGGAGATCTGTCAAACTCCTTCTTATCGATGAGGTGTTTTACAGTGTACAAGAGTTTCTTAGCAGGGATTGGAATATATAGTTGATATGTCGATGTGTGTATGTAAGTATATATACGTGTAGGTATATGTTTGTATGTCAAATTATACTTGAACCTTTTGGAAATCCTATTCATATTTATTATTCTTAATTGATTTGATATGTTTCTTTCGTCTTGTTATCGTTCTAGTTTCGTGATTATGTCTTTATTATAATTGTGACGATGTTGTAGCACATACTTGTTTATACATACTCATCTATTTTACACGCTATTGTATATTCATCATGACTTTATCAATGAGATGAAAATCTTCTGATGATAAAGTATATTTTGATTTGATTTGATTTGATACAGGCTGAATGTAACAGAAAATAGCCAGACTATATGTCTATAAAATTGTTCAACAAACTACCGGACAGAATAAAATCAATTAATAGCCTCAATAGGCTCAAAAAAGAGATCAAAAGTTTGTTCATGGGGATTGAACCCTATAACATTGATGAATACTTAAAATATAATTCTCGAGTGTGAGCTTGGCACATGAAAGATTCTTGTATTGTATCGTTGACATTTTCTGAAATAAAGATTATTATTATTATTCGTACGTGAGGTCAGTAGTATTATCGTAACTGCAAGAAACAGAGCATATGCAGTGAGCAGAATGAGATAGCTGTTATCCTTAATAACATAACCCATGAGGTTAATACCTGAAAACATTTGGATGATGATAATCTACAAAGAACAGCCATGACCTGAAAAGTGATCTGATGTTGATTCAACTTGCCAATAATGACCAAGTCGAATATTATAATTCCAAATCAATCCAGTCAGTGGCTGAGTCTATCGGCTCTTCATACTAGGAATCGCACGTTATAATTTCGAAACTTGTTGATTTTTTGCTGCCATTTTGTAATTAAAATAGCTGATCGATTGTGTATGATTTCAAAATGAGTTTGTGGTAGATCCACCGCTATTGATTCGACGTGTACAGTCTTGCCAATATTTTACAGTCTCACATTTTTTGGTCTTGCTCCCAACAGAAAGTCGTGTGAACTCATAAAGATTCCTGAACGTGTGAATCGTGAAGTTAAAAAGTCCAATTTTTTTACTAGGATCTGGCTCCGATTACCTCAATCAATCGATGAAATCACTACCGGTTATCGAAACATCCTTACGCTATTAATCAACCACTTTGAGCTACTGCATCAAGCTATAACGAGCCATTTCCGAAAGAGTTCATGACCGATCACAATAATGACCAATGTGAATATAGTGGTACAATTAGCCTATTGAAAAGAATTCACCGAAATAAAATGTGTGATTAACTATAATTACATGGTTCGTCAGCGGACTCATTTGGTCTACGTATCACCGATCGGAATACAAAAAGATATGAGTAAGTAGGTGTTAATTTTGTGAATTATAGTTATTATACAACGTTATTATATTTAGCCGTTGAAATTACAGATGTTACCTGTTTGTGGTGTTGAAAAAGTGCTCAAATAAATATTTATTAGAAATTTATAGACAACAACTCGAGCTTGACTGACGATTTTTATTTTAATCATTATTTTTTAGTACTACTTTCATATTTTGAAGGTTACGATCGAAATTATTCGAATAATTTTTTATTGTCGTTCACTTGAGTAGCTGGCTTTTAATGAGTTCAAAATTAATATTCCTCACATTAAAATCATCTAAAGGATTGATTAGTTTAGGTCAGTCTCAACTTACTTAGCAGGGTAATGAACTAACGCATGGAGAAGAAGAAAAAACTAATCCCCTGGCTAATACCATGTAGAGCATTCAATTATATCCGACAGGTGTCAGTGCAGGACTCTTCACGGAAGAAATTCCTGCATTTTCTTCTGGTGATACAACTGCCGGTATGAATTTCCAATTGCTCACTGATTATTTGTGAAATTCATTCATGGGAGGAATTGGGTGATATGCTTTTGTTTGGTACCTTGTCATGGCGTGATGATGGCTTATTTTGCTCGTCCTTAATTTCACCTTTGTTCGAGGTATGATAGTCTGGAAGGAATGTGATTTTCAATGTGGAAAATCATCGACTTCGAGTTGATGATGGGAACAACCTTGTACTGACGAGATGCCAAATAGAGAGAAATCGGTCTACACATTAGTGTGAAGTTACCCACAATTTTCATCCACAGTTTCTAACGTACGGTCGGTCGCGATTGGGATACGAGCTGATTTGCACGCAGCGTTGCCAGATTTTCATATCATCCGTAGCATGTATTAATTTCTACCAAGAATGTTAAATTACCGAGATTTTGTACTTTGAAGCGGGTAAGATTTATGAAGACACCGTTTTCAGTAAACTGTTGATTTTTCATTTTGTACTTTGCGTGACATATGGAACGGATTTGGATATATGGAATTTTGTGTTGAAAATTGAACAAAAGATATTTTGTAAACTACGCCGAGTAAGAAGACGGAATGGAAGATCCTGTGAGCGTGAGAAAACTTTGGGGATCATCAAATTTGCGTGGCATATGGGACGACCTTTGATGTATGAAATATTGTGTTGAGAAATCAAAAAAAATATTCCCAAACTACGCCGGGTAAGTCGACGCAACTTTTTTTGGAACATCCTGTTAGCATAAGGAAACTCTGGGAATCATCAAATTTGCGTGACATATGGGACGGCGTTTGGTTAATGGAATTTTGTGTTGAAAATTAGAAAAAAAGATATTTTCCAAACTACGCCGGGTAAGTCGACGCAACTTTTTTTGGAACATCCTGTTAGCATAAGGAAACTATGGGAATCATCAAATTTGCGTGACATATGGGACGGCCTTTGATAAATGGAATTTTGTGTTGAAAATGGAAAAAAAGATATTTCCCAAACTACGCCGGGTAAGTCGACGCAACTTTTTTTGGAACATCCTGTTAGCATAAGGAAACTCTGGGAATCATCAAATTTGCGTGACATATGGAAAGGCCTTTGATATATAGGATTCTGTGTTGAAAATAAAAAAAGGTATATTTTCTAAACTACGCAGGGTAAGTCGACGCAACTTTTTTTGGAACATCCTGTTAGCATAAGGAAACTATGGGTATCATCAAATTTGCGTGACATATGGGACAGCCTTTGATGTATGAAATATTGTGTTGAGAAATCAAAAAAAAAATCCCAAACTACGCCGGGTAAGTCGACGCAACTTTTTTTGGAACATCCTGTTAGCATACGGAAACTCTGGGAATCATCAAATTTGCGTGAAATATGGGAAAGCCTTTGGTTAATGGAATTTTGTGTTGAAAATTAGAAAAAAAGATATTTTCCAAACTACGCCGGGTAAGTCGACGCAACTTTTTTTGGAACATCCTGTTAGCATAAGGAAACTCTGGGAATCATCAAATTTGCGTGACATATGGGAAGGCCTTTGATATATAGGATTCTGTGTTGAAAATGGAAAAAAAGATATTTCCCAAACTACGCCGGGTAAGTCGACGCAACTTTTGTTGGAACATCCTGTTAGCATAAGGAAACTCTGGGAATCATCAAATTTGCGTGACATATGGGAAGGCCTTTGATATATAGGATTCTGTGTTGAAAATGGAAAAAAAGATATTTCCCAAACTACGCCGGGTAAGTCGACGCAACTTTTTTTGGAACATCCTGTTAGCATAGGGAAACTATGGGATTGTTTGAACGTCATTTTTTTTTGGTGGATCAATATTTGTTCCGTAGTTTTTTGGGTTTTTAACCTACCACAATCTGAAAAAATTAGAAATAATATTGGAATCTATACAACTGTAGGAGGGCAGATTTTCAATCTACCCCGAAAAGTTGCTGCGTCTATTGAAAAACAGTTCCTTCTGGATAGAACAAGTCCAAATAGTCAGAAACTTCTCGTATAACTCAAATTTTGCCTATCAAAAAAATTATAAGAACTGATATATATGAAAATACTTATCTGTTAAGGTTTCGGAAACTAAATCTGTTTCCGTTCCCAAAACTTCTAAGCGAATTCTTTTTCAAGTGCAAATACCTGGTAAAGATAGTTTTCGTGATTGACAAATGTCTCAACTAGCTAGGTAATTCGACCAGATCAGTTATTCACAATGTTGATAGCACAAATACAAATGAATACCTTATCATGCAGTAGGTATTCTGGTTTTTCACATAGTTTGAGACCAGAATCTTATTCTTCATTACCTGCTGATATAAAAGGATGTGAGTTATATTCACGAGTTCATATGAACGTATTAAAATAGAACTGAATATTCGTTTTGGTATGAACGAATTGATCTACTAATAATTCAAATAAACTTCTACCTCATAAACTCCAAGTCTTGTTTATGAATGAAAGAATTGTTTTCAAACATTTATTTAATAATAAAACTAAGTTGACTGAAGGACATGTCGAGTTGTGTTTTCGATGACAAAAAATATATTCTAAGTTGGTAGTTACAGCCATAGTACTGCTCCGATAATAACCTTTCTGTATGAGAAAGTATTGATCTTGAATCGCCTTTACCAAAACATCGTGATTTCCACATGCATTTTCATATATACATCGGCTTCCACTACGGATCCCGGCTCCACAGATTCATCAATGTTTTTCCCATATCTAGCATCCATACACGCCGGAGGAAAATAGGTTCAGAGAGCACTAAACGCAAGATTAGTGTTATAGTGTTCTTGAAAAATCTGCTGTGTAACTGCCAGACAGTATAATTCTGTTTGTCCATCGTTTATTTTCCGCCGATGTTCAAACTCCTTTCACACATTGTATAGTGTATAGGTCTATTCCTGAGGAACGATTCGAAGAATAGCTTTATATAATATAAAAACTATTTATTTAACTGAGGAACTAATATTACTTAGACTAAGACTAGAAGGATTACAAATTATCGTACTCAGAATGATGAATATGACATGCATATACATAATTTTCATCTGAATTTCTTATCATATAAGTTTACAAACTGTTTTTGGATATAACTGAAAAGCTTCGGCGAAGATAATAGCATAAATATTGTTTATGAAATAAAATATATTTTGAAAAGTTGAGTCATTCTGAGAAATACTAGATAGGTTGATGATATTTTTCCTGTACAAGAACGCCCAAGGGAATGAAATAGAACTCTAGTGAATAAAAACGCATAATGGAAAAGAGAATACAGAAATTGAGAGTGATTGTGAAATCAGATGTTCAAATATTGAATACAAATATCACAAAAATCAAATGGAAATGTATAATCACCCTGACATTTTGTGCCGATGCATTTCAGGTGAATTATTCGATGACAGAGATTGCATTTCGCAGTAGGACTTCTTCCTTCGGCAGAACCACATATTAGGCATTTATCTTGCATGAAGGAAGAGCTTTCTAGTAACATATTTCTAACTTCCACCCTGAATTCATCTGGGTTGAAATTATCAACCAAATAGCCGCCTCCTAAGAATTGTTTGAAAAAGAAAATTATATATATTCCACAATTGTAACCATCATTTTGCAAAACATGAGAATGGTTTTGTATTTTCCAATCGCAAGGATCTGATACAAACAATTTGAATTTTTCAAAATATTCTTTACATTGACAATCATTTTCACCCCTCGGATCTAAGAATCTGAAAAGCTTATTCTTGTCATCTATGACTACTAGACACCAATGGTTATTATTAATTAATAGTGGCATGACAGTAAATCTTTTAACAAATATTAATTTTTTCAGATGTTCTCTATTCACATCGAGTATAAATAACTTATATGAGGTGTGCGAATCGAATATTTGAAATGAGTTTCCATGACTATTATTCAGAAGATGAAATGTGATATCAATCAAAAAATTTGATAGCCAATTAGTGCCATCGAGGACTTGAATATCGCTTATTCTCAATTCTTTCAAAAAGTAATCCAACTCTTCATAGTTGCACACCACATATTCCTTGGATATTGACTTATAGTAATTTGGAGATTTAACCAATCCATTAGGAAAAAACTCCAATTTTTGTTTCCCATTGAATTTGTGAATGTTTCTTTCCACTATTAAGTTCTTATCTCTTGTTCCAAGAATGATTTCTGGCAAAAGGAAATTGTGATAAAAAAATACCAACTTAGGCTTCATTCGGGACCAAAACTCCTTATCTCTAACAATTTTATGTACTGCGATGCCATATTTTGAATAAATAATTAGATCACACCAATTCCTGTTCAATATTTCTAGCATTCCCTGAATTTGATAATAATATACATGCTCCTTGCGCAACTGGCCATTAGAAGTCATGTAAACCAATAAATTATCGGATATGGCGTTTTTTGGGTCGCAGTCCCTAATGGAATATGGGCACTTAACCTCGATCAACCCATAAGAACCAACTAAACCATCAGGAGAACACGCCAAATACCTGTAATTGGGATGAGTACGAATTCCTGATGTGATAACTTTGTTTTTTGTTTGCATTGAGTACTGTCTCACAGCATTCTGTTCGTTTTCTATTCCATATTTTATAGCTGGTGAATCCAGATTTTTCTGATATAGGAGATTGAATGTTAAGGTGATCAAACTTTTTTTGTGAGAAGCCTTACACACATGACCGAAATTGGAAGCCGTTAAACGTTTTTTCCTTTCATCGTACCAATATCTACATTTTCTCTGCGCTCTGGTTTGCCGTTCCAATTCATCACTGTCCACAGTTTTCAAAATGTTTAAAAATTGTCGACATTGTTCTGGAAGTCCATGCATCATTGGTGATGAAGAGGAAATAGAGTTATCGACCACTTTCACTGCGGCACATAACTTGCAGGTAAATGCACCACTATAACTCTTATCATCAGTACTATCACAAACTGTGTGAACCCATCCCAGACACATATCACACTGAACCCAGTTTGTGATTGTGGTATCCAAATTTGCTTTACCACAATCTAAACAGGTTGGTGTTAAATTATGACTATTATTATTTGAAACAGTCGAGAAGTTATTTATAGAGTCACTCTCGAAATATTTTGGTATTACCAAAGATTTGTGCCATGTTTCCCTATTTTTGAGTACTCTTGACTCATAATTTTTGTTTCTCGTATATTTTGGTCCTATCTCCAAATCATGTTCTTTGCAAATACTAACGGTGTATTGGCGAATTCTCCTGAGTACTCTGCTGCATTTCTGATTTTTTTCCCCTTTGAGCACAATGTTTTTTATAATTCCGAAGTACCTCTCAACATGTGCATTACTCACCCGGTTATCGACAGATATGCCGCACCAGAGCGGTATGAATGGAACATACTTTTTTTTTAAGATGCCAGCAAGGTCTGGAAGATATAAATCGTTTTTCAATAATTTTTTGTCAAAATGACCAAATTTGATGTGCAACAGACTAGATTCGAACTTTTTGAAATATGCGGAATTTTTATAAAGAGACAATTCATCTTCTTTTTGTTGCGGAAACTGAGTAAAGTTGTCGCTAAATTGCAGAGACTCAAAACTAAACTTCATAGATATGCCATTGAGAAGATTCTTTGCCGACATGACACTTTCGTTTTCGGATTCTGACATCAAAATAATATAAATATTCTTCAGCCAAAAGAGTATTTCATCTAAGTTAGACATTTTGAAAAGAGCAGCAAATTTGAATTTCAGAAATTCTCTCCGTGATTGATTTTCCGTTGCTTTATTGATATCTTTACAAATCATTTTGAAGAAATGGCAACAACAAATACGAATTTTCACCAAATCTTTTGGAAAATTTTCATTGCCGTTATATACCTCAAAAGTTTTATTGATATATTCTAAAAGGGTTAAATTATTCCAGAATAATGAGACTGCATTAAGAAGTGCAAATGAAAAATCAACCACCACCATGGAGAATAATGGCCAATGACTAGTAACTTTCATTGCAAATATTTTGAAGGATATCAGCCAAGTGCCAATTGAACCGGTATCATGACTACTAGTGATCAGTTCCATCACAGAACAGACACGTTTTTTTTTAGTCGTGATTACTCCGGCGTAGTAATATACTTTAGCTTTGGCTGATTTTGGTCTCTTTATAATGGTGCCAGTCGAATCTAAATAGAGAATAGGAGATTGTTCTTTCATTAACAGATTGAGTTGTTCTCTACTGAAAACGTACACAAAAAATGGAACTCCTACTGAATGAATATAATTTTGATTAAATTTATGCATTAAAATCAGGTCCAAAACATCATCCTCATGTCTGTCATTTTTTGCAAGTTGTTGTGATCTTATTTTCCTATAGACACTATCTGATTTGAGATCTCCCAAGTTTCCAGAAGAAACTAGTTTTTTATTCACCTTTTTGATATCTTCTTGACGTTTCAGTAAGGGTTTCTGAGATAGGAGAGAATTACCTAGAAGTTTTCTCTCTATACCTCGTACGTGGCTAGTGTATTTTCTCAAATGATTGAAATTGATAGAGGAACTGAAAACTTCTACTACATGAGAGCCAGACAAGCTAATATCATTTATTTTGAGAATGAATACCTTACAGTCATGCATACAGTACCCGTACACAATAATCTGGTTCTTTCTCTTAACGAATCTCGAATGTTTTATGTTGAAAACACAAATATTATTAACAGTTAGTATTTTTTTCCTGATAACAAAGTTGAATTGTCCTCTGATCAGCTTATTTTTCACACAAATACTTTCTAACTGACCATGAGATAATATGAAAGTACCTTCTAAAACGTTGCATGTTTTGAATGAGGGTCTTCTCCATGTTGAATCTTTCACATTTTCACTTCCTTTCGGCAAAATTTCGAAATTATCAAAAGATTGATCATACAGTCTTTTCAATTCCGAATTAATCGTCTCCTCCTCATTCGAAACATTCTGGTACAGACTTTCATCTTTATCACCAACGGGAATGTCCGACATCTTGTCTGGAACATCTTCATCTGATTCAATCTTATTATTAGAACAGAATAAATCTAAATTGAAATCGTATTTCTCACATACCCTACCTCTTATTACGCTATCCTCATTATTTTCTTCACACATCTCACCTAAAATAGCCTGATCAACAAATGGCTTAGAATTTTTCAAGTCACCGTTACTTCTGCATATAGGTAACACATTTTCTTCAGAAAAAATTTCTGAAATATTGGGCGAGGAATCGTGAACAACATCTGAATTTTGAGGTAGAGGTGTTGAACATCTCATTTCACGATTTTTTTGTTTATATCTGATATAAACGCGTTTTAATTTGAATCTATTTTTCAATGTATTCTTCGTCCCCAAAATGGTGCATAAATAACCGAAACTTCCACTCTTTGGATAGTGAGAATCCTTCGGATTGATATTAACAGAACTGAACACTCTTTCGAAACGTGTTGAAAATGAGTCAGTTGAAGATTCTGCACAGTTTTCAATTAAATCTTTTATTTGCCCATAGTTCATTTTGATAGCCTTGTAAAGGCTGTACCTATTGGTTTTTGTATCTTTTTTAGACAGAACTTTCAACAATTCACTATATATTTCATCGTTATAGCTTTTTTCCAGCATGGTATCATATTTATACCCGGCTTTCACAACTGTAATTGCAATCAGACGGTACTTCTCGTTATTACTCGACATTTCGATGATTTTAAATTCTACTGAACGACTTACCCCGGTTATAATACTTCTTCACCGAAACTTCATCAGTTGCAAAATAATCAAAGCAAGCTCACAAGAAATAATTGAAAATATCTGAAAATTAATGATAACCTAACCTATCATTACATGCTAGCTAGGATATAATGAAAATGAAACCTGTACATGAACTATTTATAACTTTGATAGTCACGTGATTCAATAGTTTTCGCGGTCGTCAGTGATACATGGTAGTATTGTTCAGGCGGGAAGACTAGACTGGCTATTATTTGCTACAACCTATGAATCTAAGGCCCTTCGAGTTCTGAGATTTGTGTAGAAACCAAGTGGCAAATTTCAATAATTCACTTTGGTATCGAATGATCATCTCGATATTGATTATTGATTATATATTGTGTGAATGACTTGGAGCAACAATTCGGTAGTCAGCGACATCTATAAAGCAGGAGACGAGGTGATAACCGTTTGGATATACAACCTATCCATTTTAGGTTGTCACGGGTTAGCTCCGCCTTCAGTTGCGCACCGAAACATTCGCCTCGAGAGGACTGGCTGATCAAACGGCGATGGGACCGATTATATGTATTTGATACATTCGATTGCAATTAGAGAGTAACAGAAAGGGGGTATTTTCCACACAGAGATATTGAGAAAAATCTCAACCTTCTTTTAACGCTGAAAACTGAATCATCAACCCAGAGTTCACGTATTCTTGTTCCATTTCTATTATATTTTCTCCCTACCATCATACATTGTCCAACAGATTTTGTTCAAAAAAGATATTTGTAACGTCACATAGTGGTACAGATCACCTCAAAAGTTGCCATTACATATTTAAAAAGTAACTAGTAACAATTTTCAGGAATTTTTCACCCTATTTCATATGCCTTCAACCCTATTTCATATTCCTTCATATTCATTTTATGTACCGTGTTTGAGCGCACTAAGATTTTGACGGTAGCACAATAGATATATCAACAGGCGGGAAATCTCATAAGACCCACAGTTCTATCGGTTCAGTATGCACTGTGCAAGGTATTTCAAGGGCGATAAATCGATCTATAGTGAATACAATTTGAAAACTGTTGCACGTCATCGATGACGACGTGAAATCAAAGAAGTGGTACCAATCCATTGGAACGTATATTTTGAATATCAAATTTGGCGCCTGTTATTGTTTGGCATTTGGTTGGCAATTGACAATTGTCACTTAAAAGTGACAGTTCTGCGTCTACGTCTTTTTGTTATTTCAAAATAGATCATTGTGATAAAAAAACTGTGTATTTCTTTGCTTCTATAGAAAGTATAAGTCCCAGGATCTTCGTAAAAATGACGAAAAGTTCAGAACTATCGCTGCCAAGAGTTGGTGACATTTTCGATTAATTATTTCGACAGAGAGCGGGATAATAATGTCCCTCCGCTTTCCTTAACGGCTGTTAGATAGCTTAATTGAATACAAACGTAGTGAATTATATTTATAATCTACAGTCAGATATTCATTTTTATTGTGGTGCAGCATATTTGAAATCAAGTTTGAATACTGTCAGTGCGATATCTTAAAATATTAAAGATGACAAAGCTCACAAACCACCAAAATACTGCATTAAATATATAGGTGTTATGTATAACAATATTTATAGTATGTAGTAAAAAGTTGCGTCGACTCACCCGGCGTAGTTTAGAAAATATACCTTTCTTTAATTTCAACACAGAATCCTATATATCAAAGGCCGTCCCATACGTCACGCAAATTTGATGATTCCCAGAGTTTCCTTATGCTAACAGGATGTTCCAAAAAAAGTTGCGTCGACTTACCCGGCGTAGTTTGGGATTTTTTTTTTGATTTCTCAACACAATATTTCATACATCAAAGGCTGTCCCATATGTCACGCAAATTTGATGATTCCCAGAGTTTCCTTATGCTAAGAGGATGTTCCAACAAAAGTTGCGTCGACTTACCCGGCGTAGTTTGGGAAATATCTTTTTTTCCATTTTCAACACAAAATTCCATTTATCAAAGGCCGTCCCATATGTCACGCAAATTTGATGATTCCCATAGTTTCCTTATGCTAACAGGATGTTCCAAAAAAAGTTGCGTCGACTTACCCGGCGTAGTTTGGAAAATATATTTTTTTCTAATTTTCAACACAAAATTCCATTAACCAAAGGCCGTCCCATATGTCACGCAAATTTGATGATTCTCAGAGTTTCCTTATGCTAACAGGATGTTCCAAAAAAAGTTGCGTCGACTTACCCGGCGTAGTTTGGGAAATATCTTTTTTTCCATTTTCAACACAGAATCCTATATATCAAAGGCCTTCCCATATGTCACGTAAATTTGATGATTTCCATAGTTTCCTTATGCTAACAGGATGTTCCAAAAAAAGTTGCGTCGACTTACCCGGCGTAGTTTGGGAAATATCTTTTTTTTTGTTTTCAACACAAAATTCTATTTATCAAAGGCCGTCCCATATGTCACGCAAATTTGATGATTTCCATAGTTTCCTTATGCTAACAGGATGTTCCAAAAAAAGTTGCGTCGACTTACCCGGCGTAGTTTAGAAAATATTCCTTTTCTTATTTTCAACACAGAATCTTATATATCAAAGGCCGTCCCATATGTCACGCAAATTTGATGATTTCCATAGTTTCCTTATGCTAACAGGATGTTCCAAAAAAAGTTGCGTCGACTTACCCGGCGTAGTTTAGAAAATATTCCTTTTCTTATTTTCAACACAGAATCTTATATATCAAAGGCCGTCCCATATGTCACGCAAATTTGATGATTCCCAGAGTTTCCTTATGCTAACAGGATGTTTCAAAAAAAGTTGCGTCGACTTACCCGGCGTAGTTTGGAAAATATCGTTTTTTTCATTTTCAACACAAAATTCCATTTATCAAAGGCCGTCCCATATGTCACGCAAATTTGATGATTCCCAGAGTTTCCTTATGCTAACAGTATGTTCCAAAAAAAGTTGCGTCGACTTACCCGGCGTAGTTTGGGAAATATCTTTTTTTTTGTTTTCAACACAAAATTCTATTTATCGAAGGCCGTCCCATATGTCACGCAAATTTGATGATTCCCATAGTTTTCTTATGCTAACAGGATGTTCCAAAAAAAGTTGCGTCGACTTACCCGGCGTAGTTTAGAAATTATACCTTTTTTTATTTTCAACACAGAATCCTATATATCAAAGGCCTTCCCATATGTCACGCAAATTTGATGATTCCCAGAGTTTCCTTATGCTAACAGGATGTTCCAAAAAAAGTTGCGTCGACTTACCCGGCGTAGTTTGGAAAATATCTTTTTTTCCATTTTCAACACAAAATTCCATTTATCAAAGGTCGTCCCATATGTCACGCAAATTTGATGATTCCCATAGTTTCCTTATGCTAACAGGATGTTCCAAAAAAAGTTGCGTCGACTTACCCGGCGTAGTTTGGAAAATATCTTTTTTTTTAATTTTCAACACAAAATTCCATTAACCAAAGGCCGTCCCATATGTCACGCAAATTTGATGATTCCCAGAGTTTCCTTATGCTAACAGGATGTTCCAAAAAAAGTTGCGTCCACTTACCCGGCGTAGTTTGGGATTTTTTTTTGATTTCTCAACACACTATTTCATACATCAAAGGTCGTCCCATATGTCACGCAAATTTGATGATTCCCAGAGTTTCCTTATGCTAACAGTATGTTCCAAAAAAAGTTGCGTCGACTTACCCGGCGTAGTTTGGGAAATATCTTTTTTTTTGTTTTCAACACAAAATTCTATTTATCAAAGGCCGTCCCATATGTCACGCAAATTTGATGATTCCCATAGTTTTCTTATGCTAACAGGATGTTCCAAAAAAAGTTGCGTCGACTTACCCGGCGTAGTTTAGAAATTATACCTTTTTTTATTTTCAACACAGAATCCTATATATCAAAGGCCTTCCCATATGTCACGCAAATTTGATGATTCCCAGAGTTTCCTTATGCTAACAGGATGTTCCAAAAAAAGTTGCGTCGACTTACCCGGCGTAGTTTGGGAAATATCTTTTTTTCCATTTTCAACACAAAATTCCATTTATCAAAGGTCGTCCCATATGTCACGCAAATTTGATGATTCCCATAGTTTCCTTATGCTAACAGGATGTTCCAAAAAAAGTTGCGTCGACTTACCCGGCGTAGTTTGGAAAATATCTTTTTTTTTAATTTTCAACACAAAATTCCATTAACCAAAGGCCGTCCCATATGTCACGCAAATTTGATGATTCCCAGAGTTTCCTTATGCTAACAGGATGTTCCAAAAAAAGTTGCGTCCACTTACCCGGCGTAGTTTGGGATTTTTTTTTTGATTTCTCAACACAATATTTCATACATCAAAGGTCGTCCCATATGTCACGCAAATTTGATGATTCCAAAAGTTTTCTCACGCTCACAGGATCTTCCATTCCGTCTTCTTACTCGGCGTAGTTTACAAAATATCTTTTGTTCAATTTTCAACACAAAATTCCATATATCCAAATCCGTTCCATATGTCACGCAAAGTACAAAATGAAAAATCAACAGTTTACTGAAAACGGTGTCTTCATAAATCTTACCCGCTTCAAAGTACAAAATCTCGGTAATTTAACATTCTTGGTAGAAATTAATACATGCTACGGATGATATGAAAATCTGGCAACGCTGCGTGCAAATCAGCTCGTATCCCAATCGCGACCGACCGTACGTTAGAAACTGTGGATGAAAATTGTGGGTAACTTCACACTAATGGTCTACACGTATTTTCCCCCAATAATTGAAAATTTAATCCGACACCGAAAGTATACACAGACATCTGTTAGATATAATTAATGCCCTCCATGGTATTAGCAAGAGTAGTTGTTTTCCAACAGTTATCAGACTATCAACCTACTGTGTAAGTGAATGAGAATAACATAAAAGAATTGTTTCTTCAGATGATTTTATTCGTAGCGAGTCTTCCAGTGTGCTTGCTCCCTGTCTATGGTCTTCACATTTATCTATATCGTATCGTCATTGTGATACAATAACATTCGTCAGCCTCTCTGATTCAGCGCTATTTTGTGAAATTGTTTCAAACTCATAACTCATACCTGTTTTATGATGAAGATTGCACACTTTATCGAATATTCTTACTCAAAATGACCGGATTAGAGATTTCTGGTTTTTGGGATTCGAACTCATGACCGATAGGTTGTGTATTACAAGAGCTCTGATTTTCCAGCAAGGTTTACAATATGAAGAATGCAAATATTTTGAAATTGAAAAAAAACCATAATTGACGTTTTCCTTCAGCAAAACATTTTGTGTATTTTCGAATATTATGTACATTGTATTATGTATGTGTTTATCCTCACGCACAAGCAATTCCTTGCTTCTGTGAGCTCATATGTTTATTTACTAGTGAATCAAATATTTATGTAATTGATTATACAAATTTTATTTTTTGAATAAACATTATTATTATTATTATTATTATTCGTTAAAACAAATAATTTAGTCGGGTCCGTACTTCCCACTGCTCCTACCCAGTGGGCTGACGCGCTAGTATAATTAACCAATGACCACTCCCCACACCGCGGGGTACGTGATCACTGGTTCCGAGAATTGTGAGTCCTGAGCAGACGCAACGAACCGAGAATAACGGCCTTCTGCATGCGGCCGGCCAAGATATCTGCCGCATTACGGCATGCCGGTATGATATTGAGCTCCGAGAGTAGCGTTGGTCTGGAACCACCGAGAACACCTATGATCAGAACCACTAACTTGACAGAATTATTATTATTATCATTATTAATAATGATAATAATCGTGTTAACTTTGAACGACACGCTTGAACCAGTCTCAACTATATACACAGTGAATTGATGATGTCTTTTAACAACCAATCCCCTGACGAATACCATACAGAGTATTGAATGATATTCGGCATATACCAATGCAAGATCATTCGAAGGATTCATACATTTGTTTTGTTGATAAAAGAGCAGGAATATTTTTGAATTATTGTATCAAAAGAACACAAGTACTTGAGTTCGAGTTCCTACTTCTTTAATAAAAGATTCAAAAATCAGCAATATTTTACACTAGGAGAGTTAAAATACACCTGTGCACTGGTTCTACCAACGGAATTCTCTGTAAGACATGTATCAACAAGGTCAATGAATTACTTGTAAAAGTCACAATTCAATTTGCCAAATTCGAACTTGCTAAATGGTTATAACAATGGTCCAGGGTAATGACCTGGTTTCATGATGAACTTCCCAGACCGATGAATATCAATAAAACAAGCCTCTCAAGTCGACGAATGTTTTATTGGCAATATTACATAACTCATTAACACATATTCGTTTACACAGATTGAAATGACCATGAAAGTACGAGGGAAGCTCAAAAATCAGAACAAAATGTGAAAGATTAGTTCAATCGAATGATAAAATCAACTTTTGCAAACCGATTGGTGCATTTCTGTACGTAGCAAGCAACCTTGAGTTTCGTGTGTACAGTTTCTTGATTTCAATTTTTAGCGTTTCTCAAGATTATGATAAAACCACTATAGAACATAGATTCTGGTTTTATCATGTCATTGATTGCCACGAAACTAAAGAAATTAAAAGAACCTTGAACGTTTATTTCAGGATCAATCAATTTTATAAAGGATTCGTAACCACAATACAAAAAAATGTTTTGAACAAAGTGGAGTTAGTTCTTAATGGCACCTGACGTATACAAACTTATGTGGTCCTATCGTAATATTGTGTAAAAAACAAGGCAGAATGTCCCTTTTTTTGTGCTCTGAAGGGCCATAACTGTGGAACAATGATATAGCACCGCGTTTTGACATCGGATTCGTGTTCAGCGACTCAAAAAAAATTTTTTTTTTCCCTGAAATGAATATCACATCACTCTCAAACACGGTTGGGAATCATGATATGATACCTAACTAGCTGTAAAAAATTCTAACATCGTAACTGACTTTCCATACATTTATTCCCATTCATTATACATCATCTCCAATTCAATAGTGGACATATTAAAAAAGTTCAAACATTGAATAATCATAATTTTTTCATTCAGGTCACTTCGAAGATAAAACTGAAATATTTTTCTAGCCTGATAAAAAGCGGAATAGCGATCGAGAAACAATTCAAGGTTACGCCTTTGTAGGACAAGTGATAAAATTGGACCATTTTGTTGATTAATTATATTCAAACATAAAAATATACGCGGAGGTACAAATTCCAATGTGAAACTCATGATGAAGTGATTTTCGTAGCTCAGTTTGAAGAAATGGTTTACGTTCTATTCTTACGATTATTTCATTTTCTATATTTACAAGGAGGATTGTGTTATTGTTTTATCTTAACATTTTCGAGTGAATCTTGATGTGTTTAATTCTTCGGTCAGAATTGTTCCAACTTCTGATAATTTCGAATATTGTAAATATTGCAGACTTAAGAGAAATTGGTTGGAACTTTTATATCACTCTCAGAACACGAGTTTTCGGGCATATCCTAATATGATAAGTGAGTGAATTATGTATAACTTTTCACATATCGATGTAGATCACGAATGGTCTTTCAACAAAACATTTCGGAAGAGATTGCCTCCGAAAATTCAATTAATTTCCAAGTGAATAAACAAAAGTGAAGAGGAAGTATCATAAACAATCACTAGTAGAAATCCGATAAAATATTCTTATCGTTGAAAAAAAAAACAGGTTTAAAGAATTTATAGTCCTAGCTGTAAAATATTGATGACCAACTTAATAAGAACAGCAGTGAGTAATTATCATTTTAGTTGACGTGTGTGGTGAAATCCTCCTGCTCCAACAGTGTCAAGAAGAAGAAGATTTGAGGTTTGAGACGTGGGATAAACTGTATGTTATCCCATCTGGGAGGATTGTGAATAAAATTACTTTGAATATTTCCATCGTATGTTAAAAATCCCATATGAAGCGGGACATTTTCGATCAATTACAGCGATAAATTCCCGGCGGGACATTTTCGAGCTGGTAAATACCCGGTAGGTATCGACAAATAATCGCTCGGTCTGTGTATCTATAGTAAAGCCTAGTATCGACAGTGCGAGGCAGCTCGCCGCGAATGCCTCGTGGCGAATGCTCGGCTTTGCCTCGGACTGTGGATACCGGGGTTGCTCGCTATGAGGCTTTCGACTCGCGCAATGTGAGGCGACCAACCCCGGTATCCACAGTCCGAGGCAAAGCCGAGCATTCGCCACGACTGCCACGCGGCATTCGCGGCGAGCTGCCTCGCACTGTCGATACTAGGCTTTACGATTGTTGAAATGTACATTTGTCATCTTGACAGGCATAAATACTGGATTTTAAACGTCGTTGTTTTAACTCCGGAAATATTCTACCGAATTACACTCGTTCGTCAAAATAAACCTGATAATTTTCCATTCAAGCATGTTGTCAGTAAAAAAACTGCATTCGGTTATTTTCATATTTTGCTAAAAGAGCCCTCCTCCTTCGGAGTCGGGCTCTTTCGACAAAATATGAAAATAAACTCATGCAGTTTTTAGACAACATGTTTCCATGGAAAATTATCGGTAATTTTGAAGCACTTGTGTGATTACTCCCGAAAATAACTGCTCCTCACCCCCTCTTTGATAGGGGGTGTTG
This sequence comes from Zygogramma bicolorata, assembly GCA_032362365.1. Lineage (NCBI taxonomy): Eukaryota > Metazoa > Arthropoda > Insecta > Coleoptera > Chrysomelidae > Zygogramma > Zygogramma bicolorata. The sequence goes on along the minus strand of JAVJAQ010001197.1, from coordinate 199,453 downwards.
CACCGTAAATCCGTAATCTGCGCCTGTAAGAGTCATAGTCTGAAAGAAACTCAACTAATTCTAACATACTATTGATGGATATTTCACGATAACCATGAGTTTGTTTTTTCTATGCTATGATAATTCGTTGCGATATTTCAGAAGCAAGTGCTGCTGGATGCGTGAGAAATACATCATTTTATTTCGTTGAATATTTCCATGGTATGTTAAAAATCCCATATGAAGCGGGACATTTTCGATCAATTACAGCGATAAATTCCCGGCGGGACATTTTCGGGCTGGTAAATACCCGGTAGGTATCGAAAAATACCCGCTCCGTCCGTGTATCTATAGTAACGATTGTTAAAATGTACTGACAGGCATAAATACTGAATTTTAAACGTCGTTGTTTTAACTCCGGAAATATTCTACCGAATCACACTCGTGCATCAAAATAAACTTGATAATTTTCCATTCGAGCATGTTGTCAGTAAAAAACTGCATTCGGTTATTTTCATAGTTTGCTCCTTCGGAGTCGGGCTCTTTCGAAGAAATATGAAAATAAACTCATGCAGTTTTCAGACAACATGCTTTCATGGAAAATTATCGGTAAGTTTGAAGCACTTGAGTAATTACTCTCGAAAATTTCACACCAACAGTTTTTGACCAATGAAATAAGTATTTTGTTTGGCGTTAGCATGGCAACTCAGGTATATTATCAGAAACTTTTTCCCGCATGGGTAACTTACAGCGAATTATATTGGAAATCTTTTGACATAAGCGGAAAATATTTTGTTTGACATAAGATGTCACTTACCCACTTTGAGCAGAAGTTTTGAAATGAGGCGTTGAAATTCGGCACCAGAGAAAATTAGCGGTCTTATGAAAAAACAATATCAATCCACATCTCTATTTAAGAACCACTACTTCGGTTTCTTGACCAAATCGATTAATTTTTTAAGAGCTCACATGATAAATTAAATTAAATGTGACAGAACAAGGCAATTTCGATTTGATTGTTAAATCTGTAATGTAATCCAAAGCCTATCTTGACGTTCCTTGAGAGGCTCAAACATGAATTTCAAATAATTTGTTGAAGTTCAATATGGTGTGGAACTATTTTACCGAATACCACGCTTATTTGCACTATTCTTGGAATTTTTTCTTGCTCACAAATATTTTAAAAAAATTATCCCTCGCCTTCGGCTCGGGACAATTTTCAAAATATTCGTGAGCACGAAAAAATTTCCGGCAATAAATCAAGCACTAGTGGTATTTATTACAAGTGATAATTTCATGCCTGTGAATTTCACCGTATTCTTGCATTTGGACACGTTGCCATGTCAACCATCAGACTACTTATATTCAGAAAACTTGTTTCCTTCTCATGAAAAGATGTGTTTTGGAAATATGAGATACCGACATCACCAAGTTCGAAAACTGTTGTTCTGAAATTATTCGTTTCCGTGAACCAGCCAACGAACGTCAACCCTCAGAAGTCGAAACTTGTGCGAGCAGTGGATCAACGAGACCTTACCTTTCAAGGTTCGATTACCCAGCACGGTGGCCCGGCGGGGAATCGAACCTCGGTCTTCCGCTTGAAAGGCGAATGTGCTAACCTCTACATCAACGAGAACCACATATATTAACTTTGTGTAAATACTTTCAAAAATATTAATAGCTTAGTCAAACACAAAGAATACATAATGCAAACAAGACAAAATCATTTTTTTACAATAATTTTCCTAAAAGCTAGATGGATATCTAGTATAAAACAATTGAGCACGATGGAAAGTTTTCAAATCTACTTTGTGAAAATTTTTGATTGAAAATTATTTTTATGAAATGAGAGATATTTTCAATGAGAAAAAAAAAACTAGAGATTTACTGCATTTGTGTATCATGTAGACAGCTCATTTATTTATTTGTGAAAATGTCATATGTTTGAACGTACTTATAACGTGTGAATAGATACTATGACTATTTCTGTTCGTGTATTATGTCTTTATTTTTCTGATTACTAGCCGGTACTCATTGAATATTTTTGACAGCGGTTATCTGAAAAATTATAAATTACTCTTTACTTCCGGAACACAACACAAAAAATGACAGCCCAACATTTGCCGTTGACTTGGTTGACGTTTGGTTCAACATTTTTCAGGGCCGTGTTTCGAATGTCAATTTTCCAGTCTTTCAAGAATATGACAACAGCGGTTAGTTTTGGAATGCACGACCAAGATCTTGGTTACTTTCGAACCATACCTCAAGCGGAAATGGCCTCGGAAACTGGCAATTGCCCTGTTTGACATATCACTGTAGTTTCCTTTTCTGTCAATGAGGTTCTTTTGAACATAATATATTAACAAATTAGTGATTTTAAAAAATCATGAATGGTAATGGTTTGGACTTCCATTGTCTTTATTATTAACTATATTGAAACCTGTTGCTAAGAACGAAAGGATAAAAATACTAATCAAGTAAAAAAATCAAATCCCAAACTAAAGATTGAAAAGGATATTTTGGTGAAAGTAAGGATTGATTGATTATAAAAATTATTATTATAATAATAATACGTCTTTATTCACCATAAATTGATGTTGTTACAAAAAATCGAAATATCGAATATGGAATATAAGTCAAAAAAAAAAATTAAATAAAGAAATAAATGAAAAAGTGATAAGAAATTTGGGGTATCGAATGTGAAATACTAGTCAAAGAATGTAAATAAAGAAATTAATGAATATTATGAATAAATGTTGAAACCAAGTTTCAAGTTGAGTGTACTCACGTTTCTATTGCTGATATCCGCGAATCTTCTTCGGGTCTCGTTTCTCGTCACAATATTATTTCATTTATTTCTTTATTTAAAAAATTTTTTGATTAATGTTCCATATTCGATATCTTGATATTTGTAACAACATTATTTTCTTTGATCAATATATCCTTAATTTCATTATTGACCAAAAAATTCATCCTAAACTTTCGTTTGGAATTTGATTTTTTTACTTGACTTATATTTTTATCATTCCGTTCTTAGCAACAGATTTCAATAGGGTTAATAATATAGAGAATGGTCGGTAGACAAAAGTCCGAACCATAACCATTCAGAAAGGTACATTGTCAACCACATTCAAGCGAACGTTAAGAGATCATATCATTTCTTGGCTGAAAAAATATATTTTCAGAGTTTTGCCTAAGTTGGATATAATCACTAACTCAATTCTTGTTTCAAATAGTTTCGGCATGGAATTTGATTTGAATTTGTTTTAAAATTCTAAACTCGAAAAATATCCCTTCAAACTCTGAGGCGATCATAAGTGAAAAAATATCCATGAACACAGAGTTCCACTGGAGATCAGTGGATTCATTCATCTCTTCGATAATATCGTGCTCACAATTATCATTCGTATCAATTCTTGCGGTCCTTTGATTTATCAATTGTGTCCCAAATTAATTCAATTCTAGAATGAGAAGGGGGAATGGAAATGCATTTAAATCTTGGCATCTGGCGCTATGCCTCTCCCATGGGTGTCAATCATCTGGATAGTGTAGTGCGATGTTTTACGAGATGCACTAACTGTAATTGACCACTAGAGGTCATGAAAGGGTTCGGTCGTTGAAAGTGTTGGATTTGATTTCATTATAAAGAGGCGTTTCAGCGATTGTGGCCATTGTCAAGTATTATCACTTGGATTGACGAAAACCAGGTTATTTTTGAATATATGCTCAATATCTGTTTCTTGAAAAAACTCTAGTTTAGTTGTCCACAAATGAGTTTCATAGATATATTATATATATATATATATATATATATATATATATATATATACATATATATATGTTCTTCTAATGATCTTGATTTTATATCTTAATCGTCGAGGTTTACGTGTATAAATTACGTTTTTTAATGCCATGATTGCTGAATTATCTCATCTTTTAGTTTTTGTTTTTTGTTATTGATCTTGTAAATGTTAATTTTCGTAGGCAATAACATCTTTTCAGTTTTCTGGGAAATTGTGCAATTCTTAAATTTCAATTACTCCTATTGCTGTGTACCATAATAACAGTCATTGTCTGGAAAGCATATCGATGATCAATTAAAAATGTTAAAAGGATTTATGTTTCCGATGGAATGAGAAGACTGTTGATGAATCGAAGGAAAGCTGATTCAAACTACCCATTCTGAGAGAGTTTTTTTCTCTCATCAATCAATCTCCTAACGCAGAATGATATGAGTGGTCGAAGAGTGAAAGTAATTTTTCCAGGAACTGTTGATCCTCGTGGAGAATTCGATACACATCATCGAGGCCTCTCTCGAAGATTTTCCATAGGCGTACGCAGGTATATAGGGAGACACTTGATCGCGGAGGAGACAATTTTATTCGCAGAGAATTGAGCAGAGTTATTCGGATAGTTATCAGAGTTTCGAGCTTGAAAGAGAGGCGGAGAGTTTTACAGAGTTTTTATTGGAGAGAGCTTTGGTATTGCTGAGTGCAGAAGTCCAAGTAGAGAATTTCTATTATGAGAGTTTTATTACAGAGCATTGGATAGTTAGCGGAGCAGTTTAAGTGATTTTATTGTATCTGTATTGTGATAAAGAGTTGTAATAAATTTCACAAAAATTCATGGGGATGCTTGAAGACTGGCTTTAAATCAAATATTCAAAAAATGAACAAATTGTTCAGGCCAGCCTCAACTCACCTACACTGTAGGTTGACGGACTAACATCTATTAGAAAACAACTACTCCCCTGGCTAATACCACGAAGGGCATTGAATTACATCCAACAGGTGTCAGTGCGGAATTCTTTACAGAAGAAATTCCACACATGCTCGTGGCGATACAACTACCAGAATTGATTTTCGATTACTGGGACGGGACACACTTGCAGACCGGTTTCGGGCTATTTGGCCCATCATCACTGCAAGGCAGTGCCATCATCAACATTAAGTCGATGACTTCCCATAATTATAAATCATATTCGAGTAGAGTATCTTCCCTAGACCTAGGCTGATACAAACAACTAGCAAAATAGCCGTTGCTGCCCATCTGCCCGTAGACTAGGTACTAACCAAGAGCATATCCTAGTCTACGGGCAGATGGCGCAGCAACGGCTATTTTGCTAGTTGTTTGTATCAGCCTAGGTCTAGGGAAGATACTCTGCTCGAGTATGATTTTCAATTATGGGAAGTCATCGACTTAATGTTGAAGATGGCACTGCCTTGCACTGATGAGGGGCCAAATAGCCCGTAACCGGTCTGCAAGTGTGTCCCGTCCCAGTAATTGAAAATCAATTCTGGTAGTTGTATCGCCACGAGCATGTGGAATTTCTTCTGTGAAGAATTCCGCACTGACACCTGTTGGATGTAATTCAATGCCCTTCGTGGTATTAGCCAGGCGAGTAGTTGTTTTCTAATAGGTGTTAGTCCGTCAACCTACAGTGTAGGTGAGTTGAGGCTGGCCTGAACAAATTGTTCATTTATTGAATATTTGATTTAGAGCCAGTCTTCAAGCATCCCCATGAATTTTTGTGAAATTCGTATTTTCCTTGTACAAGGAATTGGGGCCATGCGGATATGCTTTTGGTTAGTACCTAGTCTACGGGCAGATGGCGTAGCAACGGCTATTTTGCTAGTTGTTTGTATCAGCCTAGGTCTAGGGAAGATACTCTGCTCGAGTATGATTTTCAATTATGGGAAGTCATCGAAATGTTGATGATGGCACTGCCTTGCACTGATGAGGGGTTGAATAGCCCGAAACCGGTCTGCAAGTGTGTCCCGTCCCAGTAATGGAAAATCAATTCTAGTAGTTGTATCGCCACGAGCATATGTGGAATTTCTTATGTGAAGAATTCCGCACTGACACCTGTTGGATGTAATTCAATGCCCTTCGTGGTATTAGCCAGGGGAGTAGTTGTTTTCTAATAGGTGTTAGTCCTTCAACCTACAGTGTAGGTGAGTTGAGGCTGGCCTGAACAATTTGTTCATTTTTTGAATATTTGATTTAAAGCCAGTCTTCAAGCATCCCCATGAATTTTTGTGAAATTCGTATTTTCCTTGTACAAGGAATTGGGGCCATGCGGATATGCTCTTGGTTAGTACCTAGTCTACGGGCAGATGGCGCAGCAACGGCTATTTTGCTAGTTGTTTGTATCAGCCTAGGTCTAGGGAAGATACTCTGCTCGAGTATAATTTTCAATTATGGGAAGTCATCGACTTAATGTTGATGATGGCACTGCCTTGCACTGATGAGGGGCCAAATAGCCCGAAACCGGTCTGCAAGTGTGTCCCGTCCTAGTAATTGAAAATCAATTCTGGTAGTTGTATCGCCACGAGCATATGTGGAATTTCTTCTGTGAAGAATTCCGCACTGTTGGATGTAATTCAATGCCCTTCGTGATATTAGCCAGGGGAGTAGTTGTTTTCTAATAGGTGTTAGTCCGTCAACCTACAGTGTAGGTGAGTTGAGGCTGGCCTGAACAAATTGTTCATTTTTTGAATAGTTGTAATAAAAGTAGTTTAGTGTTGTTTGAGGTTTTAATCAACGAACCCAAGGAATTATCGTAACAATATTCGCAAACAAAATAAACACTTTCAAATCCATCCTTTTTAACATTTATGAAAGTACCTTGAAGGCTAGAATTTTCATTTGCCTCTATCAGCAAACGCCTTGAAGAGAAACAATAACGTGAACGTTTTATCGGTTATAATTGCACGAGTGCATAAAAATCACCGATAATTTTGCAAGAAAGCGTGATATCTAAAAATTGCAAGTTTATTTTCATATTTTGGCGAAAGTGCCGAGTCCGAATGACGAGGGCTCTTTTACAAAATATGAAAATAACCGAATGCAATTTGTATATGATATCACGCTTGAATGAAAAATTATCTAGTCATTTTTATGTACGAATGTAATTCATTGGAATATTTCACGAATAAAAAAATTCTCAATGAAATGTTATTTTTTGTTCATTTATATTTCCTCTATAGATTGTAGGGAGTACTCACCTAAACGCGAAATGTTCTTCTATTTTTGAAGTTTATCTGACATTTATTTGTGTTGTTTACTGACGTCTAGCGATACGGTTTCAAATGCGTTGATATGGTGACTTGATACAAAGCAATTACCGCTGTAAGTTTTCGATAATTGCATTGCTCTTATGGGACATTTTATAAATGAGAGAAATATTCCTTGAAATGAAATGTCATCATACGAGTATGATCTGTCAAAACTCCAACATAACGATAATTCATCAACCTTTGTGCAAGACCAAAACGAATTCAACAGTAATTGGCCCGAACTCCCATTGCTTTCAAAATCTACTCAATTGAAACCTTTCGACAAACTACTTATTGAATGAAAAAAATACTAAATGAAACAATACATTACGAAAAAAATTAAATATAACAAATGATTGAAATGAAAACGTTCGAAATGAGTAAAATGGATAGGAATTCGATGAAGAGCAATATTCATGATAAAAGGCTGCCAAAACACCTTTTGGATAGAAAACCTATATTAAAATAAGAGGCACTGAAATTTGAAAAGGAAATTGAACGGAACCTGTATCTAAAATTGAAATTAACGAAATAGAACTAATCAGAGAACGAATGCCAATAAGCAGAAATTAAATGCAAATAATTAATAAGAATTCCAAAGTATTGTTTGTTTTGAGTGTTTGTCAATTTTCATTTTCTATATTGATTTATCTATGATATATTTACGATATGTTAGAAAAGTTCTATCCTCGAGACTTGCACCACTTGAAAGGTGATAAGATACTCGTTGTTATTTCTTTATGAAGTACAAAACATTGCTTTCGTAAAACGCCAGAATGAATATCCTACCCCCTTTCATATCATACTGACGTCCGATATATTTGATCGACAGCCTGTTGAATTCAGTTTCCTATATTTTTGTTCTTTTTCAGATGAATTTGATTTTCGAATTGAATGATCAACTTTGAAGTTATTTCGAAAAGGAATAGTATATTTTCTAGTATATTGAGTCAAGTTTGAATTGAATTGTCACAATTGATGTTTTTTTTGTGGAATTGAAAGACTTACAGTCCAAGTGGCCAGTTAGTTCAAGTGTTGGCCTTCTGAGACAATACACTCTATAGTCGTGAGTTCGAGTGTCACCAAAACCGATTTTTTTTATGCTTTTTTCAATTTGACATTACTTATTTAATTTGTATCGTTTAATATTTAATACAGTTTTTTTCTTCGGTTTTTCATAATTACTGAACGAATACTCTGTATCTAAAATTGATTATCAAAGTGATACTTGGAAGAGAGTTCTGAAATATTTATCTGGTCGAAGAAAAAATCAACTGTAAAACTCGAATACGTATTGGCCATATTGCCCTCGAACGTTTGAGCACTGCTCGCCTACTAGTAGAAGATCCGAACCTAAATCGACCATCACCGAGCTGATAATAGAATAAAACATATTTTGTAATGATTTCAGTATATTAGAAAATATATTAAAAATGGGTTTGCTAAAAAAATCCTGGACAGACTATTTTTAATTATTTTTCAAAAAATGATTTTTAATAAAATTTTGCAACATCAAGATAAGAAAATTTTATCCTGACATAAAGTATAGAACGTATATAATGTGCAGCCGTTGGGTTGTCTATTATTTACCTGGCCGAACTACTGGGTTGTCAGTTATAAACAGGTATGATGATGCCAGTAACTTTCACTTGATTTGAAAATAGAAAAAAAATTACATTACCATAAGCGCTGTTTTATTGTGAACACGTTGATATAAGGTGGTCTGCAAAAAAATTGGTCCTACTAGGGGTTTGCGAATTTTAAAGATTTCAATTTGAACGCGCTTGGAAATGTATGACAGAGAGATCCGAGATGAATATACCGTATAATAATAAAGGACCCAACATCGCAGTCTCTCGGGATGGGACCCTGAATATTAGGAAGTGCGCACGCTCAGTAAGTAAACACTATGGAGGGTAGAGGTACCTCTGCCACCCTCCATATAGTAAACAGTGCGCGTTATTTCGGAGTAGCTAATGACTTATATTATAATATTGCATTCGAAACACGTGTTATTCTGTTGTTATTTCTTTATTTGAATTTTCGCCCGTCCACTTTGTTTCTCTTTAATTTTTGAGCTACAAAAACTTGTCTATTATAGATATATTTTATTACAGTTATAAGTCTATATATATATATATATATATATATATATATATATATATATATATATATATGAGATGGGTAGTCTTGGCTGACTAATTAAGAACAAAACTAGGAAAATAGTTGGGTAAGCAGCATGCAGGAAGTATACTCTTATAACACGAATTCCAATATTTCGACAATGTTTATTGTCATCCTCAGGGAAAGCTACAATATTATATAATTTGTCAATTTGCAAGGTGAAAGTGCGAAAAAACTACTTACAGTGTCCACGAGATTGAGTCCAAGAAAGGTTGTTAACAATATAAAACATGTATGAAACATATGTTTGTGACATCCAGCATCCAGCTCCATCTCTGCAGCCCATTTGCCCACGTTAGCCGTCGCCTTGAGACGCCTTGACTATGTACTATTGAATGATACGAATAAACTACTTTGTTGTATGCTTTGCCTCATTTTTGAGATGTGTCATTTCTCGCACGCAAAAACGTTCCATTTTGATGCAGTTTTTTTCGACGAAAAAATTGCATCTAAACGCACCATTTCTGACGTGTTTTTCGACACTCTTTTTCGATGCGTCGAAGTGACAGAAAAACGTCGTTTTTCACGTGTTTTTTCGACGCTCATTTTCGATGCGTGAAAACACGTGAAAAACGACGTTTTTTTTGTCACTTCGACGCAACGAAAATGAGCATCGAAAAAACACGCAAAAAACGACGTATTTTGTTTTATATTTATAATTAATGAATTTTTTTTGCAACTCAAATGTCATTCGCTCCAAAATAAAAACAACTGTTTACTATATGGAGGGTGGCAGAGGTACCTCTAGCCTCCATAGTTTACTTACTGAGCATGCGCCCTATTATTATACGGTATACTTACCTCGGATCTCTTTGTCATACATTTCCGAGCGCGTTCAAACTGAAATCTTTAAAATTCGCAAACCCCTAGTAGGACCGATTTTTCAGCAGACAACCTTATACCAACGTGTTCACAATAAAACAGCGCTTATGGTGATATAGAATTTTTTCTATTATCAAATCAAGTGGAAGTAACTGGCATCGACATACCTGTTTATTTATACCTGACAACCCAGTAGTTCGGCCAGGTAAATAATAGACAATCCAACGGCTGCACATTCTATACGTCCTATACTTTATGTCAGGATAAAATTTTCTTATTACCTTGATGTTGCAAAATTTTATTAAAAAGCATTCTTTGAAAAATAATTAAAAATAGTCTGTCCGGGATTTTCTTAGCAAACCCATTTTCAATAAGTTTTGTAATATACTAAAATTATTATAAAATATGTTTTATTCTATTATCAGCTCGGTGAAGGTCGATTTAGGTTCGAATCTTAGACTATACGGGATCATGTTCAAACTTCGTGCTCGTGCAATATGACCACCATACCCACTCTTGTAGTACAAACTAATATTTCTAACAGTAGGGAAATTTTTACTTTTTCTTCAAGAAGTTTTGTCTGGATTGTAGAAATTTCATAGCGATTTGTGGAAAAGACAAATTTTTTTGTTAAGTAAATGAACCCCTCGATTTCTATATGATTGTTCGCAACTTATGATGAATACGGCAAAGGTGGTACACCACTGTAAAAGTATCGAATCCCGTAGCAACTATAGTTTTGTCATAAATTGGGATAGATAACATGAAAAATGCAACTTTTGATATTCACGCCTCTCTCGGCAAGGTTAGATTTTCGAAGATTTTTCATATATATTTCCTAGTTTCGTTTTCACTCTCTCTTCATTGGTATATTCGTTTTTTGGTCTGATCAGTGGTTTCCCTCAAATCAATTTCTATTTGACCTGAATTCGTGAAAAAAGGTAATTTCAAATTGTGCACTTTTCAACATGTTTTGGAAATTGTATTGCTTTCACTGGAAATTTCGCTTCTGAATGTTCCAGGTAGCCCAGAGATTTCCCTACTCTTTTATTGTGAGATTGACACTGCAAGACAAAACTGGTGATTGCTCATCTCTAGAGGTGTTTTCTTTACCAAAATTCACTGAGAACTCCAAAACGTAGTGTTCACCACATTATCTTTTTAATCTGGAGGTTACAAGATTATTAAATTCAAATGAGATTTTACGAGTTATTTTCTCATTATATACGTACGAAACCGTTTGGGAAACAGAAGGTTCTCAAACGTTATTTCCTCTCAAGCTATAAATAGTTCAATATATCAATCAAAATTGTAGTAATAAAAATGTTGTAACGTCAACCACGACAAATAAACTGTTCTGTCATCAATTGGACATTAAAAGTACATAAAGAGGTTACATTCTTCAGTTAATCATTTCGTAAAACTATAATTGAGATTTATTTAATCTTTCAGATGTGTATCTTCCATTCTAACCGTGTTACGTAACGGTGATGTAAGATGGGAATGATTCTGTCATGATAGCATTGTTCTGATTTTGCGATCGATTACAGCGATTATTTCCCTCAATGCGAATAAACGATGAAACAGTTGAAGGCTAGACTGCTTTACAGAGTTTTACAGCGAATAAATGCACTAGACCTTTTAACCGATTAAAATGTTCGAAATAAACCGGGCGTTTGGATCACTTTTCAGGTACTATCTCTGGTACTATATTGTTCCTGTGTTCGATTTTGATGTTTCCTGAGTTTACATGTTTTCTGGAAATAATCTAAACATATATCCCTCCTTCACCAAGTTCAATCGACCAAAATGCGTGCATTTCCATGATTTTCAAAATTTTGCTTTCAAGCAAATGCTTTCGTGTATAATAATTTAAAATAAAATCCCTCGACCTGCGGTCTCGGGATTTTATCAAATTATCATACACTCAAGTCATTTGCTAAGCAAAATTTCGAGAATCATGGAAGTGCAGCACACATTTTAACCGACTAAACTTGGTGCACTCGGGATATAACCCCCGAATAAAATGGCATTGTGAAATTCCATTGTGAATAGTTTATTCGAGGTGGTCCCTGGATTGGGATTTCAAATTGATATCGCGGCGCTACATTGGCCAAGACCTCAACTTAATTTTACCACATTGTTGATTGAGAATATTGAAAACAAAATACAAGTTTCCTGTGATATTTTTAATATAATAAGGTTTGCAAAACAGCAAAACGTATTTCTCTATGCAATAGCTCATTCAAGTACAAAATAATGGACATCAATTGTTATAAACTGAAGACATTCAGATGATGGATATCAATTTTTGTAATACTATATTGATTATGAATCATAATTTGAAAAAAATAAAGATATTGAGGAGTCAAATTTCAGAATTTTGTGAATTCCAATGCCAGAAAAACACGTCAAGGACTTTTTGGACAGTAGGTTTCATACACTAATCTATGTTCACATAAAACAGAAATCCTCCAGTATTTTTTCTGAAGTTTTTTACTATAAGCAGGGTTGTATCTAGTTCTTTTCCTACATAGAGTATAATGATTTTTCATTACCAATGTGATGGTGCCTCAAACAACTCGAAATCACCACATCTATAGCACGTAACACCTAATGCCTAGAACAACTAGTCACCGTGGCGTAATTTGTATAAACTAAGCTAACCGAAGATGGTGAGTTCAAGAAATTCTCAATTTCGAGTTGTAACTCGAAATTAGGGGAAAAATACTGCAAGTCCGCTCTAGGCTTCCGTAGAATTGAGATGATTCACGATAAATAATGTCGACTGTGACGAATTGACATTCATTGAATCAATTTGAATGTTACTTCTTTGCCAATTTCTTATTTACAATATTGTACCAATAGAGGCGTTATGGTAAATCCATATATTGTTTTCGAATATTGAACCAATATTGGCGAATGTTCACATTTTTTAATGGCCAATATAATATTTACGACACTGAGCTAACACAAAAAAACTGTGAAGAAAACATTCATCCACCACAAAATAATGACAAAACAGAGAGTAATTGAGCAAATGTGTCTGTAAAATAGATTCAATATTGGTCTAATATAACATGTGTGCTGGAGAAATTCTCCATTCTAATAGTGATGTTCATGGGCGTTCAAATGAGCCCAAGGAAACATTGTCTTTCCATGTGAACATAAAAGGTGGGGTGGCTAGGGAGAAGAAGGTTACAAATGACAGAGGACTTCAAAGGTAAAATTCTGACGGGGGTTTTCGTTAAAATCTATTTCTTTTCTTTTCTTATCGTGTTATATGAGGTAATGAATGAATGTATGAAAAGCAAAACAGAATGCGATCATCAGGTAGTTTGTGCTATTTGTTCGCGAACCAGTGCTTCGCAAACCATCAGTGAAAAGGAAAAAAAACTTGATGACAATGTCAAAATAATTTTACAATTATTCATATAGAGAAAGGCGGGTGGAAAGTACAAAAGTATATACAAGCTTTTTCAACATTTTTTGTTACGGTTTGATTACAATAATAAATTTGAGTTGAAAAAAATTTTATTTTATTGTTTTAAGTCAAGCCCAGGAGGGGAGGCGTGACGAACACGTACCCCCTAATACATCCTGAAGAAATGCATTGACAACGGATGCCAGTGCAGGAATCTTCTCCATGTCGTATCCCCGACGTTAGTCTTCGCAAATTTATTCATTCGTGGTTATTACAAATATGTCTGTGGTGAGTCTTTGAAGCGAAATCACTGACCAGACTTGGTAATGAATACTTTTCAATCGAAACCACACAAATTATACAGATTAGTATTTCTGCCTACGGTAATGAGAGGAAGCGAGTACCAGGAAGTCAGTGCTGGTACTTCGGACATAATCATCCTGAAAAACTAGTTTTCTTTACCAATGATCATAGTATTATACGAAACCGAATCTGCACTCCAATTCGATCTGAGAGAGATTCATCCGGCTGTTTAAAGAGAAAACAAGCCGAGAAAAAACTTGAGAATATCTCGATAGTAAGTACTGATTAATTTATACATGATCTATGAAGTATCATTGGAATCGGAAAGTTGGCTTAGAAGTAATTTGTAAAATAAATCATCATAAATGAATGATGATGTGCATATGTTAGCGCTTCGGCACTCAAGATAATTAGCCGACCCTTGCCCGCACAATGCTCTGCCTCCTGGGTTCACTCACTAGAGTGTTTGACAGGGAAAAATTCATAAATGGCGGTATCAAAAAGGGTGAGGTTGCTAGCATTTAGACATGTTATGAATCCAAAATGTAACATCGGTGCTTATCAGCGAACAACTCATATCGGAAACTTTCGGTTATAATTGCACGAGTGCATTAAAATTACCGATAATTTTGCAAGAAAGCGTGATATCTAAAAATTGCAAGAGTTTATTTTCATATTTTGGCGAAAGTGCCCGAGCCGAAGGACGAGGGCTCTTTTACAAAATATGAAAATAACCGAATACAATTTGTATAAGATATCACGCTTGAATGCAAAATTATCTGATCATTTTTATGCACGAATGTAATTCATTGGAATATTTCACGAGTAAAGAAATTCTCAAGGAAATGTTATTTTTTGTTCATTTATACTTTTCTCTATAGATTGTATGGAGTACTCACTTAAACGCGAAATGTTTTTCTATTTTTGAAGTCTATCTGACATTTATTTGTGTTGTTTACTGACGTCTAGCGATACGGTTTCAAATGTGTTGTTATGGTGACTTGATACAATGCAATTACCGCTGTAAGTTTTCGATACAATACAATTACCGCTGTAAGTTTTCGATAATTGCATTGCTCTTATGGGACATTTTATATATGAGGAAAATATTCACTGTAATTTCTGAGCATGTTATCGATGACAAAATGGTTCCTTCCTCAGCCTAAAATAATTGTTCGCGTATAATAGATATGTCGAAGGCAAACCAAGCTAAATGTAAACTTTTTCTAACCTCTACATAGGCGAGTATCATTTACCAGGAGTGGCAATTGTTTTGGAATGTAGTTTTATCATCTATTTGAAATGCATACACGGAAAAATACGATTCGTTGAAATAAACTTTGCAAATATTTGAGTCTTGTTCATTTTATAATATTTTTCCAATGATTGATAGAAACCTCGACAGAAGACATTCTTCTCGCGAGAAAATGCATACCTTGACCGACTAACGTCGTATTTTTTTCTCGAGACAAATGATTCCTATCCCGCCTCGGTATCATTATACTATCTTTGAGATACAGACTTCCAGAAAAGTGAAAGTTCTAGAATAAGTTTTCTCCTTGTTTTTTTCCAAAGATCCTTTTATATTCTGAATCGTTCATTTGCTAGAAACGTTCATTTGAAGAAAATCGTAGAGAATTCAAGTCCCTTCAATTATCAGCTCCACATACTCCAAGTTGCTATAGGGGGTTGAACACATACCACGGTTCACTTTGAATTAGGAAGTGTATACTATAAACCTTGATTCAACCTTTGGGCATCATATCAGATATCATTGCTGGGTACAAGTAAGTACTCTGTTTAAGGTAAAATCATGTATAGGTTTCCTAGGAATCGTGCTGTAGTACCAACCATTATTGTTGTATTGTGGAAACAAAGTCGGCAAAAAATCTTTTTATTGTATTTTTTTACCCGCTTGTCAAAGGGAAGTTTAGGGAATTCATGACTCGTGAATGAGATTATAAAATTGAATGTGACTTCTGGCGACTGAACGGTTATGAAAAACTTGAAAATTTTATGAATTTATTTTCTTTCTCTATTTATTTCTCTGTTTCTTCGGTAACAACGATTCTTGAACATATTGGACGTAGATGTATTTAGGCTTTCGACCATTATTTAAATCAAACTCCTTTTACCGTCTGAGATTTCTAATAAATATCGGTCGTACCTTATGTAATACAATATTGTGAATATGCCATGAGTGGGTTGTAATATTGGTAGACTTACAAAATACAGAAATAAATTCAGAAATGTAACGGTCGCCGCGTAGTAAAATATGGAAGCTTAGGGTCAACAACCACTGGAGGCGCTGAAGGCGGTTATTTGTTTCAGTTGGGAGTGAAGATACTGGACTTTTGACATCCTATGATAGTGTCAATTGATTTTGACGTCTATTTGGCATGTAATACGATTTTGAAATTTTGAATACTCTGGTGCATCACTTCAATATTTATTACAGAGAAATAGTTTTCTGCGAGTTATGAGCTGTTTTTTATTCAATGGTAGATGAAGACAATGTTTTCTAAAAAATGCGCGGAAAAGTTATCGTCTATTCCAAGAATAACCCAGTGATTTTCTATAAGGATCCAGTAAGTCAAACCGAAAAACTATAAAAATCTCTTCGAAATTAAATATTCAACCAATATCTTGTGTTAAAATCTACAGTTTTTTTCGGATTCACGAATTCACGCTACCACTATTGAAATAAGACTTACATAATGCTTTCATTTCTCTGAAAATTCCAGGAAAGTTACAGGAACTAATGTATTCTTTTGAACTGCGTCATATATTGTAAGTCGTCCTAGGGTATTTGACGCCATGTATGATAATAATAATAATAATGAAATATTTATTCACCAGTGAAATATATGAATATATGAACATGGATAAAACAGATCATTTGGAAATAAATATAGGTAAACCCACAAAAGAGCTAGTCTGCGTGTGGGTTATTGAATAAATTCATAGTATAAACATGTAAATATTCGAAACCTACAAAAAGTATGTGAGACCAAAAAATATCTATAATATTTGAAAATCAATACAAACAATAAAGGGACAAATTGACAAGTACTTATTACAAAACAAAATTCAAAAAGTGTTATACACAGATATATGTATGGATCTCCAATCTTGGCATCCCGCTCAACCAATGTTTGGAACGTTTTTTGAAAAGTGGCAATGGATTGGTTAATTTTATTTCTTGAGGGAGAAGGTTATAACATTTCGAGCTTAGATAAATGAAAGTTCTTTGATTGATGCTTTTTTTTGGTCTCGTGATAGAAAACGCGATAGTTTATTTATATCTAGTTTCATATTTGTGTTCTACAAGTTTCATTTGGTTTCTATATTAATATTGGTTTATGACTGTTTTTAAAAAATATAGCTGCCTGATGTCAAAAATTTTACATTCTCCATAAAGTTTGAATGTATCGTATTGTTTGGGTTCTTTGTACATAATTATATGTCTATGGATAACCTCGAGTTTTTTTATGTGATTTTGATAAGCTGCACCCCATACTGTTATTCCATATGATAAGTAACTTTCGATTAAGGCATAGTATATTATCTTTAGTTGGTGTAAGTTGACAATATTCACTAAAGATCTCAATTTGATGAGAATCACTCTTAATTTCTTTACTACGAAGTTAATGTGAGCATCCCATTTCAGGTGTGCATCAACATATGTTCCCAAATATTTTATGTTTGAAACCGCCTGTATATTCATTATATTTTTTCCAACTCTCACAGTTAGAGAATCATATTTTGGTAGACAATTTGAATATGAAGCGAATGGTAGGAGGTGAGTTTTCTTTATATTTATCGTAAGTAGTCTTGCATCGAACCATTTTATTATATTAGAAAAATCTGATTCGACTATTCCTTTAAGCGTGTCCCAATTCTCAGCTTGATATGTGATTGCAGTGTCATCAGCGGAGCTCACAATGTTACCTAACGTTTTCATCTGGAAAAGATCATTCAGGTATAAATTGAATAGAATTGGCCCTAAAACTGTTCCTTGTGGGACTCCATATTCAACATATCTGAAATCGCTCGTAGTATTGTCGATCCTTACACACTGTTTTCTGTTGTGTAGATAGCTTTGCATGAGCTTGAAGGTAATTCCTCTGAAACCAAGTCCTTCCAGGACTTCCTGAAAAAACTGCTTCTCGCACATGAGATGAGTTGTAATTGGTGGCGAGAGACATTTTATTATTATTAGTTGATTTGCATCGAACGATTGAAATATCGAAAATCAATAATATGGTGGTCTATAATATAGTATTCTGCATGTGTAGTTTCTACAATTTTCTCAATTATCGACACAGGAATGGTGCCACATATTTTTTTTTAAAGTATGCTGTCGTCTATCTAAACTTGTTTCTATAATCTGTGTGTAGACCCTTTTCTTAACAGAATAATGTCGGGTGTTTTTTCGAAGCTTCAACACTTTCATTAGAACAGTACCCAAACAACTACTACCCACACCTATGAGTGCGGGGATTATTGGCTCTTTCAAAGCGCTGATGAAGAAACACACCGATGATCAATTTTGGGCTAACAAATTCTCGTCCCAAGCAGCGAGATGTAGTCATCACCACAGCGAATAGGGACGTCTTGGATATATCAATGGTTTTGATGAAATTAAACGGCAATAAAAATTAAAAGGCAGTTAAAATTCGAAAAACTGTGTCTAGACAATAATAATTAATTAATTTATAGGAAACTGACTGAGGTCAATGGACAATTTTCAATTATCAGTGACATAATGGCCAAAATGAAGTAATTCGTCATGACAAGTGCCCGTATGGATGTGATACGCGTTTCCGAGAACAGGATAGGAATTAAATTCCTAATCATTTGCTGCTTGATGACCTTGCGTTTCAATTAGCAAGGAAATTGAGATATAATTAGAGCAGTGGCGTCTATCTGCGGAATGTATCTGTTAATAAGGCCCTCATACATTATTATTATTTGCAATTACATTTGTCGTCGGTGAATTGGATTCATTATTTCGCAACTTCAGCACGAAGCGATGGCAGTAATTCATAGAAATGCAGATTATTCCAGTAAATGTACTATCGGATATCGATCGAAGACGATTCTGCTTCATTAAAAGTGAGTTATACGAGATTTTTACTCTTCACTGTTCTGGTTTTTATGACATCGTTGTTGATTATTTACTCCTATTACCATACTATTATTCATGATACCTAGGGGAATAATCAATCGAAACATGAATACAAATGGAAATTTATTTCTAAAAACACTACATACATCTGATACTCCTCGGATATTTCTCAACTTGGTATAAATAATTGCTGCAGCTACTTACTGTCTTTTTGATACCATCCGTACAGGATTCATTTGGAATATTTATAGGTGATGCAAAACTATCGAAGGCAAAAATAATAGCAATGCGACGGTAAAAAATTTCTTGAATTCTGCAAACACCTACTGAATTTGAATTTACACAAGTTGTACAACTTTCGGATTTTCTGATTATCGGATATCGGACCTGTTGACTAGATTATGTAGTTTTTAATGAAGACTACTTTGTGTGATATGAAATTAACAGAAAACTCGGGTCAAATGTTCACTACTACAAAATAGATTTAATAACTGAAAAAAATTACCTGAAAATTGCAATACGCTCTTTCAAAAAGTTGCTGTTCTTGATAAATTTCCGTTAGAAATGTCATACCAATAGTTTGAACGGAATTTTAATTTTTGATGTCCTTAAATCTGTGACCTTCATTCTCGTCCATGATTTGGAATTGTTTTGTTGTTGTCTACCTATCAGAGTATAATTCCATAACGAATATTATTTAAATTATTTTGAATATTCCCCTTGACCATACTTGTTGCAATACCTTATGCGTTCCATGAATTAAATTATTGTTATCGAAACAATAGAACATGAACAGACAGACGTAGTTGCATTATTTGATTCCCAGGAAGTAATTCGAGTTCTATGATTGAAGTTTATCCATCAAAATTGAACAATAAAGAACAATTACCCGATATAAGCCCCACGTTCTTTACTGGATGTTCAATTACCTTCGCATGTTCTAATGTCGATGTAAAGACTGCAATAACTCGTCCCAACCAAACAACTCCTCTCTCTCCTCTTGTTAGGTTGGAAAGTACTGTCGAAGAATACTTCACATTGTTGTTAGTGAACATTGAACCATTTCTCGAAACTTCGACCCATGGCATCATTACCCAATTATCACTTTCCACGCTCGTGGTATATTTATATTGTTGTTTTTATTATTAGTTGTTGATGGAATGTGGTTGAGATTTCCTCTCAAACAACTCCTGCTCAATTTACGACAACACATCCTACTAAAGTTAGATCTGTCCAAGAACTGAGTATCAGTTTGAGATTGCTACCCCCCTTTCATTATTTGAATATTTTCTTGACTAAATGGGTAAGTGACTTCGATGGATAGAACACCCTGTACTTTGCAAAATGGTAGAAATCAGTAAAGAAGGTAAGGTATTTTCAAGAAGTGAATATATCAAGAAAATTAACGTTAAACGGCAAATATTATAATAGAGCTGAATCAATACGCTACGTTCATGATTCCGAAGAAGTTACCTGTGAGTCCCGGTAGCGCAATGAGTTGGTGCACCGCTCACTGTTCATGATAGACTTGTAGGTGTTGGTTCGAATTCCGGCGTCGAGAGCATTCTTCTTTCAATTCTAGTACTTTTTTCTTTGTTATGTGTGTTCTCCTCATTTGCGAATTTTTATTATCATGATATACTGTACCTGATTCTTAGTTTTAGTTTAAATAAATTTTGTTTGTTATTTCCTTTCTTTCTTTCTTCCCTAGAATGATTACAGTAAACTTCAACCTCGGGAGGAAAAGAAGCACTTTTTTCCCTTGTTGTACAAATAGTTATTATTCTGATGTCTTTTTCAATAAAGTCAACTACAAGCAAAAACAGTTGCTCACTTTCATTCATACAGCACTCTGGTCAAGTACTTGTAGAAAGATAAGACAATCACAGTTTTCCTGAACTTTTCATTATTCGAAAGCATTTTTAATTCATACTCTTAGAATGGAGAATTCATTTTCATTTCTTGGTCTGATGAAAAACTACTATGGCTGCTCATCATACTACTAACAAAACAAGAGAAAGTCAACACTTTCAAGTTCTCATTAAATTTTTCTGAAATTGAATTACTTTATTCCCGTGATTTTCTTTTCTCGTCGTATATCAAGAGGTTAACAACCTAAAAACGACAAAGAAGTAATCATCCACCACAAAATAATGAATTTCCAACAGTACTGAGAGGTACAGCTCTGTTGATTTTTCTTTCTAGAAACTCCCCACAATGTTTTCATGGGCCTAGAGACCAGCTAGAGTGTTTCCTGAAGTGTATAACCTAAACAAATTCAAACGAATTCTTCTCACATCTTGCTCGGTTTATCTTCTCTCACAGGATTTCTCGATAATAATCATCTAAATCTCATCTAGTTCTCATAGCAGTAAACTGAATTGTCAGTTATGATCTCTAACTCCATCATATTTCGACCATGGGATATGAATTGTTTGTAAAACGACGACATTTTTCCGTATATCAGAAGCTTATATGTGAGAAACCATCAATAATATCGCATGTTTGTTACATGTAGTAACATTTTTTCTCCAAATACATTCGTGAATTTCCCAACAAACTACAATCAGCTCAGTAGTTAAGTTCCTACCGGTTACGAACCAGAAATAACAACTCAAAACTACCCAAAAAGAAATACACGTGACTGTTTTGAAGCTGAAGAACCTTTCCACTTTTAAGGCGTACACTCATTTACGCTTTAGCTTCGAGATCCAACAAGTCTTTGTACTAGCCGTTACCCAAATAATATCCAGACCTCAGAATAATGGTATATTACGTAACGAGAAGGATAAGTGAACTATTACGCACGAGCAAGAAAGGCTTCAGCCGAGTGCGACAATTCGCGAGGGTACGTAACTAGCCTTATCCTCGAGTTTCATATTGTAGTTCTTCTACTCTCACTATACTTCTGCGGTAATTTCTGCTGTTGCAGCACGAATTACTTCGTTATCCCCCATTTGCAATGATCAACGAGACAGTGGATAACAGCAAGTTGATGAGACATTTTCTCGGATTTCATGGATATGCTACTAGTGGGAGAGCCCACAATGCTAAATCGGGATTTACTCGAGCGTCATAGAGACCTAGTGGGTTGCGAAGCTTAGATGATACAAAAAAAAAATGTTATTTAATGTATAACTTTTCACCGGTGGGGAAAAGGGGCTATAGATTTTCAAAAATGTAAAAAAAACTATTGCATGGACATACTCGAGCGCGTCAGGTATTGATGTCATCTATGTCCTACATATTCTAAAAAGTGTACGTATGTTAATCTGATTGTTTCCATGATGGGGTTGGTCGTACGTAAGGGTTGAAAATTAAAAAAAAATCTTGAGCGCGTCAGATTTTCTGAGGGGCTAAGTGAACCTAAAAGAAAGCTCTTATATAATAATCTGATGGTTTGGATGTGACGTAGACTCGCGGCCGTTATTAGAAGGTGAAAAAAAATTCGTCATTCTGAAATACACAAGCGCGTCAGATTAAGATATAACATATGTGACACAGACTCATGGTACACCCCCGTTTTCTCCTTTGTTTTTCTAGCTATATTTTTGAAATTCGGAACATTGAATATGCTCACTGAACAGCATTCCTCGACATATATGAAAGAAAAAAACAACTTCCAATTTTTCAGGAAATGACATCAACTTTCGATTCTTGAATGGGACACCCTGTATATTGTTACATGATCGGCTAGGGATGATTATGAGAAATCCAACGATACCAGATTTGATGATGTTATCTCCAATGACTACGGAGATATCGCCATTTATATTATCCATAAGCTCAACGAGTAGGAGAGAGAAACTTTTTCTGGAGGGTCAATCCAATTCTCTCTCCCACTCATTGAGTTTATGGATAATATAAATGGCGATATCTCCGCAGTCATTGGAGATAACATCATCAAACCTGGCATCGTTGGATTCCTCATGATCATCCCTAGCCGATCATATAACAATATACAGGGTGACTGATTCTTGGGTGTTTTCCGGGTTTGATGGCCTTGGTCCACAGGTTTTTATTCCTGACGTTTTGCCTACGACTATGGTAGGCATTATCAAGGTCTGTGAGGTAACGGACTCAATGATCTCGTTCTCACAGTGGATACTACTTTATTGACGTTATGATCGGCTTTATACCTGTTCTCCTGTTCGACGTCCGATATTATTGTGTTGGAAATGGGGGTGGCTTGTTTCCCCTTGACTGGTTTGGGCCGTGTGAGAACGAGATCATTGCGTCCGTTACCTCACAGACTTCGATAATGCCTACCATAGTCGTAGGCGATACGTCAGGAATAAAAACCTGTGGACCACGGCCATCAAACCCGGAAAACACCCAAGAATCAGTTACCTCCGGCCGTGAAAGTTTACGTTCTTTAATATACAGGGTGCCCCATTCAAGAATCGAAAGTTGATGTAATTTCCGGAAAAATTGGAAATTGTTTTGTTCTTTCAGATATGTCGAGAAATGTTGTTCAGTGAGCATATTCAATGTTCCGAATTTCAAAAATATAGCTAGAAAAACAAAGGAGAAAACGGGGGTGTACCATGAGTCTGTGACACACGGTATATGGTTCATCTTTACGACCTAGACGTTGCAGTCTCATAATCTGACGATTATCTGGAGGGACTCGCCTATTCTGTCAATTTGTTTTTTTTTTTCATTTTTTTATATCATTGAATTCAATTTATCGAAAAGCTCAGGAAAAGCATGCAAATAAAAGAGTGTATGTTTTTTAGTAGAACACTTGTATTTATGAGAAAATACTTATGATCAATTGAATTATTAAAATTTTAAAACATTGGATATTCGTTGTAAACAATATCATGCCACGAACGATTTTGTCTGATCTACCGTCACATCATCATGGCAACAGGAACCAGAGTGGGGACGGAGTGAGAGAGCAATAGATAGAGAAAGAGAGAGAGAGAGAAATAGAAACGCGGAGAGGGGAATATAGGCATCACGTAGCTGCACGCATTTCATCGATGAATTTTCAATATTTCGGCTTATGGAAATCGTCAGATTATATATTTCTTGTGTAATTTTTGAATTATTCCCTTCAAAATGAAAAAAATCAGTTACGCTCGAGAATGTCGAGATGACGTTTTTTTTACAACTTTGTAGCCCTTCTTCTCTAGGTCACTGTCGAATTGTCAGATTGATGGAATATACAGGTTTCAGGATGTAACTAACTCAACCTACCTTAAACTGACGCACTCGAGAATTTCAGATGATCAATTCTTTTTACTAATCTGATCCTTTATCCTTGAAGGACGGCCATATATATAGGGCTCATATATGGTGGAAGTACTTAACCGGGTGCAAGGTATCAATCTGCCGCGCTTCTGAAAATCCCGAAATCTCCGCTTGAGTTTCCCTATTATTCCGGCCAAACCCAATTTCAGGATAAAATAGTTCTGCCTAGGCTAAACTCATTCGCCCTACATGCAATAGGATCAACTGGTATAGGCTAGGCTAAACTGGTTCGTCCTAAGCCCGATAGAATAAAACAGTTAAGTCTAGGCCAAACTAGTTTATCCTAATAGAAATGTTGGAAATGCTGATGATACACACTGTATTTTATTTTTCATCACCTAGCTATATTATAATTTTTTTAGTTGCTATGGATTTTAAAAATATATGAATATTGTTATTGTCAATAGAATAATAAAAAGTTACAATTTCGCAGAAACTCTTCCATACTTATTTAAACCTATACAATCAATATATATAGTCCTTTACATTTTGGCGACCGTGACAGGACTTAGTATGGATAATGTAAAGAAGATGCGAAACCAGATAAGGCAACATTTTTTGGATCTAAGCCAAGAAATTGAAAACTCGTTAGACAACAAAGAAGATGGTACCTTAGAAGTTCTCCTGCAAGAATTTGAAGATGTGGGTTCAAGGCTCTTTGAGTTAGATAGAAACGCCGAAGATCTATTATTTTCAAGCGATGCTGACGAAGACATTTTTGCAAGCGAATATAATGAGGTACGCAAGTTTAGAAGAGACTACATCAAGTACAAAGCAAAATGTGAAGCTTACATGAAATCAAATACTACGCTTCAAGATGAATCCAGACTAGTTAGTGAGAGGAACAAACGTAAATACAAGCTTCCTCAAATAGAACAGAGAAAGTTCGACGGCGGTGTTTCAAACTGGTTAGGTTTTTGGAACCAATTCAAGAAGATACACCAGGATGACGAGATTGATTCAGACGACAAATTCCAATACCTTATGCAGTCGATGGAGAAAGGCTCACCAGCGTATGAACTTGTTGGAAGTTTCCCGGCATGTGGTGCAAACTACCAGAAAGCAATTGACCAGTTGAAAACCAGATTCGCCAGAGATGAGTTCCTAATCGAGTTCTATGTAAGAGAGTTATTGAAATTAGTCCTCACACAAGCTACGGGGACCAACAAAGGTATGAAATTAAGAACTCTTTATGATAGGTTAGAGACCCAATTGAGGTCGTTAGAAACATTAGGGGTCACTAAGGAAAAGTATGCTTCCATGCTTTATCCGTTGGTAGAGTCAGCTATTCCTCATGATTTATTAAGGGTATGGGAAAGACATCGTCTTGATAAAATCACATCGATTTCAGTTTCTCAAAATTCAAGTAGTGCTGATACTGATCATTTATCATTGTTATTAGGTTTCTTGAAAATCGAGGTCGAATCAGAAGAAAGGATAAGTTTAGCCAAAACATTTGATATTCGAGATCAAACAAAATCATGTATCAGTAAGGATAAGAAAGTACATCAGGAGAGAAAGGATGAAATTTCAGATATAACCCAACCAAAAGAATCTGAATCATACACTGCAGCAGCTCTGTATACAACACATGGTGGACATAGATCAAAAGATGGTAAGACTATTCCAATGTGTTTATTTTGCAATAATCCTCATGCTAGTCAGGACTGTATGAAAGCCCAAAAGTTGTCTTTGGATGAACGAAAATCTTGTGTCATGAATAAAAAAGGGTGTTTCGTTTGTTTGAAGCTCAATCATACCTGTAGAAACTGCAAAGCTTTCATAAAGTGTCTTATTTGTACCAGAAGGCATTTTCCAATCATGTGCCCTCAGTTAGAGAAAAATAAATCACCAACAATTCCAAACAACCCTTCACAAGATGAGCCTCAAAATATAATGACTAGTAACCATACTGCACAAGTTTTATTGCAAACTCTTGTTATTCGGGTTCAGAGCGGAAATAATGAAAAGAAAGTAAGAGCTTTGTTAGATTCCGGATCACAAAAATCTTATATCTTGTCAAAATGTGCAAACGAACTGACAGCTGTCATGACAGGTGAGGTAAATGTTGTACAAGGCGTTTTTGGTGGTTTATCAATTCCTAAGGTTCATAAAATATATAGAGTGTGGTTGAAAAGTTTGAGCAATGACTTCGAATGCGAAGCAACAGTTTTAGGTCAACAAAAAATATGTGGATCTCTTCCAAGACTTACTGATCCATCTGTATTAGGTCAATTGAAAAGTAAAAACATAGAATTTGCCGATATAAACATCTCACCAAATGATGAAATTCAGATTCTTGTGGGTGCTGATATTTTAAGCAATCTATTAACAGGCAGAGTTGAGATTTTAGATAATGGGTTGTTAGCTATTGAAACATATCTGGGGTGGACAGTCATGGGGCAACATAATTACACTAATGATTTCAATGTTTTCTCTGGATTGAATGAGTTTTCGATTCCTGACTTGTGGAGTTTAGATTCTCTTGGCATCAAGGAAAATGCTGAAGCTAAAGGTGACGATTTACTTGCAGAAGAAACGCTTAATCACTTCAATAAGACAGTGACAGTAAATAAAGAAAATCGTTATGAAATATGTTTGCCTTGGATTGACGGTCATCCCATTCTTTTGAATAATTTGCAATGTGCAAAAGCTAGGTTAGTTTCAAATACAAAGAAATTACTTGATATAGGAAAATTTGAAGACTATAATGAAGTTTTATCAGAATGGGAAAATCTCGGTATAATTGAAGAAGTACATGAAAATAGAAGTAGAGTATCAGAAACATATTATCTGCCGCATCACGCAGTTCTCAAAGAATCTAGTAATAGTACTAAAGTAAGACCAGTATTTGATGGTTCTGCAAAAGACCCTCAAGGTAATTCGTTGAATAACTGTCTACAAAAGGGACCAAATTTGATAGAACTGATACCTCATTTACTTTTGATGTTTAGGATAGGAAAGATAGGGGTAACAGCAGACATTGAAAAGGCTTTCCTCCAGATTAGTGTTTCACCAAAAGATAGGGACTGTTTGAAATTCTTATGGTGGAAAGATATTGATAAAGATGAAATGAAAACTTATAGACATTGCAGGGTAGTATTTGGTCTCAAGCCTAGTCCATTCTTATTATCCGCCACTATCGGTTATCATTTGAATAAATCTCCAGATCACCTAAAATCAAATGCAGACAAGCTAAAATACTCTTTTTATGTTGATAACTGTGTTACGAGCGTAGACAGTTTGGAAGAGTTGGAAAATTTCATGAGAGATTCGAAATATCTTATGAAAACTGGATTTTTCAATTTGAGAGATTGGGTGTACAGTGGCATGAATTTAGAGAGTACAGAGCATAATTCAAACTCAGTTCTGGACAGATTCATTTCAGTTTTAGGCATTTCATGGAATTTTGAAAAAGATGTGCTATTTATTGACACGAGGGGAATCGAATCAGCGGGAGTTCCATTCACAAAACGTGGTTTACTTTCTATTTCACAAAAAATTTTCGATCCAATTGGTATTCTTAGCCCAGTCACATTGATCCCTAAACTTTTACTTCATGAAACCTGGCAATTGAAGCTAGGTTGGGACGATGAATTGTCCTATACAGTAAAAAAGAAATTCGAGATTTGGTTGAGAGAAATTCATCTGATCGTTTGTTGCAAAATTCCTAGATCAGTATTTGAATTTTTTGAGAGTTCAAATGAATCAATTAACTCAACAATACACATTTTTTGTGATGCTAGTAAAAATGCTTTCGCAAGCTGTATTTTCCTGAGAACAAGTAACAATGATAATGTAACTATTCGATTATTGCAAGCAAAATCTAGATTGGCACCGAAAAATATAACGTTACCCAGACTCGAATTATTAGCAGCTTTAATAGGGGCGAGGTTATGTCAAGGGGTGAAAAAAGTGAATCAATTCAAAAATTTAAAATACTACTATTGGACCGATTCCATGGTGGTACTGACATGGATCAAGACAAAAAACAATTGGAACACGTTTGTAGGTAATCGTGTTACAGAAATCAGACAATGCACTAATGTAAATGATTGGAACCACGTCCCTGGCATTTTGAATCCGGCTGATTTATTATCGAGGGGTTGTAACAGTAAAACTTTATTAGAGTCCAAATGGTGGGAAGGGCCCTCATGGTTGAGGAATGATGTAGATGATTGGCCCAAGAATGAAATTTTATGTCCATCAGATGAAAACGTGATTAAAGAAATGAAAAAAGGCTGTTCTAGTTCACTTTGCAGTACTATCAGATCAACAGTAGATTTCAATTATTTTTCAAAATTCTCGAAAATTGTTCGTATGATAGGATGGATTTTACGTTTTTATAATAATTCTAGAAAGAAAATTGAATCTATGAATGGGGAACTTACTTTTGACGAATTGAACCTTGCAGAAATTTTCTTAATAAAAAACATACAGTCAGAAAGTCGATTTTCGAATTTGAAAATGGAAATTTTTGAAGATGATCTGGGAGTATTGAGAATAAGAACAAGGTTGGTTTTCGGTGATGTAGATGAAGCTTTCAAATACCCTATATTGTTGCCTTATAAACACGTGATTGTAGAAAAACTTGTTCAAGAACAACATATCATCAATTCTCACGCTGGTGTACAGACTTTGGTCACAATATTGAGGGAACGGTTTTGGATATTGAAATGTAGAAAAATGACGAAAGAAATTGTTTCAAAATGTATACGCTGTAAAAGATTCAAAGCAAAATTTGTCGATACGCCATATGCACCACTGCCAAAGACTAGACTGAACTGTGCGGCTGCATTCGAAGTAACAGGTATAGATTTAGCTGGTCCATTATATCTCAAAGATTGTAGTAAAGTTTGGATTGTCGTTTACACCTGTGCTGTATACAGAGCCGTACATTTAGAGTTGGTAAGTTCATTGTCTACTGATTCCTTTCTTCTGGCTTTGAGGAGATTTATATCTAGACGCGGAAGAATTTCTATAATTTATTCGGACAATGGTACAAATTTTATTGGTGCAAACAACTTACTTAAACAAATAAATTGGGGCGAAATTGTTAAATTTTCATCAGCTAAAAAGATCAGGTGGAATTTCAATCCACCAACCGCTGCTTGGTGGGGTGGTTGGTGGGAACGTATTGTTAGGCTTATAAAAGAACTTCTACGCCGGAATTTGGGAAAAGCTTGTGTGAATCATGAAGAATTACACACGCTTTTGTGTGAATGTGAACGAATCATCAATTCGCGACCATTGACATATATTTATGACGATTCTGATGATCTGACTCCATTAACTCCTTCATTATTCATGACAGATATTTCCAATAGCGAAACACCTGATTTAGATAATATCGATAGAAATCACTTGGTCAAACGATTCAGGTATATGCAAAACTCCGCGAAAACATACGTGATCGGTTCAGGAAGGAATATTTGGCGGAGTTGGTCAATTCTGGTCAAAAGCGTAAAACTGGTAGTTTAAGTGTTGGTGATGTAGTTTACGTCGGGTCAGATAATAAGAAAAGACTTGACTGGCCTTTGGGAAGAATCTTGGAAATACACAAAGGAAAAGATGGAGAACCCGGAGTTGCTAGAGTGAAAGTCTCTCAGGGAGAGATTGTTCGGCCGTTTCAGAGATTATATCCTTTAGAAGTGAACGAAAAGGAAGATACATCTCAACTAAGGAATTCGAACGGAAATAGAAGACCTTCAGGACCAGTAGATGATGAGCAGAATTCTACAAAAAGAAGGCGAAGTCGAAAAAAACGAAAAAGGAGAGAAGTTGACTAAAACGCGTTATGGGCGTACTGTGAGAAGTCCTGCTCGCAATGGGATTCTCTGAATATCCATATTTTGGTCGGGGAGGATGTTGGAAATGCTGATGATACACACTGTATTTTATTTTTTCATCACCTATATTATAATTTTTTATAGTTGCTATGGATTTTAGAAATATATGAATATTGTTATTGTCAATAGAAAAATAAAAAGTTACAATTTCGCAGAAACTCTTCCATACTTATTTAAACCTACATAATCAATATATATAGTCCTTTACAAGTAGTCTCAGCAATTATTATGAGAGTTAATATTACTTGATACAATGTGAATTGGATACCTCCGGATATGTCGAATGGTATACGAGAGAAATAAAGAGGAATTGATGTTTCTACAAATGAATTTGGATATTATTGTTTTTTCCTGATAAAACAATACACAATATCACGAATTCGTCGTGCTTTGTTAACATTTTTCATCACTCATTTTTATGCGTATTGAATCCAGTGAAACAATATGAAATCGCATTCATTCGACGAATGAATATACCGAATTATTTATTGGTAATACCGATGATCCCATTTTGAGGAATTTCAATTACAAAAGTAAACGCGCTTGTATTCGCACGATTCGTTTAATTCAAATCTGTTTTTTATAATCGGTTCAGTTGAATGGTTAACCCGGGTTACATGTTCGTTATATTTTTTCGTTGACCATGAATATTAAATAATTAAAATGGCAATATGCGTTTTTGTTTTTGATAGATTTATTGGGTCGAGCTGATAGTGTTCAAGGGGCCTGTTAGTTGCTGTTATTTCTTATTAAGTTTGAATGGAATTGGGATTACCCATCGATAATTTTGAAGAATATCTGGGAGGTTTGGGTTCAATCAGCTACCACGACTAAATCAGTGTACCTACAGAAGACATTACCTGACTCATAGAGCGTTTCATCAACATTTCATGAATTTTATGATGTGGCATAACAAATGTGAAAGAAACAAGCTTCATTAACGAAGATAGTAGAAATTTTAATTGATCCGCTTCTGGAATAGTATTTTTGTCGATGTTTCGGCTCCTATTTCGGGGCTAAGTACTCATTACCCAAGTATCATCAGTGAGTACTAGGGGTACTGGTTGAAAGTCATTTATTCTGTGCCAGTTTTTTTTGAGTTTTCTTGAATTCTGACCTACCTCAATCTGATAACATAAGAATTAATATTGGAATCTATACAAGTGTAGATAGACTTCTATCTACCTCGAAAAGATGCTGCGATAATTTGAAAACATTTCCTTCTGGATAGAACAAATCCAATTAGTCAGCAACTTCTCGTTTAGGCATTATTTCGTTACACGAGAAGTTGTTGAAAAGTTGTTGTTGTTGTTCATAACTGTAAGAGGGACGGTTGATGGGAAGAAACGGTCCAATTTCGGGGTAGTCTGTGGTGATTCAATCAATGGATTTGTTTGATAGGACATCAGTAATGAGTTCCATGAACCAGGTCGCCTTTGTGAGTCGTCTTGTTTGTTGGGGCGGTTAAAACGTTTCTCACTTTCGACTAATCTTTCTACTAGACTCCTTACCTCACTCTCTACTAGACTTCTGCCCATTCTCAGTGAAATGCTTCGCTTATATACAATATTCGAAAAGAGGAGATTCATTGTTTTCACATCACAACCCCAATCCTCACTCAGTTTTCCAAAATCAACCGTTACCTTTTCTTAAGTAGGTGAATCATGTAAAGCTCATCAGGGCCGATTCTTTTTTATTGTTCAGAATACCGCCAATATTTCAATGATCGAAAATAGCCTATATGCAGCAATCCTCATGAGATCTCAGATTGGTATAATATGCTAAACGTATTCATAAGAACGAAACCAGAATATGTGAGCATGTACCTTTCAATCTCTCAGTTGGTGACTGACATACCGCAACTGAATTAGTGTACAAAAGGCAATATCATTCGTTGCATTACCATTTTATAAATTCAATGTTGAGGCGTCTCCAAGGCAGAAACAGGCTTCATAAACGAAAATAGTGAATATTTTGTCTGAACCACGTCTGGAATCGAAGGTTTGTTGATGTTTCGGCTCCCATTTTGGAGCCATTATTCCCCAGGTCACATCAGTAGGTATTGAGGGTCTAGTATCCATAACTATAAGAGAAATGGTAGTTGGATCATGAGTAAGAAGTAACGAAACTATTTCCGATTGGACAGTAGTTATGGTTTCCAGGAATCATGTGACCATTTTGAGTCGTCATGTTTTTGAGACAGTCAGGACGTTTTCCATTCCAAATAATCGCTTTTGAATTCTTTTTCTCTAACACTCTTTCACGAGTACGCCCAGAAAGCAGAGGAAGGGAATAAAAATTTTCTCAATATAAGATTAACAAACTATTTTAACTGCAATGACCGGATATAAATCTCAAAGCGGAGCAGTCTTTGTGTGTATTCCTTGATAATCGATGATCTAATATAACTATAACTATCTTTTTTTATATATATATATATATATATATATATATATATGTTAGCATGAAGATTCTCACGGACGAAGTATGATGAGTTGTTTTTTCGGGTTTCATTCCGTGTTCTGTGGTTTTGATCCCCTGAGGGATAATTGTCACAACGTTTCGGCAAAGTCTCATTTGCCATCTTCTAGGTGATGATTGAGTTTCGTCCTCCGAACTCGAGTTCGGATATATATATATATATATATATATATATAATATATATATATATATATATATATATATATATATATATATATATATATATACTTCCGGTTGATCCGCGTCTGGAAATATTTACTTGTCTACGTTTCGGCTCCCATTTCGGAGCCATTTTCAAGACTGAGTGACCTTGCGTCTAGGTCTGAGTTGTCTTACTAGCTGGCAATCATCACTGGAGATCGAGGATTGAAAGTTGGTGGGATTTGAGGGTTCATTAGTAATTATGGCAGGATTGGGAATCGGACGGATTAGCTCCCAAGTCAGAGTAAATAGAAGTATGTCGGACCAAGAGTGGTTTCCAGGTATTGGGGAGTCTTTGAGAATCGTCGCGTTTATTGAGACAGTTGGGACGTTTCTCGATTTCAATGGCTTCACGGGTAAAACTGGTTTGGAGGGTTTTGGCTGTGGCAACGGTCTTGGTGTTTTTGAAATTTATTTTGTGGCCTGTTTCTAAATGATGTTGGAGTAATGCTGAGTTTGTGTCAGAATCACGGACAGCTAGTTCGTGTTCATATGCTCTACAGGACACTCGTCGGTTGGTCTGGCCGATGTATGTTCTGGGACAGTTAGAGCATGGTATTTCA
Source organism: Zygogramma bicolorata (assembly GCA_032362365.1). Lineage (NCBI taxonomy): Eukaryota > Metazoa > Arthropoda > Insecta > Coleoptera > Chrysomelidae > Zygogramma > Zygogramma bicolorata. Next base: position 166,199 of record JAVJAQ010001197.1, on the reverse strand, counting down.
TATATTCCTTGGGTTTCATTGGGGATTGTGTCTTTGGGTATTCGAACTTATTTTATCAGTAACACCATGAATATATGAAAGGAAAGCTTTTTGTCGTTCAGGTTCGTCCTTCGGGGGTCTAGGGTGAAGATCTCGGGTTTGCTGGAGTTTGATAGACTTGTGGATTTGGGAATCGGAAAAATCGTTTTGGGTAAGTGCGGATTTGAGCTTTTCCATTTCATTGGATCTATTGTGGTTATCGGTGAGTTTGAAAGACCTATGTATGAGAGAATTCAGAACCGAATTCAATTGTGCTGGGTGATGATGAGACTTGGCATTGAGGTACCGGTTTGTATGGGTTGGTTTGCGGTAGACGGCGTGAGTGAAAGAATTGTTGGACTTCCTGATGAGAACATCCAAGAATGGAAGGGAGTCGTCTTTTTCTATTTCCATAGTGAATTGTATGTAGGGGTGAATGGTGTTAAGGTGGGTCAGGAATGTTGGTAGGGTTCCAAACCCATGAGGCCAAATGGCAAAGATGTCATCTACGTATCTGAGCCAGCAAGTGGGCTTGAGTTCAGATGTGTCAATGGCTCTGGTTTCGAAGTCTACCATGTAGAGGTTTGTAAGAACTTAAATCCCACCATCCTTCAATCCTCGATCTCCAGTGATGATAGCCAGCTAGTAAGACAACTCAGCCCTAGACGCAAGGTCACTCAGTCTTGAAAATGGCTCCGAAATGGGAGCCGAAACGTAGACAAGAGATATATATATATATATATATATATGATGCGTTGTTTTTTTCGGGTTTCATTCCGTGTTCTGTGGTTTTGATCCTCTGAAGGATAATTCTCACAACGTTTCGGCAAAGTCTCATTTGCCATCTTCTAGGTGATGTCTTGAGTTTCGATCTCCGAACTCAACGCATCATACTTCGTCCGTGAGAATCTTCATGCTAACATATATATATATATATATATATATATATATATATATATATATATATATATATATATATATATATATATATATATATATATATATATATATATATATATATATATATATATATATATATATGTGTGTTCGGATAGGTTTCCGCGGTCAGTTGTGAGCGAAACTCCAGACGCAGTTCAACCCGAACTCAACAACAACATATATATATATATATATATATATATATATATATATATATATATATATATATATATATATATATTTATTCGAAATTGTGACTGTATGCGTTATGTAGAGAGACTTATTTGGGTTGCAGTCTGGGGATGACAATTAGGCTGTTCTCTTTGTTTTTGTCGAGCTTTCGAAAATGTTTATTTTCTTTCTCAAGACTCTACAATATGTAAATGTATAATATGAATTACAATATATATATATGTATACTTACAAAACGTGAAAATCAATTAAAATTATTAAAAATGAATGACATATTTCACGAAGATCGGGAAGTCACTTGACGGAAGTTGAGTCATATACAGAGTTATTATTTTTTTAATTATCTACTGATATTATAATAATTGCAAATGAGGGAGTATTATATTCAATGAGGATGAGAGTTATCATTCGTATTCAGATTTTTATGTAGGATATAAGTATATATATTGCTCAGATCACTAATATCTGTTCGTTTATTCAAAACAATATCTTTTTTATTGGAGATGTGGACCATTTCTAGAAATAGTCTCTTGGTCAAATTAGTCAAAATAGTAAAAAAATTTAGATATGGAGACCAATTTGACCAAGAGACTATTTCTAGAAATGGTCCACATCTCCAATAAAAAAGATATTGTTTTGAATAAACGAACAGATATTAGTGATCTGAGCAATATATATACTTATATCCTACATAAAAATCTGAATACGAATGATAACTCTCATCCTCATTGAATATAATACTCCCTCATTTGCAATTATTATAATATCAGTAGATAATTAAAAAAATAATAACTCTGTATATGACTCAACTTCCGTCAAGTGACTTCCCGATCTTCGTGAAATATGTCATTCATTTTTAATAATTTTAATTGATTTTCACGTTTTGTAAGTATACATATATATATATTGTAATTCATATTATACATTTACATATTGTAGAGTCTTGAGAAAGAAAATAAACATTTTCGAAAGCTCGACAAAAACAAAGAGAACAGCCTAATTGTCATCCCCAGACTGCAACCCAAATAAGTCTCTATATATATATATATATATATATATATATATATATATATATATATATATATATATATATATATATATTTATATATATTGTCTTATATTACTTTCATATTATCCTATTCATTGTTACTGTGCATAGACTCGTTTCTATATCTAGTTAAGTTGTTTAGTAGTTAAGTTGTTCTGCAGGCTATATTGAAAACCACTTCCATGGAACCCTTGGGTAGCATGGCGGTGAAAATAGACCTTTCCAATTTGTCCATGTATGTGCAATGTATAAACTTGATATTTCGATTGGGAAGCAGGTACCAAACATATCCGGACTTCGTATCCTTCAAAAGAATGCTCTAGGAATTGTGGTTGAGTTTTTGGAGCTCTTGTATAAAATTTTTTTAAAAGTTAAGATTTTTTTGTAATAGAAATATAAATTTTTGAATCATGTTATTTTATCAATAAAAACAAACCCATTTTTATAACATTTCCATCAGTCCACCAAATTTTGTGCAAGAGAAAAAGCCGGATCACAATTTCCTTGCAGGGGCTTGACATATTTCTTCCGTACGAACACTGACATAAAAACGAGCAGAATCTTATTAGGGAAATAATGAGGAGCTGAGAGAAATGGATATGGTCCCGACTTGGTCTATAAATTCGAGGGAATGTAAATTTGCAGTAAGTCAACGAGGATCAATAATTCTCAATAAGGAACATCGTTCAATATTTGTTTTCACACTCCTATTTCTTGGATATTCCATAGTTATTCACGTGAAAAACATGCTCGGAACCTCACTCAAATATGTGAAATGGAGATTCTGAGAGATCTTTCATTCTTGTTTAACGACATGGTCGTTGGCAAAGGTTTCCGGGGATTCACCGACTACTCAGCTCACCCTTTCCATGACTCAATACCCTTTCGTTTCAAACCCACTTCCAAAATATCATATAAAAGATATACTTGCTGAAAAACTTCGCTTCATGGTGAATACCTATTTTTAATCTCAATTAACTTTTGTGTCTACAGAGTGTGAAATATTATTCTGATGTTAGCTTGTACATATCTCCTAGACTAGAAGACGCAATCATGATTCAGGAAGCTGCAACTCAAAGAGGAGCACTTTCAAGAATCACATACTCTTCTTTCATCAGTTGATGCTGAAAATATGATATTCTATACACTTCAATGGTTCACCATTTTGTTTAATTGTTGGTAAGGTAAAATCAATTGTTGAAGCTTTTGAAGTTATTTGAAATCTGAAAAATGTTTTCTTCTAGTTTTTTGGGCTCTTAACCTACAACAATCCGAACGAATTGGAAATGATATTGGAATCTATACAAGTGTAGAGGGGCAAAATTGCATCGGTGAAACGTCCAGTCCTCTAGAAGTGCAAAAGAGTGAGCAAAAATTGTATATCAAGAACACTTTTTCCAGCTAAACATGTTCATACGTATTCATAAAAAATTATCACCAGGTTTTAACGTCATATTTCCATCTCATTGTTCTTCAAGATTTCCATATCATATCAAAACAATTTAATTTTTTTCCAAGGACATGCAATGAAGTGATTTCATTTTTTTTTCGAAAACAGAAAAAAATTGAAATGAAGATGATAAGTTGCAGTTCCAGTAGCTAAATACAAAAATTTCAAATTATCAGTGGCACACTTTCTTTTTTGGTGAAAAAATATTGGTTAACATGCCTCACCGAATGCCACCGTACATAATGATTTCAACCTGAATATAACTGAATCCGCCCTCTGATACCCTTATTACCATCGCCAAATTTTAAGGAAATCGGCTGAAGGATTTTTGATACATACAAGATTTTTTTTTTAATTTTGACTCCCTGTATCTTGAAAACGAATCATTACCGGACCCGTTCATGTGAACTTTTTGTCTCAAGATTACTCACCCCTTCGAGTTCGGCCACGAACTCAAATAACACCCTGTATCGTCAGATATCAAAACTTTCACGGATCCAATAAAGGGATATCGAGAAAAACAAAATCTCTGGCTGGAAATCGCTATCCAGAGATGAAAAATCTGATTCATTCCATCTGTCGCGTCCTCGCAATCACTGGAAACTGAGATTGATGATACTTCGTCAGACGAACAGTCGCTCCAAGTACTGAGGACGTGTTTTTCTGTGTCTGTCCCAATGTAAGTTTAATGTGCCGTTACTAATACACGGACCTCGGACAGTTCATCATTCTGACCGTGCTCATTTTTCATTTCCTTTTAACGACTGTGGAAGGGAGATTCAGTGAATAGTCGAAAGTGTTATTTTGATGGTCTATAAAAATATGTTACATCAATTTTCAATACCGAATGGAAAGGAATAATAGGACAAAAGAAGAGGGATCTTTCGAGTGGCGAATACGGAATAAATCTACGGTTTCTTGTTGGTTTTAGCGGGAAATGAAAGTATTGACGCTAGGTAATCACACGTCGAGCCGAAGTTTCTGCAGTGAACTTGAGGAGTCTTCACTACACCAGAAAGTACTCAAATAATGCTGAATTTTATATTTACTATGTTGAGTATAGAAGAATATATCGTAATGTGGTTAAGTAGGCCAAAAGAAATATTACCACAATCGAATCTCTGATAGCAGTAACAAAATTAAGGAAACGTGGCGGGTTGCAGACGAATTCCGTGGGAAAAATGATCTTAAGTCCAATGCAGCTCTGGAACCCAACTCACCCAATGAATTTTACTGTTCATTTTCTGAGAGATTAACTGAAAGTATTGAAGCAGCTCCAGATCCCATGTTTAACATGAGTGCAATACATATCGTTGATACATTTGTTTTACACGAGGTGAATTTGGACGAGCTGACTGCTACAATGAGAAAAATCAAAAATAAAACTTCTAGCGGGATTGATAATATCCCCATAAAATTTTTTGAGAACTTACCAGTCTTCGTATTAGAATTCCTGGTTTTTCTCATCAATGATTCTTTTGCCAAAGGAATATATCCTAATTTCTTAAAAACAAGCATTGTAATTCCTCTATACAAAGGTGGTGACCCTTCCGATCCAACCAATTTTCGTCCAATCTCCCTCATTCCAACTCTTGGTAAAATAACCGAAAAATTGGTTAAAAAATAGACTGATGAACTTTCTAGCTCTCCACAATATTCTACACCGGCAACAATTCGGTTTTCAATCTAACAAAAATACAGGAGTCACTATCTTGCATTCTCTGAACAACCTATATACTAAATTGAACATGAAAGAGACGAGCGTTGCAGTTTTCTGTGATCTGTCAAAAGCTTTTGATTGTGTCAATCACGGAATACTGCTGCGTAAGCTAAACCACTACGGGTTCAGAGAACAAAGCTACAAATGGGTTGAATTTTATCTCAATCAAAGAACACAAATCGTAAAAATGGGCAGCCTCTCTGACGTCGGGTTAGTTAGGCATGGAGTTCCACAGGGCTCCGTTCTTGGGCCCATCCTATTTTTACTGTATTTCAACGACCTTGGGAATATTACAACTGATGGTATATTTACTATTTTTGCTGACGATATAACCATTTTTTTGGCATGATAAGAACCCACTTAACCTTCATGAAAAAATAGATCTCGATGTTGCTGCTGTTAAAAAATGGTGCGATTCTAATCTGCTTTCGTTCAATATATCTAAAACACATCTAATGTACTATACCAGACATTCCACTAAGAAGACATGTCATCTCGAGTACTCAATCCAATAAATTTTTGAGATTTTGTCTTGACGATAACCTGAACTTCCGTTACCATGTTGAAGCACTGAGCAAAAAGTTTTCCTCAGTGTGTTAGGCCTAATGTGTGGTGTCGAATGAATTGGGTAGGGCAACGGATAAAATAGTGTACCATTCGTTAATTGAATCACTTATAAGATATGGCATCCCCTTCGGGGGAACCTGCAGCAAGTAGTGCTTCAGCATGATTTTCACCCTACAAAAGCGTACTGTTCGCTACATCTGTGAGGTGGGACCTAGGGTCTCTTGTAGGGAACTTTTCAGAGAACAGAAACTCCTTACCCTTTCTTCTCTTTTTATACTGGAAACGGCATGTTTAGTTAATAGGAACTTACATATATATATATATATATATATATATATATATATATATATATATATATATATATATATATATATATATATGCTTCTAAACAATTCTACAACTTTCTGAAGATAACTCTTATATTATGTCGATCTGAACCATTTAATAAGTTCAAATAAATGAAGTCAATAGCGGAAAAAGTGTGGATAATGGTGTATATATATATTCACTGAACCAATTTATCGCATCATGATAGAATATCTAGCATGAAATTGAATTAAACCGAAATTGGATATCGGAATCACATTATGATCATTGCTTGACCAGATACTGTGACATTCAATGTACCATTAATAACTTCCTTCCGAATGATTTCATCCCATAATGACAACGATGATTAAAACGAACCTATATCATAGACGAAAACTAATTAACACCGTCATAGCAATATTTGTTGTGGCATTAATGTTACTCATAGATTTCCATTGAACGAACACGTGCCAATTTACGTTCGAATAAAACAACAACCACGAACAAACAGCGAGCAAGAAATGAGAATGCCGTTTCTGGTGGAGGTGAACTAAATAATGTTTTTTCAACCCACGAATGAATAGGTAGATCACGTCTACAAGCCGCTTGCTATTATTGGGAAGAGTAGTTCGATTTTTACTTCAGAACAAAAAGCTAAGTTTGTTTCAAATGAACAAAATAAGTTATGTGATATGCTTTGTTTCTTCATTTGCTGAAGCTGTCGCTGAAAATTCCTCTTTCAGTTTATTTTCTCCATTAAAATAGGGTGAATTACAAGCCACCACTGCCCAAAAAAAGCGAATATCTTTGATGGAAATTCTCCATCGAACTCATTGGAAAAAAATCGTATATTACGCATATCGACAAACATATACCGGATATGATTTTTCACCAGAGAAATATATGAAATATTTCAATGAACCTGAACATAAACAATGTGGAATAATTCCAGCAATTGTTGTCAAAGTGTGTGACCCAAATGGCATGTATTCTGAAGAGCTCGAAGCAGAGGGCGCTTGATGTAATGGAGCTTATGACGCCATTTCGTCTGATTTATTCTATTGATTCGACACGAGAGTGAAAACCTTTGTTTTCAATGATTCATTGATGCTTTGACGGTTAGCCATCATACTTTACATTCATTTCGATTACAAATCTGAAAAAATGTTGTACAACTGAATGTCATGCTCAGTTTATTTTCGTTCATTAACTTTGGCCCACAGAACTGAAAGAACTCACAGAATTCTACGGTTCCACCCCGAATGTTACAGCGCCTGGCGCAAGTAATATCGTACATCACTGTCATCGACACCAGTACTTTGCAAATTGTTATAATGCCGTATAACTTTTTTTCACCGAGTTCAGGAAAACAGCCAAAGTTCAGGAAGTTCCTAAAGAAGGAAACACAACTTTATCTTGTGATTATAGAACAATTGCATTGCTTTCTATCATGTCCAAATTTGTGAGAGAAGCAATCGACATGAAGCTCATCAAATGTCTGGAATAATTAATGATCGGCAATACAGATTTTGCCATTGAAGATCAACCAGTGAGTTATGAGCGTATCTTTCAGTTATTTGGCAGCATTCCATCTAAGAATTCGGAGAAATGTTAGATGTTGCACTCGACATTACAAAAACTTTTGATCGAGTTTGCAGACTCTCCATATCAGCACAAGAAACAGAAAACACCTGCGTCAAATTCAAATCCCAGGCATGCCTTCTCGAAAAAACGCGATTTATTTTCATCTGATACTCAGATGTCAGCAGTAACTTTTCCTACAATGTCAATTATTCTGATGCTAGGAATAACGACCAGTAGTAATCTCTCACGAAAAAATCATGTGAGATCAATCGCTGAAGGTGATTTGCAGAAGGTTGGATTTCAATTTCGTGAGAAATACTTCACTTCTCGTCAGCTTCTGATGATCTACAAGGCACAGATACCCTGTCTTATGTATGGAGCTCAGCACCAAAACATTCATTGAAACTTCTTGATTCTATTCAGAGAGAAGCAATCCGTCTTGTTGGTGATTCTTCGCTCACAGACTTGATCACTTCATTGGAACATCGTTGAAGGGTAAGAGATTTGTCTCTACCTGTTTCATATATATTTTCGCGGTCGGTGCTCTTCTGAAATGTTGTCAATCGTTTCACCCTTGGCAGTATTAAAACGGATAACCCGACGAGTGCGTAAGTCCCACCCTTCGTGATGAGATTGGAGACCTATCGAACATCTCTCGCTCAGGGACATTCTTTCGATAGAACAGCTGAACGTTAGAACTCCTTACCAAAGCAAGTTTCAGGATGCTTACAAAAATTCAAAGCTAAATTCATATCTTCTGTTTCTTGATTCGATTGGTGTTCTTTAAACATTATAGGGCTTCGTTCTCGAGTGAATCTGTAAATATAAAAAAAAAACAATAAAATAAAATTCTTTGCACCACTTCACAAAAAAATGTAGACGAAGCGAGTAGAGACGAATCGGATATCAAGTGATCATTGAGCATATAGAATTGAAGATATCATACGAACAAAAATATTTCACTCATTCTGATAACTTCTCATCCTCAAACCAAGATGAGCCTCAGTGGGCATGTGGAAAGTTGTCAGTTCCTCAGATTCCCCTTCTCCCAACAAAGATAATTCCTTCAAATACTGGATACACTAATACAATGAATATTTTCAGAATCATTTTTTTTGCAGAGGAAATATTGTCAAGAATTAGCCTCAGCACCTCTATTGTCTGATTTCGCCTTATCATATTTTATTGAATATTACCGTGTGAGAAATTCTGAAGTGTCATCAATGCCCGAAAGAACTAATATCCATATCACAGCGTTCATGGAAATATTTATTTCAGCAAATTCGAAACTTTTCAGAGACTTTGAAAGAATGCTATTCCGATAAAATAATGAAATATTACATTCCCTGCCCTACCAAACTGTAACAATTGAAATAGTTCATGTAGAATATATGGGATAAAGGAATGTTATTGGAAATAAATGGGGTAAACTGAGCTGATATATGCAATGAGATTTTGATGAAGTGGGAAAGTTATACTTCTTGGAAATCGTTTCGAAATATTTGTTGAGGGAGAAACGGCAAAATACAGGAAATTTTCATTCAGTCGATTCGGAGCATCAATTGAATGTCAACAATGAAGTTGGGTCAGTAGCTAGTTTATAGTTGGAAACGAGAACCAGCAAGTACAAGTGATTATTAACCTTTGTTAGTTCGTATAAAAATGTACCGGAATCTCTCCTCTTCGTTTCGTTTTATAGATCATCATTTTTCGGTTATGAAAATTCCAAACATTACGGATGATTCACAGTGTCCCGAATTTCATATATCACCTCTGATTCGTCAATCACTGAATAGGTACTTTTGACCGAGACCGACTCTTCACTGACCACGAATAATTTTAAACAGTTAGGTCAAAAAAAATATTGGGTACTTTGGTATTTTTGTGGAGAGATGAAGTACGAGGGATTGTTTTTTTTTTCTAGGCAGGGGGGCATCTGTTTTAGATGGACCTTTTTTCCTTTTTGTGAATGGGTCAAACGTCTTTGAATGATATACTAATCAACAACTCATCAACAAAGACTGTTTTTAACTTTTGACTTCTTTCACAGAAGATGTTATAAACACTGGCGATTGGTGGTATCCTAGTGACAATTCGAATGGTCCAACTGACTGGCGGAGTGTGTTGTTGTGTTCTTGTTGTTAGGACCCAGTCGAGATGAATAAAAGCCCTGGTGTGTTGACTTATACCTAATAGATTGTAAGCAAATTTTCTCGACTTTTTGCTATCTTGATTTTGATCAATTTCAACTGAAGAGATGCCTTCGAGAGTTTGCCAGCAGAGGCGCACCTTACGTGATTTTAATTTGATCTGTGATGCCATGATATCCATCTGCTCGACGTCCATTCGATTATTTATAGATTTATAGGTTATGTTTATTTCATGGTCTCATGTTTTGAATGCAATTTCTTGCTTTCCCGCGAAATGCTAGAATTTATGTAGTCATCACATTTTGACTGATTATTAGGTATTCCTTTTGTTTTTAATTTGATGAAAAATAAATAAAAAACTCAGTGATTGTGATGTGATTTCAAATCTTCCGAAACAGTAGTTGTTAGTGAAACTGGAAAGTATTGATAACTTATCTTTCTACTTTCTGAGGAACCGAAGATAGGTAAGTACTTTTTTCTTCACAGTGTTCAAAAAATATCACTATGAAATTAAACAAATACAAGAACAGCAACGATAAACTCAAAAAAAAATATAAACAAGAAAAACTTGAAAAGAAACAAGAACTAGGTACAAGATTTTGAATTTTGAAGGAACTTTCAAATGCATTCAAATTCAAATCGAACTGTCAAACATTTCAAAAAAATTAATAGGTTTTTATTAGACGAACTTGACCTTACGTATTTTGTTTACCTACTGATAATTCTATTGGTGAACAGATGATCCCGCCAATGAGTATCGAAAATCACTTGTAAGCTGCCGCCTCAATGAAAATGTACCCATAGAAAATCGCATTTGTATCACCACCTCAACACCACCTACCGTCAAAAAATGTGAGTTTACTCCTCGATTTCACAGGTCGAGAGTAATTGGCTAAACAAAAGCACATCGGTATCAACGAATTTTTCCTTTCGAAATACATTCTTCTGAAGGGGATGAATTGAAAAATAGAAATCGAAGTTCCAATCAAGAAATGAAAATTGAGACGGAAGAGAAAACGAAAGAACCAGGAGAACAAGATCGGGAAGACTGGTGAAGAGACCAGAACATTTCAGTTGCTGATTTTTATGTACTTTGATTAACAATTTTCAATTCATTCAAAGCGTAAAGGTGTGAGTATGTTAGGACCCAGTATATTTTATTACGTATATATCATGTTCAAAATACAATCTAGTGTTGGAATGTCATAAAAAAAGTTTTAGAGATCTGTTGTTACAACAAAAATAGACGCAGAATAAAAAGTTACAATCACACATAATCAACACTTGTAGTGTACTTCATTATAGTTTCCCAATAATGTTTGTTGATTCTGCTTCCGTATGCCGTGATGACAAGTAAATTCACAATTTTGGTGGGTTCCTAACAATTCTGTTCCTCGAATGACGATTACTTGACAGGCGATTATAAAACTGGTTCAAACTACAAGCCAATGTCAACCAAACTCACTTTATAGTTCACTCAACTAGATTCTGGTGGCCTGCCCTGAATAGTATATGTTGGCGAGAACCAATAACACATCATCTTCTTATCACTTTTTTCGTGTTTATTTCTTCGTATGATTCGTGAAGAAACCTCTGAAGTAGCGGTTAGGTACTAAAGAAAAATAGTATATTGTCCAGTGGCTTTTCATGCGAGATTAACAAAATATTTTTTCACAAATCGTTTAAAATTCGACACAATTTAATTAATTTTGAAAAATTGCGAATAATTTTTTCACATATAATTGGTGCCTTGAAATATACAATAAAATTACTTGGGTTACTATGGAAAAGTTATAATGTTGAATTGACAAACTTGACGCATATAAATTCAATCAATCTCATGAAATTTTGTCTGGACTGTGAAAATTTCCAAGCGATTTGCGGTAAACATTATTTCTGAAAGATTTGTAACTCATTTCTTTATATGATTTTCCGAACATAGCGGAGAAAACCCGATGCGTAAAACATTTTTCGTCCAAATAAAAAAATAATATGAACTCAGATGATATTGCTGTGGTGTAAAGAGATGGAATATCACTTCCGTCATAATCTGTGAAATTGTTGATATAAACTTTCAGGGTTCTACCGAAGCCTATCGATTTAATTCTTTCCCTTTCCTCAAAGATCAATCTTGATGAATCATTGCTGAGAGCTCCCAGCGTGTAATACTCTCTTGCTTTGAAGGATTAGTCTTCGCAACTAGGAAGCTTTACCCTATTATCTTTCAATGATTAGGCACTCTAACTCTAGAGTTCTACGATGACACAAGCTTGCATGTTTCCTTCGTATTCGATAGTCGTGACTGGCACGAGTATAATAAGCTTCGTTGATTCAATTTAACAAGACGTTTTCTCCGACTCATTGAATAATCAGATTAGACGTTTGATTCGGAGGATCCAGAAGCATACTGGGGGTAACAGCATATTAACGTTTTCCTAATGCGTTTTTTCACGATCATTCGCAAATGCGCTTCTTTCCCAATCACTTTAAAGTTGGAGAGTGACTTATTGCGCTCTCAGAAGGGAACGAGGTGAGAAATAACTCTGTCCACTCTTCTGAAACTCTCCCTACCTCTTCACTTTCTAATCGGAACGTCATTCTACACATCAGCATTCATAATGTATTTAGATCCCCGCTAACGTATAGACACCAATGCAGCTATACAAAACAAGCCTACCCTGACTCGACATCATGGCTACCAGACGATATAGGCATTCAGTGTATTCACTTCGTTCATGAAAAATTTCAATCCTGTTCAAAAAACTGAAGCCTCACACAATTTCCAAAAATGAACCGTTCCTTCATCATCAGCAATCATTCATTCGTTGCACTGTCGCTCATTACTCCTTTCAATGGGGAGCCAAAAAGGCTATTGCCGAGCAGAAAGTGGAATAATTCTGATTTTGGGATATATTATTATGTTAGGGACCCTGATGAAAAATCCAAGTTTTTGATAAAAGGTACGAAAAGTTGTTTTTTCGGATTTAACTCTTTGAAGAGGAGAACGTTTCCAACAATTCCCTTAACTACACTTTTTTTGTGAGTCTAACTAGTAGCAAGTAACAGGTTGGTTGGCAATGTTCCTTGCTGAATGGTAATGGTTCGGACTTCCATTGTCTGTATTTTTAACTCTATTGAAACCTGTTGCTAAGAACGAAATGATAAAAATACAAATCAATCCAAAACGAAAGGTTGGAATGTATTTTTTGGTCAATAATGAAATTGAGGATTGATTGATCAAAGAAAATAATGTTGTTACAAAAAATCAAATATTCTAAAAATGAACAATTTGTTCAGGCCAGCCTCAACTCACCTACACTGTAGGTTGACGGACTAACACCAATCAGACAACAACTACTCCCCTGGCTGATACCACGAAGGGCATTGGATTACATCCAACAGGTGTTAGTGCGGAATTCTTCACAGAAGAAATTCCACATATTATGCTCTTGGCGATACAACTACCAGAATTGATTTCCAATTATTGGGACGGGACACACTTGCAGACCGGTTTCGAGCTATTCGACCTCTCATCAGTGCAAGTCAGTGTCATCATCAACATAAGTCGATGACTTCCCATAATTAAAAATCATATTCGACCAGAGTATCTTCCCTAGACCTAGGCTGATACAAACAACTAGCAGAATTGAGAATTGCCGTAGCTGCGCCATCTGCCCGTAGACTAAGTACTAACCAAGAGCATATCCGCATGGCCCCAATTCCATGTACAAGGAAAATAAGAATAACACAAATATTCATGAGGATGCTTGAAGACTGGCTTTAAATCAAATATTCTAAAGATGAACAATTTGTTCAGGCCAGCCTCAACTCACCTCTACACTGTAGGTTGACGGACTAACACCTATTAGAAAACAACCACTCCCCTGGCTGATACCACGAAGGGCATTAGATTACATCCAGCAGGTGTTAGTGAGGAATTCTTCACAGAAGAAATTCCACATAAAAAATCGAGATATTGAATATGAAGTATGAGTCAACAATTTTTTTGAATATGGAAATAAATGAAATAATATTGTGACAAGAAAATTGAGGTATCGAATGTGGAGTACTAGTCAAAAATAAATGTTAACAAAGGAATAAATGAAATATTATGAGTAAATTTCGAAACCATGTTTCAAGTTGAGTGTGTTCACGACGTTTTGATTGCTGGTATCCGCAATCGTCTTCGGGTGATGACTGACAATATTTCGTGGTGTGGTTGGTTATAAAGCCCCGGTTATTCTATGGTGGGGAATGGGGCAGTACTAACAAGGAGGCAAGCGGGTGCTATCTAAAGTGTGAGCCGAATTCCATGCCTTTCGTTACCAGCACCAGGTTTCAATAGATGTAATAATATAGACAATGGAAGTCCAAACCATTATCATTCAGTGCAACAACTACCTGCAATTATTTTGGTCGTTACTACCACTTATTCCCATTGATTTCTCAACAACTAATTGTTGTGAAATTAGTAGGGATAAGTAGTAGTAACAGACAAAATCCATAACGGACCAAAAAACTTCTCAAGTAGTCGTTGAGCTACCTTATATTTGAAATCATATAATTAGCTAATTCTAGTCTTTATATTTATTATCAATTATCTTTTTTCTATGAGACAATGACGGTTCAAGTATCTCAAGAACAATTTGGACAATGAAAAAAAATAGTTCGGCAGATTTCTATGCTAAAAAAATTCGAAGCAGCTAAATTTACGGTTGAGTCAACTGAAGATGATGCCGATGTACTGATTGTGAACACAGCGATATCCGCCTCTCCATCATTTGACGCAGTTTTTGTTGTGGATGAAGACGTAGATCTTCTGGTGCTGTTAACAGCGTTAGGATAGTTGAAAGTAACATCTAATTGCTACACGACATCATCCCTACTCAACCAACGGAAAACCAACCAACCATCTTCAGCTTGTTAGAAAAAAGTACTGAATGAAATCACATGCCTTTTCAATGAGCCGAATGCCAAAGTACAAGACCTTGGAGTACGCTTTCTCGTTGCTTTGTATGGTGAACCTTGAGTGATATCTGTTTTCAACGGTTTGTCGAATTATCAATGAAGAACAAATCCAACCAGGCTTCCTTCTCTCCAACGAAAGAGGCGGCACAGTACAACACCTTTAGGATTCACCATAAGGTCTAAAAATGGTGTGGCCTCCCCAAAAATCCATTTGACTGGGGCTGGAAACTTGGCACGAATGAGGTCACTCCTATAACAACGACGGAAAAACCAGCTCCCGACGCCCTTGTGAACGTCATCTCTTGCAATCGCAAGAAGTGAAGTGGTGACGCATATGTTGCAGGAAAGTAGGGCTAAAGTGCTCCGTTGTGTGCGGATTCTGCATCGGCAAATCCTGTAAAAATGTACCAGAAGTTGACTCAGTCAGCGACAATGAAGATGACATAGCACCTGCCGTACCACAGATTCACATAGCAGACAACGGATTCGACTATTACACCGATGATGATGAAGAAGACACCATCGAAGAAAAAGACCACAATTGAAAATAATGCGCTGTTAGTTCTACCCCCCGTAAGCGTGAAAATGAGTTGGCTTTGGATTCACAAAATAGAAGAATTATGTAACGAATGACTACGACACAAAAATTATCAATAAATAGGTAACGAATAGCTATAATCCATTCTTCAAAATGATTGTCACGATTCCAGCTGTGGGTTTCGGCAACCAATTACCAGTTCCCACTCATTGATTTTGTTCCTTCAGTTCATCAACCCTATTCATGAGATAAGATGGTGATAAATTAAAACAGATGGATAAAATTAACACATCTATTTATAAGAAAAACAACCCAATCGTACTCACAAATAAATCATCATGAATCCTGACAGTGTGTCACACCTTGGGGACCTCCTGCAAACAACTGACTTCAATTTTCTTTCAATTTTGAGGTGATAAATCGTTTTCAGCAATTCCAATAACCATCGTATACGGCCAACATTTGCCAAAGTGGCGAAACAGAGTTAATATTACTTGATACAATGTGAATTGGATACCTCCGGATATGTCGGATGGTATACGAGAGAAATAAAGAGGAATTGATGTTTCTACAAATGAATTTGGATATTATTGTTTTTTCTTGATAAAACAATACACAATATCACGAATTCGTCGTGCTTTGTTAACATTTTTCATCACTCATTTTTATGCGTATTGAATCCAGTGAAACAATATGAAATCGCATTCATTCGACGAATGAATATACCGAATTATTTATTGGTAATACCGATGATCCCATTTTGAGGAATTTCAATTACAAAAGTAAACGCGCTTGTATTCGCACGATTCGTTTAATTCAAATCTGTTTTTTATAATCGGTTCAGTTGAATGGTTAACCCGGGTTACATGTTCGTTATATTTTTTCGTTGACCATGAATATTAAATAATTAAAATGGCAATATGCGTTTTTGTTTTTGATAGATTTATTGAGTCGAGCTGATAGTGTTCAAGGGGCCTGTTAGTTGTTGTTATTTCTCATTAAGTTTGAATGGAATTGGGATTACCCATCGATAATTTTGAAGAATATCTGGGAGGTTTGGGTTCAATCAGCTACCACGACTAAATTAGTGTACCTACAGAAGACATTACCTGACTCGTAGAGCGTTTCATCAACATTTCATGAATTTTATGATGTGGCATAACAAATGTGAAAGAAACAAGCTTCATAAACGAAGATAGTAGAAATTATAATTGATCCGCTTCTGGAATAGTATTTTTGTCGATGTTTCGGCTCCTATTTCGGGGCTAAGTACTCATTACCCAAGTATCATCAGTGAGTACTGGGGGTACTGGTTGAAAGTCATTTATTCCGTGCCAGTTTTTTTTGAGTTTTCTTGAATTCTGACCTACCTCAATCTGAAAACATAAGTATTAATATTGGAATCTATACAAGTGTAGATAGACTTCTATCTACCTCGAAAAGTTGCTGCGATAATTTGAAAACATTTCCTTCTGGATAGAACAAGTCCAATTAGTCAGCAACTTCTCGTTTAGGCATTATTTCGTTACACGAGAAGTTGTTGACTAATTGGACTGTTTTTTGATAAACGTAGCAGCTTTTCATGGTAGGTAGAAGACTTTTTTCCCACAGTTGTGTAGATTCCAGTATTAATACTTCAGATTCAGATTGTGGTAGGTCAGAAACCCAGAAAAGTTCGAAGAAACGTACTGAACGTCTTGTTCATAACTGTAGGAGGGACGGTTGATGGGAAGAAACGGTCCAATTTCGAAGTAGTCTGAGGTGATTCAATCAATGGATTTGTTTGATAGGACAGCAGTAATGTTTTCCAGGAACCAGGTCGCCTTTGTGAGTCGTCTTGTTTGTTGGGACAGTTAGAACGTTTCTCACATTCGTCAAACTTTCTACTAGACTACTTACCTCACTCTCTACTAGACTTCTGCCCATTCTCAGTGAAATGCTTCGCTTATATACAATATTCGAAGAGAGGAGATTCATTGTTTTCACATCACAACCCCAATCCTCACTCAGTTTTCCAAAATCAACCGTTACCTTTTCTTAAGTAGGTAAATCATGTGAAGCTCATCGGGGCCAATTTTTTTTTATTGTTCAAAATACCACCAATAATATTTCAATGATCAAACATAGCCTATATGCAGCAATCCTTATGAGATCTCAGATTGGTATAATATGCTAAACGTATTCATAAGGACGAAACCAGAATGTATGAACATGTACCTTTCAACTCTCAGTGGGTGACTGACATACCACAACTGAATTACTGTACATAAGGCAATACCATTCGTTGCATTATCATTTTATAAATTCAATGTTGAGGCGTCTCCAAGGCAGAAACAGGCTCCATAAACGAAGATAGTGAATATTTTGTCCGAACCGCGTCTGGAATCGAAGGTTTGTTGAAGTTCCGGCTCCCATTTTGGAGCCATTATCAATACTGGTGATTTGACACTGAGGTCTGAGTCTCCTCATTCCCCAGGTCACATCAGTAGGTACTGAGGATCTAGTATCCATAACTATAAGAGAAATGGTTGCTGGATCATGAGTAAGAAGTGACGAACCGATTTCCGATAGGACAGTAGTTATGGTTTCCAGGAATCAGGTGACCATTTTGAGTCGTCATGTTTTTTGAGACAGTCAGGACGTTTTTCATTCCAAATAATAGCTTTTGAATTCTTTTCCTCTATCAATCTTTTACTCCAGTCTATGACGGTGAAAAAAGTGTAAACTGTGTATTTATCCCATACAGCACCGATTCGCATGGAAATTTGGATTCAGGATCTACATACCCTCTTTTTCAAAATCTACCCTGTGCCGAGGGTTGCTTTCTTCCTGGGGTTGGATGCCACCCCTTCTTGGAGGTGAATTTTTTTTTATCGGAAATAAGTGCGGAAATCAATAGATTGGCTGATTCAAAGCACTTTTCGTTCGATGGAGTTTTTTCTGAGAAGCAATACTTTTCGACTTATTCGCGAGTGAAATTGTCGGTTTTCATGGCAAAAAGTAACACATTTCCAGATCCTTTTTCGCGAATAACTGGAAAATAATGCATCTAATCGAAAAACCTGTGGAAAGCAAAATTACAGCTTTTGAAAAAACAAAAGCGATCGTTCATTTGTGATGTATGCAAACTACGCCAAGACCCAGAGCAAAAAAAGTAGGTTCATAATGCAATCTCCTACAGAATTGATTTTCTTGTTGGAAAATGTTTGGGGGTGTCCCCTGAATATAAATTGAAGTTGGCGGGACAGGGAGGGTTGAGCTTCAGCCGCCATCTTGGAAAACACGTTTTATCAAATATCTCGTGAACCGTGCATCGTAAGACAAAAACAGTAAGAATCATTTTCGTAGATAATAGAATTCTCTTCAACTTTTATTCGAAACTTTTTTCCGTATAGTGCATAGGTTTTCATTTATAGCGCGCCAAACTGTTCCCAGCATGGTTATTGCTAAATATATAGTGAACGGTTGATGAAACAGTATAAATGGCAGTATTTTGGCGCGACATAAATAAAAACCTATGCTTTATACAAAAAATAGTTTCAAATAAAAGTTGCAGAGAATTTCATCATCTACAAAAACGATCCTTACTGTTTTTATCGTACGATGCACGGTTCACGAGATATTCGATAAAACGTGTTTTCCAAGATGGCGGCTGAAGCTCAACCCGTCCCGTCCCGCCAACTTGAATTTACATTCAGGGGACACCCCCGAACATTTTCCAACAAGAATATCAATTCTGTAGAAGATTTCAGAAAAAAAGTACCTGGTTCTTGGACTAAACCCACTACAAACTGAAAAATTGCTTGTTGAAAGTTGATTGGTATTTTCAATCGCCAAACTAGAAAGTTTCTACGTACAATAAACAAAAACCAATGCATTTTTCGGGAAGAACTTATTGGACCTCTTTTGAAGTCCTTCAAAAATCCTTTATTTTTGTTATTTATAAAAGTTTCTAGCATCAAAACTGACCGAGGTATGAACGAAATGATGTTCAATCCAATTTTTTTGTTGAAAAAAAATTGTGAATAACTCATCCTCTCTTTCCCCCCTTTGAAAAAAATCTTTGTTACTCCATAATTCACTTTATTCGTGTTCTCATAATGAATTCTGAGTTTTTTATCAATTGAAAGTACGTAGTTTTAGAAAAAATTGTGATTGAAGAGAAAAAAATCATATACGTAATTCAGCGAAAAATCACTATTTCTTCGAAATAATTCGAAAAGTATTGATCACATGCAAAATTTTCTGGAGTACAAAATTGAAGGTTATTCTTCTCGGATAATTTTGGCGTTTCATTTTTTTCTGCAGGATGAAAATAGAGTAAGATTTGGCCAGTTATATATTGTGAGGGTTCGCGCAAAGTACCCTTTTTGAGCCCGTTCAGCATGAGCTTTTTCAAAAATATAATCTGAAACAAAAAATTATGTGAATGAGCTTATAGCTCTTGAAGAAAGCTACAAAATGCTTCTTTGGTGGATTTGATTGCTCAAATACTAAGCGAGTTATGGGGAAAAAAACAAAAACAATTTTTTTAGAAATCAGAGTATGTACATTAGTATATTGAAGAATACACCTAGTAACTATATTTCAGGCCTAGTGGAAGAATAAAGGCTTTTTGAGACTTCAAAAAAGGTTCAATTAGATTTTTCCGAAAAATGTATTGGTTTTTGGTTAGTGTACATAAAAACTTTCCATTTTGGCCTTTGAAAATACAACAATTTTTCAGTTTGTAGTGGGTTCGCATACATCACAAATGAACGATCGCTTTTGTTTTTTCAAAAGCTGTAATTTTGCTCTCTACAGGTTTTTCGATTAGATGCATTATTTTCCAGTTATTCGTGAAAAAGGATCTGAAAACGTGTTTTTTTTTGCCTGAAAATCGACAATCTCACTCGCGAATAAGTCGAAAAGTATTGCTTTTCAGGAAAAAGTTCATCGAACAAAAAGTGCTCAGAATTAGTCAATCTATTGATTTCCGCACTTATTTCCAATAAAAAAATTTTAACCCCCAGAAGGGGTAGCACCACCCCCAGGGAGAAAGCAACCCTCGACACAGAGTAGAGTTTGAAAAAGAAGGTATGTAGATCCTGAATCCAAATTTTCATGCGAATCGGTGCTGTATGGGATAAATACACGGGAAAATGGTCATAGACTCGACTATTTTACGAGTATGCCCAGAGAGCAGAGGGAGGGAATAACATTTTTCATAATATAAGATCAACAAAATATTTCAACTGCAATGACCAGATATGAATCTCGAACCAGAGCAGTCTTTGTGTGTATTCCTCGATAATCGATGATCTAGGATGCTAGGATGATTTCCATTGAAACTAACACAACAAAGGGCATCACTTCTTTCTCAGTTTCTTCGAAGAGAACCTCTTGCTGCTGTACATGTAGACCTTCTTAGGCTTAGATTTAGTATTGTTCAATTGTAAGATATTTTTTTCCACCACGTTATCACACGTTGATGTGTATTTGCTGCTGATATTTTTATATTATGTAGGTATTTTCTAACAATCATGATGCTATCGTGTGCATAACAAGTCACAAAATTTGCCGGATATTTTTTCGAGAACCGTTACCAAGGCATATACAAAAACCAAAAAAAGAACTGAATGGGGAGCAGGAACTAACATATCCGGACTTCGTATCCTTCAAAACTTCAAAAGAATGCTCTAGGAATTGTAGCTGAATTGAGTTTTAGGAGCTCTTGTTTTAAAGAGTTTAGATTTTTTTTGTAACGGGGATATACATTTTCGAATCATGTTCTTTTGTCAGTAGAAACAAGCCCATTTTTATAACATTTCCATTAGTCCACCAAATTTTGCGCAAGAGAAAAAGCCGGATCACAATTTCCTTGCAGGGGCTTGACATATTTCTTCCGTACGAACACTGACATAAAAACGAGCAGAATCTTATTAGGGTAATGATGAGAAGCTGAGAGAAATGGATATGGTCTCGACTTGGTCGATAAATTCGAGGGAATGTAAATTTGCAGTAAGTCAACGAGGATTAATGATTCTCAATAAGGAACATCGTTCAAAATTTGTTTTCAGGGCCAGTTGTACCTCTTCAACTCAGCAGAGATTCAACTAAGCTTGGCTCAAACGTTAAGGAACAAGGAAGCTGATTGGCAAATCCATAGCAACAAAGCCTGGCTCAGATAATAATAATAATAATAATAATGTTTATTTGTATACAGTACCTAGGATACATATAGAATAAAGCACAACTTAAGAAAAGTGGTGCAACTGGCCGTCACACTCCTATATCATGGATATTCGATGGTTATCGCTTGGAGCCTCACTCAAAGATGTGAAATGGAGACTCTGATAGATCTTTCATTCTTGATTAACGACATGGACGTAAGCAAAGGTTTCCGGGGATTCACCGACTACTCAGCTCACCCTTTTCATGACTCAATACCCTTCCGTTTTTTACCCACTTCCAAAATATTATATATAAGATATACTTGCTGAAAAACTCCGCTTCATCGTAAATACCCATTTTCAATCTAAATTGACTTTTGTGTCTACAGAGTGTGAAATGAAACATTATTTTGATGTTAGCCTGTACCTATCTCCTAGACCAGAAGACACAATCATGATTCAGGAAGCTGTAACTCAAAGAGGAGCGCTTTCAAGAATCACATACTCTTCTTTCATCAGTTCATGCTGATATTTTATACACTTCAATGGTTCACCATTTTGTTTAATTGTTGGTTAAGTAAAATCGATTGTTAAAGCTTTTGAAGTAATTTGAAATCTGAAATATGTTTTCTTCTAGTTTTTTTGGGTTCTTAACCCAAAACAATCGGAATATACATTTTCGAATCTTGTTCTTTCATCAATAGAAACAAACCCATTTTTATATCATTTCCATTAGTCCACCAAATTTTGCGCAAGAGAAAAAGCTGGATCTCAATTTCCTTGCAGGGGCTTGACATATTTCTTCTGAACAAACACTGACATAAAAACGAGCAGAATCTTATTAGGGTAATAATGAGAAGCTGAGAGAAATGGATTTGCTCCCGACTTGGTCGATAAATTGGAGGGAATGTAAATTCGCAGTAAGTCAACGAGGATTAATAATTCTCAATAAGGAACATCGTTCAATATTTGTTTTCACACTCCTATATCTTCGATATTCGATGGTTATTCACGTGAAAAACATGCTTGCAGCTTCACTCAAAGATGTGAAATGAAGACTCTGATAGATCTTTCATTCTTGGTTTACGACATGGCCGTAAGCAAAGGTTTCCGGGGATTCACCGACTACTCAGCTCACCCTTTCCATGACTCAATACCCTTTCGTTTCAAACCCACTTCCAAAATATCATATAAAAGATATACTTGCTGAAAAACTTCGCTTCATGGTGAATACCTATTTTTAATCTCAATTAACTTTTGTGTCTACAGAGTGTGAAATATTATTCTGATGTTAGCTTGTACATATCTCCTAGACTAGAAGACGCAATCATGATTCAGGAAGCTGCAACTCAAAGAGGAGCACTTTCAAGAATCACATACTCTTCTTTCATCAGTTGATGCTGAAAATATGATATTCTATACACTTCAATGGTTCACCATTTTGTTTAATTGTTGGTAAGGTAAAATCAATTGTTGAAGCTTTTGAAGTTATTTGAAATCTGAAAAATGTTTTCTTCTAGTTTTTTGGGCTATTAACCTACAACAATCCGAACAAATTGGAATTGATATTGGAATCTATACAAGTGTAGAGGGGCAAAATTGCATCGGTGAAACGTCCAGTCCTCTAGAAGTGCAAAAGAGTGAGCAAAAATTGTATATCAAGAACACTTTTTCCAGCTAAACATGTTCATACGTATTCATAAAAAACTATCACCAGGTTTTAACGTCATATTTCCATCTCATTGTTCTTCAAGATTTCCATATCATATCAAAACAATTTAATTTTTTTCCAAGGACATGCAATGAAGTAATTTCATTTTTTTTTTCGAAAACAGAAAAAAATTGAAATGAAGATGATAAGTTGCAGTTCCAGTAGCTAAATACAAAAATTGCAAATTATCAGTGGCACACTTTCTTTTTTGGTGAAAAAATATTGGTTAACATGCCTCACCGAATGCCACCGTACATAATGATTTCAACCTGAATATAACTGAATCCGCCCTCTGATACCCTTATTACCACCGCCAAATTTTAAGGAAATCGGCTGAAGGATTTTTGATACATACAGGATTTTTTTTTTTAATTTTGACTCCCTGTATCTTGAAAACGAATCATTACCGGACCCGTTCATGTGAACTTTTTGTCTCAAGATTACTCACCCCTTCGAGTTCGGCCACGAACTCAAATAACACCCTGTATCGTCAGATATTAAAACTTTCACGGATCCAATAAAGGGATATCGAGAAAAACAAAATCTCTGGCTGGAAATCGCTATCCAGAGATGAAAAATCTGATTCATTCCATCTGTCGCGTCCTCGCAATCACTGGAAACTGAGATTGATGATACTTCGTCAGACGAACAGTCGCTCCAAGTACTGAGGACGTGTTTTTCTGTGTCTGTCCCAATGTAAGTTTAATGTGCCGTTACTAATACACGGACCTCGGACAGTTCATCATTCTGACCGTGCTCATTTTTCATTTCCTTTTAACGACTGTGGAAGGGAGATTCAGTGAATCGTAGAAAGTGTTTTTTGATGGTCTATAAAAATATGTTACATCAATTTTCAATACCGAATGGAAAGGAATAATAGGACAAAAGAAGAGGGATCTTTCGAGTGGCGAATACGGAATAAATCTACGGTTTCTTGTTGGTTTTAGCGGGAAATGAAAGTATTGACGCTAGGTAATCACACGTCGAGCCGAAGTTTCTGCAGTGAACTTGAGGAGTCTTCACTACACCAGAAAGTACTCAAATAATGCTGAATTTTATATTTACTATGTTGAGTATAGAAGAATATATCGTAATGTGGTTAAGTAGGCCAAAAGAAATATTACCACAATCGAATCTCTGATAGCAGTAACAAAATTAAGGAAACGTGGCGGGTTGCAGACGAATTCCGTGGGAAAAATGATCTTAAGTCCAATGCAGCTCTGGAACCCAACTCACCCAATGAATTTTACTGTTCATTTTCTGAGAGATTAACTGAAAGTATTGAAGCAGCTCCAGATCCCATGTTTAACATGAGTGCAATACATATCGTTGATACATTTGTTTTACACGAGGTGAATTTGGACGAGCTGACTGCTACAATGAAAAAAATCAAAAATAAAACTTCTAGCGGGATTGATAATATCCCCATAAAATTTTTTGAGAACTTACCAGTCTTCGTATTAGAATTCCTGGTTTTTCTCATCAATGATTCTTTTGCCAAAGGAATATATCCTAATTTCTTAAAAACAAGCATTGTAATTCCTCTATACAAAGGTGGTGACCCTTCCGATCCAACCAATTTTCGTCCAATCTCCCTCATTCCAACTCTTGGTAAAATAACCGAAAAATTGGTTAAAAAATAGACTGATGAACTTTCTAGCTCTCCACAATATTCTACACCGGCAACAATTCGGTTTTCAATCTAACAAAAATACAGGAGTCACTATCTTGCATTCTCTGAACAACCTATATACTAAATTGAACATGAAAGAGACGAGCGTTGCAGTTTTCTGTGATCTGTCAAAAGCTTTTGATTGTGTCAATCACGGAATACTGCTGCGTAAGCTAAACCACTACGGGTTCAGAGAACAAAGCTACAAATGGGTTGAATCTTATCTCAATCAAAGAACACAAATCGTGAAAATGGGCAGCCTCTCTGACGTCGGGTTAGTTAGGCATGGAGTTCCACAGGGCTCCGTTCTTGGGCCCATCCTATTTTTACTGTATTTCAACGACCTTGGGAATATTACAACTGATGGTATATTTACTATTTTTGCTGACGATATAACCATTTTTTTGGCATGATAAGAACCCACTTAACCTTCATGAAAAAATAGATCTCGATGTTGCTGCTGTTAAAAAATGGTGCGATTCTAATCTGCTTTCGTTCAATATATCTAAAACACATCTAATGTACTATACCAGACATTCCACTAAGAAGACATGTCATCTCGAGTACTCAATCCAATAAATTTTTGAGATTTTGTCTTGACGATAACCTGAACTTCCGTTACCATGTTGAAGCACTGAGCAAAAAGTTTTCCTCAGTGTGTTAGGCCTAATGTGTGGTGTCGAATGAATTGGGTAGGGCAACGGATAAAATAGTGTACCATTCGTTAATTGAATCACTTATAAGATATGGCATCCCCTTCGGGGGAACCTGCAGCAAGTAGTGCTTCAGCATGATTTTCACCCTACAAAAGCGTACTGTTCGCTACATCTGTGAGGTGGGACCTAGGGTCTCTTGTAGGGAACTTTTCAGAGAACAGAAACTCCTTACCCTTTCTTCTCTTTTTATACTGGAAACGGCATGTTTAGTTAATAGGAACTTACATATATATATATATATATATATATATATATATATATATATATATATATATATATATATATATATATATGCTTCTAAACAATTCTACAACTTTCTGAAGATAACTCTTATATTATGTCGATCTGAACCATTTAATAAGTTCAAATAAATGAAGTCAAAGCGGATAAAGTGTGGATAATGGTGTGTATATATATTTACTGAATCAATTTATCGCATCATGATAGAATATCTAGCATGAAATTGTATCAAACCGAAATTGGATATCGGAATCACATTATGATCATTGCTTGACCAGATACTGTGACATTCAATGTACCATTAATAACTTCCTTCCGAATGATTTCATCCCATAATGACAACGATGATTAAAACGAACCTATATCATAGACGAAAACTAATAAACACCGTCATAGCAGTATTTGTTGTGGCATTAATGTTACTCATAGATTTCCATTGAACGAACACGTGCCAATTTACGTTCGAATAAAACAACAACCACGAACGAACAGCGAGCAAGAAATGAGAATAAGCCGTTTCGTGGTGGAGGTGAACGAAATAATGTTTATTCAACCCACGAATGAATTGGTAGATTACGTCTACAAGCCGCTTGCTATTGGCAAGAGTAGTTCGATTGTTACTTCAGAACAACAAGCTTAGGTTGTTTCGAATGAAAAAAATAAGTTATGTGATATTATTCTAGAATTGTTATAAAATTGTTCGTTTCCGTTATCCAGCTGACGAACGTCAACCCGCAGAAGTCGAAACTTGTGCGAGCAATGGATCAACGAGGCCTTACCTTTTAACGTGCGATTACCCAGCACGGTGGCCCGGCGGGGAATCGAACCCCTGTCCTCCGCTTGAAAGGCAAATATACTTACCACAGTGGCGGATCCACGGGGGGGGGTTTCGGGTCCGGACCCCCCCCATTGGGAAAATCAGAGATTATTTTGTTCAATTTTTATCGGCTCCTAATTTCCAAATTTTGTTAGGGAACGAAAAAATGTCACATGAGCAAGACAAAAAAATAAAATAGAATAAATTTTTTTGCTTTAAAATTGAGAACTTTAATAATTATCATTACATTCCATTGAGAACTAAAGAGCAGGCTGCATTAAAACATTAGCAAATTTTCATTTTTTAACAACCAATTTCATCAATTCACTCAATTCTATAATCCTCCAAGTCCTAAAAAAAAAAAATTCTCAAGAATTAAAAATAGAACAAACAAGATCTGGATTGAATGTTACCCAAACAAACAAACAAACAAATTTCGCTTGAAATTTTTGGACTTACCGATTGTTCTTTCCATCAAAGCCGAGTAAAATATGAATGTTGTAGGTTCAAAATAAAATGCTATTTTTTTAACTATCAAATTAGAATTTTTCTCGATGACACTTTTAAGAAATTTGACACTTCTCAGGCTTATCGAGGAAAAGTTCGGGAAATTTCTGACAGTGCTGCCATTGGATCCTTTTTGGCGCAGTATTTGAAAAATTAGACTTGTTACATTTTGTGATGAGTATAATTGTGTATGCCGGTAACGATTTGAATAGAATAATAGTCCTAAAGTATATAAAATTAAGGATAAAAAGTGCAAATAGTCATTGTTAAAATTTCAAAAACTCTTCTAATTAATAAAATGCGTGATTACTCAGGAAGTCAAATAGTTTTGCCTTAAACATACTGAAACTTTCGATTTCCCCAAACTATGTATGAGTAGAATATGCTGTGGATTAGGTTAAATCAACTCGATTCGATTAAAAAAAAGTTAAGTTTACCTCCTAGCTACACCTTCAAATTTTGCTCATGTCAATATCTTTCACCTTTTTTTTGGATCTTGACTAGTTGTTGCTATACGGTAGCTCATAATTTTATAATATTTAATTTGATAATTATTTATATATATATGTGTGTTAGCATGAAGATCCTCACGGACGAAGTATGATGAGATGTTTTTTCGGGTTTCATTCCGTGTTCTGTGGTTTTGATCCCCTGAAGGATAATTGTCACAACGTTTCGGCAAAGTCTCATTTGCCATCTTCTAGGTGATGATTGAGTTTCGTCCTCCGAACTCGACTAATTATTTCGAGTTCTACTTCTCAATATATAGGGGTGTTCATTGATGGTATCTTTGACTCCCACTTTCTTCGTTGGTCCGTCTGCATTTTTCATTATGTCTGTATGGTAATTACTTGATAAGGTCCGACCTTGTTCCTCTGGTGTGATCGGCTTGTTTTTGTTTTGTGATAGGATGGATTTCCACGTTCTTGGTAATCTTTGGGCATCATCTCTCTTATTCATACTACTCGGTCGTTTCTCAATTTCGATAGCCTCTCTGATTGTTCGAGAGTAGAAGTTTGAACACCCCTATATATTGAGAAGTAGAACTCGAAATAATTAGTCGAGTTCGGAGGACGAAACTCAATCATCACCTAGAAGATGGCAGATGAGACTTTGCCGAAACGTTGTGACAATTATCCTTCAGGGGATCAAAACCACAGAACACGGAATGAAACCCGAAAAAACATCTCATCATATATATATATATATATATATATATATATATATATATATATATATATATATATATATATATATATATATATATCTATATATGATCTATATATGATCGTTCATTACGCCTATCGACAGTCATATACTGGATATGATTTTTTACGAGAGAAATATATGAAATATCTCAATGAACCTGAATATAAACAATGTGGAATAATTCCAGCAATTGTTGTCAAAGTGTGTGCCTCAAATGGCATGTATTCTGGAAAGCTCGAAGCAGACGGCGCTTGATGAAATGGAGGTTATGACAGACGGTATTTTGTCTGATTTATTCTATTGATTCGACACGAAAGTGAATAACTTTGTTTTCAATCACTTATTGGTGCTTTGACGGTTAGCCATCATACTTTCCGTTCATTTCTATCACAAATCTAAAAAAAATGTTGAATAACTGAATGTCATGCACAGTTTATTCTGGTTTATTAACTTTGTTGAAAAAGCATCAGTTGAATGTCAACAATATAGTTAGTTCAGTAGTTATTCCATATTTAGAAACGAGAAATAGCATGTTCAAATAATTATTTACCTTTGTTGGATCGCATAAAAATCATTTTTCGATTATGAAAATTTCAAACATTACGGATGATGACACAGTGTCCCGAATTTCATATATCACCTCTGATTTGTCAATCGTTGAAAAGGCACTTTTGACCGAGACCGAATATTCACTGACCGCGAATAATTTTCAACAGTTAGGTCAAAAAAAATATTGGGAAAATGGGTATTTTTCTAGGCAGGGGGGGCATCTGTTTTAGATGGATCCTTTTTTTCTTTTTGTGAATGGCTCGAACGTCTTTGAATTATATACTCGTACCTTCCTTTCAACAGAGAGTGTTTGTAAATTTTAACTTCTTTCATAGAATATGTTATAAACACTAGTGATTGGTGGTATCCCAAGTGACAATTCGAATAATATAATGTTTATTTACTATTTGTTAGAGTACAAAGTTCAAAAGTTCATCTTAAATTTAAACTAAAAATAAACAAACATGAAACCCATAAAAACTCGAAGTTGTGCATGGGGTTCGCGTAAGCACATGAATAATAGTTTTAACGATGGTGAAAAAAGATTTCTAATGAACATATATATAATATAAATTACAGTATGAGTTTAATACTAGTGAGTATAAACTGTTTCATAGGTTTATCTTAATCAAACTTTATTTTTTATTATATTCTATATATGTACGTATTTACTGTTTCAGTTACCATACAGTGAGCATTTGGGTTAGTGTGTTAGTCTTTTTTATAAGACTTACTGAGTTAATAACGATTAATTCTTTTTTCAGATCTTCTGGAACACAGTTGAATACTTTCTTACATAGGTATATATGTTACGTCCTCGCAGCCCTTATGGACTTATAAAAAATATAGTTTCTCAGTAGTAATATCTCATTGCAACATTGTTGCATGATAAACAGGAAATGCTTTCTTGGCAGTCTGTTGTTGGCGACGCAGATAACGGAGTGCTGGGAAGAATTCGCATGTGACTTTGAGAAGTCAGTTTCATTTCGTTCTCGTTGAAGAAACAGTTTCATTTAGTTCTCCGTTGAGAAAAGTTTCATTAAGATCTTTGTTGAAGACACAAGTTTCAACATTCAAGTCCTTCAGTCAAATATTCAAATAAAGTCAAAGCAACAAGTTAGAAGAGTTTCCTAACAATTGGAACTCGAATAAAAATCTTTTTTAAAACATTCTCTTTGATTCCCAAGTTATAAAAGTGGCGCAGTCGTGAACGGATCCAAAAATTGCCAAAAAACTGTCGAAACAAAACAGTGGTGAACGGATCAAGAAACACAACGGTTGAAGAAACCAACGTGAAAAGCTCCAACGTTCGAGTCCCAGCGACAACTCCTGGCTCATCGAAGAAAAGAAGACGTGATCGAGTTCCAGCGGCCCCTTTCCTGGTTCCTCGAGACGCAGACGAAGAAAGAAAAAAGAAGCGGAGGCGTACTTGTCCCAGCGGCACCTTTCCTGGTACTTGACGACTTCACGCAACAAAGAAAAGGAAGAACAATCAACGGAAGAAGTGAGGCGAGCCTGCATGAAGTTCCTTCTCCTCGTCATTGCTCTGTAAGTTATTGTTTCTATCCAAAAAGGTGAATTGAGGCATATTTTCCTTATTCCCAACCCCAAAGAAAAGAAAGAAAAATGGCAAATGAAAACGAAGGTTTTTCATTAAAAGAGTTAAGAGACATGATTCCACAATACGATGGAGATCAAGCAACTTTAAATGACTTCATTGAAGCATGTAACTTTGTATCAGCAAACGTAGATGAAAATCAAGTCAATGCACTCATTTTCATAATAAAAAGCAAACTGACTGGTAGGGCTAAAAGGTTCATTTCCAGTAGACAATTACAAACATGGGAAAACATAAGAGAATTATTGATAGGTCACTACGGAGATTGTAGAGATACGGAAGGATTATTGAGGGATTTAACTTCATCATTTCAAAAAACTAATGAAACTCCAAGATCTTTTGTTCAAAGAATAGAAGACTTGTTAACAAAATTAAGAAACAGTGTGGCTCTTGATCAAAATCTCAACGTTCAAGAAAAAGCAGCATTGAATAGATCACATGAAAAGATTGCACTAAAAACAGTTTTAGCAGGGCTAAACGAGCCTTTTGGTTCTGTGATACGCTCACAAAGACCACAAACTTTAGATGAAGCAGAACAATTTTTAATTGAAGAAGAAAACATTGCATATCTGAAAAATTTCAGAATTTCGAAACAAACAGTTTCAAAACCAACAAACAATACAAATAAACCATATCCAAAGGAAAATTATGGGTATAACAATCGTGTAACTAACAGCCAACAAATACAAAAATTTTGTAATTTTTGCAAAATACCAGGTCATACAAACTCAAATTGCTACAAAAATAAAAATTTGAATCGAAATGATCAAATTAATCAGAACTCAAATTCGAATAGAAATATTCCAAGTACATCAGGTACTCAACAACGAAATAATATAATACAACAGAATAGACCGTCAGTCATTCAGAAAAATATAAGTGAAAATAGAACGCAAAACAACCGCGTAAATCATTTAAACTGCATGGCGGAATCGAGTCTATCGGGTGCTATGGTTCCGGAAAATTCATGCATACCCGAAAATCAATTACAGAATCAACCGGAGATCGAACAGGATTTCGCACAGAACGAAATCACATATTTACACCAGAACGACGAAGAAGAGATGTTCAATTATCAACAATATTGAACTCACCAAATAAAAAACTCTATTATATAAAGGATAGACAGGGAAATAAATTTCTAGTAGACACAGGCGCACCAATTTCACTCATGAAATTTGATGTAGCACAAAAATTTATAAAGAAAAATCCAATGAAGAGATTAAACGAAGAAAATTTTTCAATTTTTGGAATAAATAATCCTCAAAGTGATACAAGAATAACTCAAAGTATAGACATAAATGTAGGTCCAAACAACCTAATGCATAGATATTACATAATTGATTTTGATTTCAACTATGATGGACTTGTAGGTATCGATTTTCTCGAAAAAATGAAAGCAGAAATAGATATTACCAATAAAAAACTAAAATTATTTTTCAAAGACATTCCATTATATTGTGATGATATAAATGAAAACCAAGTAAGTTCAATCATAACAATTCCAGCGAGAACAATTCAAACTGTTGAATTAATTTCCAACAATAAAAACTTGAAAGAAGGAATTTGTCCTGAAATAAAAATAACTGAAGGTGTGAAAATACCAAATTGTTTCGTGAAAATAAACGAAAACAAGAAATTCATAACAACAATTGTGAATTTTTCAGAAAGAGATCAAAGTATCAAAACATTCCCAATTGAACTTGAAACAATACAAGAAAAAACAAGTGAGGAAAATATTCAAATAAATAATTTCCAAAGTAACGAACGTGAAGAAAAAATTATTTCAGAATTGAGAATAGAACATTTGAACAATGAAGAAAAAAATGAAATAGTAAGTTTGTGTTTGAAGTACAAAGACATATTCTTTTTAGAAAATGATAAGCTTACGTTTACAAATCAAGTAAAGCATGAAATAAACACTCAAGGAAAAGGTCCTATTTCAGTAAAAAATTATAGATATCCTTATGTACTGAAGCAAGAAGTGAAAAATCAAATTGCAAATTTATTAGAACAGAATATAATTCAACCATCAACGAGTCCATGGAACAGTCCAGTATGGGTAGTCCCGAAAAAGTTAGACTCAAGCGGAAAACAAAAATTTCGAATGGTTATTGATTTCAGAAAGTTGAATGAAATAACGATAGGAGACAAATATCCACTTCCTAATATAAATGAACTGCTAGATCAGTTAGGAAAATGTAAATATTTTACAACACTAGATCTCGCATCTGGGTTTCACCAAATCGAGATAGAAAAAAGAGATATTCCAAAAACAGCCTTTAGCGTAGACCATGGGCACTACGAATACTTGCGTATGCCTTTTGGATTGAAAAATGCTCCAAGCTCATTTTCGAGGGCAATGGATAATATTTTGACAGGTTTACAAGGAGAAATGTGTATGACTTATATGGACGATATCATAGTCTATAGTTCAACTTTGTCAGAACATATAAAACGACTAGAAAAGGTATTTGAACGATTAAAACAGCATAATTTGAAGATACAGCCATGTAAATGTGAATTTTTGAGAAGAGAAGTACAATATTTAGGGCACGTAGTAACAAAGGATGGCGTGAAACCGAATCCTATGAAAATTGAAGCTATAATTAAGTTTCCAGTTCCAAAAAATCAAAAAGAAATAAAGTCATTCTTAGGTTTGACAGGTTATTATCGCAGATTTATTAAAAATTACTCAGAAATGGCTAAACCTATGACAAATCTATTGAAGAAAAATAAAGAATTTAATTTTGATGAAAAATGTATCAACTGTTTTGAAAAAATGAAGAAATGTTTGATAACAGCACCAATTTTGCAATATCCAGACTTTGAAAAGGAATTTTTACTAACATGCGATGCAAGTAATTTTGCGATAGGTTCAGTACTATCACAAGGCGAAATAGGAAAAGATTTGCCGATAGCGTATGCATCAAGAACATTAAATGGCGCAGAAACACGTTATTCAACTATAGAAAAGGAATTATTAAGTATAATTTGGGCAGTGAGACATTTCAGGCCTTACTTATACGGCAGACGATTTAAAATCCTCAGTGACCATAAGCCACTGAAATACTTATTTTCTATAACAAATGCAAATTCAAGACTAATGAGATGGAAGTTACAACTAGAAGAATATGAATATGAAATAGATTATAAACCTGGGATACACAACAGAAATGCTGATGCTCTCTCAAGAATAAAAATAAATGCTTTAACAGAAAACTCAGAAAGTTCAGATTCAGAAACAGAAACAGGTTCAGAAAATGAAGAAAATGAATTTCTCTCAGAATTTCATGAATTCCTAGAGAAAAGAAAAACTCAGTCACTCATCAACTTTGAAAAAATCAAACAAACAAATGATAATTTGATATTTGTTGCACACAATGATATCATATTATTAGTTCCAACTAATGAAAATCGCGAAACCCCGCATTTAAATACGATAATAAAAGATACGTGCGTAGATCCAGATGATCAACAATTGCACTTGACCGAGTTATTAACGATAAGACAGAGTCTCAAATTTCAACAAAGGAAATATTATCTTATTCAGATACCAACGTTAAAAATAGATTCACTAAGTCTGAAAGATTGTTTCAGAATATTTCATTCATTGAAAAATAAATTACAGACGAAGAATTATTTTATTAATCCAGTAAAACATCTTCCATTCTTAGATATTTTGAGCTATATTTTCAGAGAAAAAGACATAACGTTTACAATATGTCTTGATATAGTTAAGGTACCACAACAAGATGAAAGAGAAAATATTTTAGAAAATTATCATACGAGTAAAACCTCGGTACACAAAGGAATAAACGAAACATTTAGAAGAATACGTGAAAGATATATTTGGCAAAATTTGAAAACAGATGTTGAAAATTTTATAAAGAAATGTCAAGTATGTAATCGAACGAAAACGAATAGACAAAATAATGACTATCCGTTAGTTATAACAGAAACTCCAAGCAAACCATTTGAACACATCAACATTGATTTGATGAGTATAACAAGAAATTGTACACTTTTGACTATTGTCGATAATTTTTCCAAATTTGCACAAGCATACCGTGTGGAAAATAAAGAAGGCACAACTATTGTTGAGAAATTATTACATTATTTTCAACACTATCCAATACCAAAAAGAATACATGTTGACCCCGGAGGAGAATTTAATAACCAACATATGAAAGATTTATCGAAGTTATATAAATTCAGAATTACTCAAAATGCAGTAGCACATCCTCAAACTAATGGTGTAGTTGAGAGATTTCATGCAACTTTGCAAGATTCATTAAGAGCATTTCATAATGATTATCCAAATAAACCAATTATTGAAGGTTTACCTTATTGCATAAAATCCTATAATAGAAGTAAGTCAACTTCAACTAAATATACTCCTGAAGAAATAATTTTTGGTCATATTCGCGATGACGAAAATGAGGTTTTGTATAGTGAAGAACAACTTCAATCGAATTATGTAAATGATATGAAAAATACTGCAAATTTTATTTATGAAAATGTCAAAACAAACTTGAACTCAGCAAAAGAAAAGGCAAAAACAAGATTTGACAAACATGTAAGAGAGAATTTACCGAAATATAAAGTAGGCGATTTCGTATACCTAAGAGAATCTCAAATAGGCAATAAAATGAAAAATAAATATAATGGACCATACAAAGTGATTCGTATAGTGAACACGAATACAGCCGAAATAGAGATAGAAAATGGAACGAGTACGGTTAATTTTGATAGATTGAAACCAGTATCTATTGTTCCAGGGCACTCAACACAGCCAGAGCAAGAATAGAAAAAATAAACACACCCGCAGGTATTTTCTTTCAAAAGGAAGGAATAGCTAAAATATCGAACGATGAGTACAAAATCATTGTTTATAAAAATATTTCATTACTTAAAAATTCATTTGAACAAAGCCAAAATGTTCAACAGTCATTGAGAGAATTACTACATAGAGATGATGTGAATCCAAACTTCAAAATGGCATTCTCAGCTCAACTTTCATTATTGAATACCATGACCCAAGAAATAAAAAGTAAATTTTCAGAAATTGCTCTAAGTACAACAAATAGATTCAAGAGAGGCTTATTAAATGGAATAGGCTCAGTTTGGAAAATAATCACAGGAAACTTAGACGCATCTGATGGAGAATATTATAACGAGTGTATAAATAAACTTGAAAAGGATGATAAAAACTTACAAATGTTAATGAAAAATCAAATTCAGATTATTTCAAGTACTATTTCGAACTTCAATTCCACACTGAACAAGTTGAGAATTGATGAAGAAACTTTTAATAAAGATTTGAAAATTATAGAGGAAGAAATGATTAGAAATCGAGAAACTAAGTATTATTTTGAACTTCAACTGAAAATACTGGAGAAAATTGAGCAAATTATTCAATCCAACATGATCATTTCAGATCAATTGAATGATATTATAAATAGTATAACTTTTGCAAGACTAAAGATTTTGCACCCTTCAGTAATCGATCCGAATCTTTTGATCGAACAACTAACGAAAATTTCTATGACCTTATCTCATGGAAACTTACCTTTCAACCCAACTCATCAGTATATTTCAGAATTTATTTCATTAATAAAACTTGAAGCTTTTCAAACAAATGAAAGAATTGTTTTCATATTACATGTACCATTAGTAGAGAACTCAGATTTTGATTTCTATCATATTTATTCAGTCCCAACAAAAGACCCTAAAACCAACCTTTTTCATGTAATATTACCCCTTTTTAAATATGCAGCAATTGCAAGGGATAGCAAACAATATATTACAGTCAAACAAGAGGAATGTTCTGAAATATTCGAAAATGAAATTCGAATATGTTTCAATCATTTTCCAAAAACGCTTTCACATGAATCACCTTGTGAAATTTCAATCTTAATGGAATCAAAAATAATGCCAAATTGTGAGAAAGTCATAATTGCTATTGAAGATTATAACGTACAAAAGTTAGTTGATGATAAATGGTTACTAACTGTATCAAATCAACTACCTGTAACTACAACATGTCCAGAGAAAAACTCAGAGACAGAAATAATTCAAGAAAACTCACTTTTGACTTTAGAGCCAAAGTGTAGTGCATTTATTGGTACAACAAGAGTATATGCAAGTTCAGACAACAATAGAACTCTGAAACTTCAGTTGTACATTCCTGAAATAACCTATGATTGTTGTGATCAACTCCCGAAGAGAGAAGAACTTCCAAATATCAAGCCAGTGAAGATAAATCACCTGAATCTTGATGAATTAAATATTGCTCAAGAAAAACTGCAAGAATATGATAAAACTTTAAATAAAATAATTAATGAACCATTCACTGAAAAACATTTGAGTACTTTTACTTATATTTGCATGGTACTCATATTATTTGTCATAATTTGGATAATTTTCAAATGTTGCATCAGAAAAAGATATTTTGGATATTTCACAACAAGCTCCAACTCAGACGATGGACATCACCCAAGAGGATGCTGTTCCCAGATTTTCAACTATTGTAATGTGAAGTCAATGGTATCAAGAAGACCATCGATTCATCTTACCCCAATGTACGATAATGGATCGGAAGAAATCGTCTTCCATACCCCATCATCCCCAGTTGCAGAATCTACATCGAGAAGAACTCCTAAAAGGATTTAATTCTCACTGTATAATCATTTATTATTTTTATTCCTCATATAATGTACATTGTTTTAATTGATATTGAACTATATTCATTTTGATGATTTTAATGATGTTTATTGTACTATTTGAGGAGGCTCATCTAACTATGATTTCATATTGAATTTTCATTATTCATTCTTGAATTTTTATTATTCATTCTGATATAGAAATCATTCTGATATAATAAAAATTCTTATAGGGGGAGGTGTTACGTCCTCGCAGCCCTTATGGACTTATAAAAAATATAGTTTCTCAGTAGTAATATCTCATTGCAACATTGTTGCATGATAAACAGGAAATGCTTTCTTGGCAGTCTGTTGTTGGCGACGCAGATAACGGAGTGCTGGGAAGAATTCGCATGTGACTTTGAGAAGTCAGTTTCATTTCGTTTCTCGTTGAAGAAACAGTTTCATTTAGTTCTCCGTTGAGGAAAGTTTCATTAAGATCTTTGTTGAAGACACAAGTTTCAACATTCAAGTCCTTCAGTCAAATATTCAAATAAAGTCAAAGCAACAAGTTAGAAGAGTTTCCTAACAATTGGAACTCGAATAAAAAATCTTTTTTAAAACATTCTCTTTGATTCCCAAGTTATAAAATATATGATTTCTCTGTCCAATATTTTTTTTGGTGCATTTGTTTTTGTATGAAGTTTTGTTTTTGTATGGAATTTTGTTTTTTTTTCTGGTTTGATGAGTATGATCCAGTGATTTCAAAAGTCTGTTTTTATTTTTATAAATGTACATCATGATGTTATAGAAATAAAGTTGCCTTATATCGAATGTTTTTGTTCCAATGAACAATTTTTCAGATGGATAATTTCTGTCTTTTTTGTGAATTATTTTCAAAAAGTATTTTTGGATAACCTCAAGTTTTTTCATGTGTATATCTAGTGCACTTCCCCTCCCAATAATTCCATACTGAATTCTTGATTCAATAAGGGCAAAATACAGGATTCTCAAATAATGAGATTCCAATATCCCAGAAAGAAATCTGAATCTGAAAAGCCTGCTTCTTAGAGTATTAACTGTGTTGTTAATATGTCTGTCCCATCTCAGATGCTGATCGATCGTTATACCCAGGTATTTTATGTCTGAAACACTATGAATTTTCATGAAGTTATTATTCTGTTCTATGAATAAGGTATCAAAATCAGGAAGTTTGTTTTTGTAACAAGCGAATGGTATGAATTTAGTATTATCAAAATTGATTGTTAATTTTCGTGAGCTGAACCAGTTTGTAACTGTTTTCATATCAATTTCAGATAAAGATTTCAGATCATCCCAGCTCGCAGCTCTATAAAATACGGCAGTATCGTCCGCAAAGCTTGTTATTTCACCACTTATATTGAGGTTGAGGAGTTCATTTAGATATAAAGTAAATAGGATTGGACCGAGCACCGTACCCTGAGGAACCCCACATAGAACTTCTCTCTCATCGCTATATAAATCGCGAATTTGTACAATTTGTTTTCTGTTTGAAATATAGCTTGAGAAGAGCTCGTGCGCAGCTCCCCGGATCCCCACCCTCTCCAAGGCCTCCAACAGCAGAGTATGGTCTACGGTGTCGAAGGCCTTGGAGAGATCAAGGAAAACGCACAACGCCCGATCCCCTTCATCGATTGCCTCGTATATATTATTCATCAAATGACTTATAGCATCGGACGTGGATGTGCCATTTTTAAAGCCGAATTGTCTATTTGATTGTATCTTGAATGCTCTGAAATAATCATCTAGTCTGATCTTGATTACTTTTTCGAAAATTTTTGCTAAAGATGAGATTAGAGAAATCGGTCTATAATTAACTGGTAAAGTTTTATCTCCTTTTTTATAGAGAGGTTTGACCACTGCTAATATAAATTGCCACGGAACATGAGCTTCGGAAATTATGTTGTTGATTATGTGTGATAGTTGACAAGATATCTCCTTTGAGATTTGTTTCAGTGTTTCAGCTTGGATCGATCAGATCGTATCCAGGTGCTTTATTCAATTTGAGACTTGAAATAATTGTTTCGATTTCAAGATGATTTGTTGGGGTAAGGAAAAGGGACTGTGGATGGTGAAAATTGGGTTGAAAATTATTCTGAGGGGGGCTTATTGTATTTGCCAAATCCAGACCTACATTGATGTAATATCATTAAACGAATTGGCGATGTCTAAATCATTATTTGCTATTGTACCATCCTTGTGGCATAACTGTTTTATGTCTTGTTCATATTTTTTCGGAAATATAGTATTTATAGTTTTCCAAAGGTTTTTACTATTGTATTTATCATTGTTTATTTTTTCTTTGAAATAATTATTTTTTGTTGTTTTGATCAGCAGTGTGAGATGATTTTTAAAGTTTTCATATTCATCTCTAAACTCGTTTGGGTTATTTTTAAACTTTTTATATAACGCTATAAGGTAGACACGATTTAAATTTCCACAAAATTTATTGTCTTCGCGACATGTTTCGATACACAGTATCTTTATCAAGCGAATGTATTTAAACACCTAATTATTATATAAAGAATAATTTAGTGTTCAAATACATTCGCTTGATAAAGATACTGTGTATCGAAGCATGTCGCGAAGACAATAAATTTGTGGAAATTTAAATCGTGTCTACCTTATAGCGTAATAACTATGGATTTCCATCAAGTAAAGGCCACCTCAATCCAAAATTTTTATATAAGTCATTTTTATGATTTATTGAACGTGAAAGTCCAGGAGTCATCCAACATTTCCTGTGAATTTCACTTCGTTTTTGTTTAATCAATGAGTTATTTTTTTCAATAATATTTTTCAGATATTCAGAGGAATATGCTGTTGCCTCTTCAACATGTTCAATTTAATAAAACGAGAACCAATTTAAATTTTTCAGATCATATTTAACTTTGTCATGATTTATGTATTTCTTAAATTTAGATAATGACGTCTTTTTGTTATTATGATTCTCAAAGGGGATGCTGATGACTTCGGAATAATGATCGGTTATATTTGTTATAATAATATATGAAGAACATTTTGTCTCTATATCGAGAGCTCTACACCTCAAAAAACAGTGGTCAATGCAAGTAGAGGATCCCTTTTGTTCTCGTGTTGCTTCGTTAATCAGTGAAGTGAAATTGTATTCACCCAACTGACTGGCGGTCCAACTGACTGGCGGAGTGTGTTGTTGTGTTCTTGTTGTTAGGACCCAGTATATTTTTTACGTTTATGTCATGTTCAAAATACAATCTAGTGTTGGAATGTCATAAAAAATGTTTTAGAAATCTGTTGTTACAACAAAAATAGACGCAGAATGAAAAGTTACAAACTTTGAAAATTAAGTCTTTCTTCAAACAAATTCTCACATAATCAACACTTTTAGTGTACTTCATTATAGTTTCCCAATAATGTTTGTTGATTCTGCTTCCGTATGCCGTGATGACAGGTCGATTTTCAATTTTGTTGGATTCCTAACAATTCTGTATCTCGAATGACGATTACTTGACGGGCGATTATAAAACTGGTTAAAACTACAAGCCAATGTCAACCAAACTCACTTTATAGTTCACTCAACTAGATTCTGGTAAACTGGCCCTGAATAGTATATGTTGGCGCGAACCAAAAACACATCACATTCTTATCACTATTTTCGTGTTTATTTCTTCGTATGATTCGTGCAGAAACCTCTGAAGTAGCGGTTACTACAGCAAAATGGTTTATTGTCCAGTGGCTTTTCCTACCAGATAAAAATACTATTTTTTCACAAATCGTTTAAAATTTGACACCCATTAATTAATTTTGAAAAATTGTGAATATTTTTTTCACATATAATCGGTGCCTTGAAATTCACAATAAAATTACTTGGTTTACTATGGAAACGTATTAATGTTGAATTGTCAAATTTGACGCATATAAATTCAATCAATTTCATGAAATTTTGTCTGGACTGTGAAAATTTCGAGAGATTTGCAGGAAATATTATTTCTGAAAGATTTGTATCTCATTTCTCCTTTCGATTCTCCAAACATAGCGGGTGAAACCCGATGCGTTGAACATTTTTCGCCCGAATAAAAAAATAATATGAACTCATATAATAGTGTTGTGGTGTAAAGAGATGAAATATCACTTCCATCATAATCTGTGAAATTGTTGATATAAACTTTCAGGCTTCTACCGAAGCCTTTCGATTTCATTCTTTCCCTTTCCTCAAAGATCAATCTTGATGAATCATTGCTGAAAGCTTCCAGCGTGTAATACTCTCTTGCTTCGAAG
Organism: Zygogramma bicolorata; assembly: GCA_032362365.1. Lineage (NCBI taxonomy): Eukaryota > Metazoa > Arthropoda > Insecta > Coleoptera > Chrysomelidae > Zygogramma > Zygogramma bicolorata. The sequence continues at coordinate 124,585 of JAVJAQ010001197.1, read as the reverse complement.
GATTAGTCTTCGCAACTGGGAAGCGTTAACCCTATTATCTTTCAATGATTAGGCACTCTAACTCTATTTACGATGACACAAGCTTGCATGTTTCCTTCGTATTTCATAGTCGTAACTGGCACGAGTATAATAAGCTTCGTTGATTTAATTCAACAAGATGTTTTCTCCGACTCATTGAATAATCCGATTAAATGTTTGATCTCGAGGATCCAGAAGCATTCTGAGGGTAAGAGCATATCAACGATTAACCTGTGGTAGAAGTCCATCGTATCTCAAAGTGGAGTGTAGTAGATTTAAGATGCAGAAAAACTCAAAGTCGTCTCCACAATTTAATATCCGAAAGATGTCAGTACGGTGATTCAGTACATGTTTCGAACCTACATACGTTCATCATCAGCTGAATTTACATTGCATTCTACAATAAAGGAAGAGTAATATAATATTAGTTGATAAATGAAGTATAAAATTTACTTACATGGAGAAGAAAAAAATAGCAAAATCACATGGTGAAGTTCAGGACATAAAAAATTATTGTAATGACAATTAGGATTGAATTGATATTAGGGGGAATTTGAGACATCCCTAACACCATAAAAACATTAAAGATTGGGGGGCTTAGAGCCCTTATGCCCAATATGCAATATTTGAAAAATCCACATTAAAAGATACTTAGAAAAACTCTACCGTTCACAGATTGACCGAGTAGGAAATGGAGGAGAGTCAGCTGACAGAACTGTCAACTGTCGACATTTTTCAATGTCGAGATGACATGGAAATGCGGCACAAGGATCTGGCACACACGGAACGAGAATCAAAGAGCTGTCATTTCGACTCATGTCCCGGGTGGACAGATCCAACACCCCACATACAGGCCTTCTCGTTACAAGTCAAAGTGAAATATTATAGAAGATTAATTTTAACTAGCATACAATATGGTAGGGAGCGCAACAACCATGATTAACACTGACATCTATCATCCATCCTTGGGATGAACAAGAGTTGCCAACCATCAAGCAAACATTATACAGAGTCTATGATAATTATATATATATATATATATATATATATATATATATATATATATATATATATATATATATATATATATATATATAATGTTTGCTTGATGGTTGGCAACTCTTGTTCATCCCAAGGATGGATGATAGATGTCAGTGTTAATCATGGTTGTTGCGCTCCCTACCATATTGTATGCTAGTTAAAATTAATCTTCTATAATATTTCACTTTGACTTGTAACGAGAAGGCCTGTATGTGGGGTGTTGGATCTGTCCACCCGGGACATGAGTCGAAATGACAGCTCTTTAATTGTACTCTCAGAAGGGCACGAGGTGAGAAATAACTCTGTCGACTCTTTTGAAACTTCCCCAACCTCTTCACTTTTTAACAGAAACGTCATTCTACATATCGGCATTCATAAGGTATTCAGATCCCCGTTAACGTATAGACACCAATGCAGCTATACAAAACAAGCCTACCCTGACTCGACATTATGGCTACCAGACGCTGCAAAGAGTTCAGGTATTCAGTGTATTCACTTTGTTCATGAAAAATTTCAATCCTGTTCAACAGGAAGCCTCACACAATTTCCAAGAATGAACCGTTACTTTATCATCAGCAATCATTCATTCGTTGCACTGTCGCTCATAACTCCTTTCAATGAGGAGCCAAAAAGGCCTTTGCCGAGCAAAAAGTGGATTAATTCTGATTTTGGGATATATTATTGTTAGGGACCCTGATGAAAAATCCAAGTTTTTGATAAAGGGTACGAAAAGTTGTGTTTTCGGATTTAACTCTTTGAAGAGGAGAACGTTTTCAACAATTCTCTTAACTACACTTTTTTGTGAGTCTGACTAGTAGCAAGTTACAGATTGGTTGGCAATGTTCCTTGCTGAATGGTAATGGTTCGGACTTCCATTGTCTATATTATTAACTATATTGGAACCTGTTTCTAAAGCCGCGAACAGACCGGATTTCCAACGTAGACCAACGCCAACGGCACATGTGCTATAGTTGGCGTTGGAGTGGAAAGCATTGGGAAGGATTTGAGAACATCGTCCATACCGAATTTGCAGTATTGCATTGGTGACCGTTGCTCGGGGTTCGGTGGTTTTCAATTCTTTTGGGATGTCATCGAGCGAAATTGATGATGATTTATTTTGTGCAAGTGCAGGTTACATAATTTATTCAACAAAAAAATAAGAAACGAAAGCGCAGACGCTGGTGGATGACAACACCGTATAAAAACAGAAGTTCCTACAGCGCGAGTAATTTATTGGATGTGCTTTTTTATTTTGATGAACTGCTCAATTTAGTGGCTCCAAAAATTAAAAAAAAAGGATACCAATCACCGAAAAAATATTCCAGCTAACGAAAAGATTGGCCATTACCCTGCACTATCTAGCAACTGGAAATTCCTTTACTAGTCTTACATACACATTTGAAGTATCGAAACAATTAATCTCGTCCATTATACCAGAAGCTTGCACGGCTTTAGTTGAATCACTACAATATATTAAGGAAAATTTTCATTAGTTCTGCTTACAAAATTTTAGCCTATAAAAACATAACTTAAGTATAATTTTTCAATTTGTCCCATAAAATAGGATTATCCCTATGAATTTCCAACAATTTCAAACACATATCCTCGGTCCACTCCATATCAAACTAATAATAAAAGCGTACGCACGGGACAAATGTTTTCCATCGACTGAAATTAGAAAATACTCTCCAAATCGCGTCTAAACCAAATTCGACACAAGCAAGCATCTCTTTGCTCTTACCGCTCGACTACCGAACGCTAGCCAATGCCAACGTTTCCGTTGGGAAGCGGTGGCTTTGAGTGGTCGCCGCCGTACACATAAAAAACAACGCGTTCCAACACAATTCACATGTGCCGTTGGCTAACGTTGGAAATCCGGTCTGTACGCGGCTTAAGAATGAGAGAAATAAAAATACAATCCAAGTAAGAAAATCAAATCCCAAACGAAAGGTTGAAAAAGATTTTTGCCAATGATGAAATTAAGGATTGATTGATCAAAGAAAATAATGTTGTTACAAAAAATCAAATATTCCAAAAATGAACAATTTGTTCAGGCCAGCCTCAACTCACCTACACTATAGGTTGACGGACTAACACCAATCAGACAACAACTACTCCCCTGGCTAATACCACGAAGGGCATTGGATTACATCCAACAGGTGTAAGTGCGGAATTCTTCACAGAAGAAATTCCACATAGGCTCTTGGCGATACAACTACCAGAACTGATTTCCAATTATTGGGACGGGACACACTTGCAGACCGGTTTCGAGCTATTCGACCTCTCATCAGTGCAAGTCAGTGTCATCATCAACATAAGTCGATGACTTCCCATAATTAAAAATCATATTCGACCAGAGTATCTTCCCTAGACCTAGGCTGATACAAACAACTAGCAGAATTGAGAATTGCCGTAGCTGCGCCATCTGCCCGTAGACTAGGTACTAACCAAGAGCATATCCGCATGGCCCCAATTCCTAGTACAAGGAAAATAAGAATAACACAAATATTCATGAGGATGCTTGAAGACTGGCTTTAAATCAAATATTCTAAAAATGAACAATTTGTTCAGGCCAGCCTCAACTCAACTCTACACTGTAGGTTGACGGACTAACCCCTATTAGAAAACAAGTACTTCCCTGGCTGATACCACGAAGGGCATTAGATTACATCCAGCAGGTGTTAGTGAGGAATTCTTCACAGAAGAAATTCCACATAAAAAATCGAGATATTGAATATGAAGTATGAGTCAACAATTTTTTTGAATATGGAAATAAATGAAATAATATTGTAACAAGAAAATTGAGGTATCGAATGTGGAGTACTAGTCAAAAATAAATGTTAACAAAGGAATAAATGAAATATTATGAGTAAATTTCGAAACCATGTTTCAAGTTGAGTGTGTTCACGACGTTTTGATTGCTGGTATCCGCAATCGTCTTCGGGTGATGACTGACAATATTTCGTGGTGTGGTTGGTTATAAAGCCCCGGTTATTCTATGGTGGGGGAAGGGGCAGTACTAACAAGGAGGCAAGCGTTACCAGCAACAGGTTTCAATAGATGTAATAATATAGACAATGGAAGTCCAAACCATTATCATTCAGTGCAACAACTACCTGCAATTATTTTGGTCGTTACTACCACTTATTCCCATTGATTTCTCAACAATTAATTGTTGTGAAATTAGTAGGGATAAGTAGTAGTAACAGACAAAATCCATAACGGACCAAAAAACTTCTCAAGTAGTCGTTGAGCTACCTTATATTTGAAATCATATAATTAGCTAATTCTAGTCTTTATATTTATTATCAATTATCTTTTTTCTATGAGACAATGACGGTTCAAGTATCTCAAGAACAATTTGGACAATGAAAAAAAAAGTTCGGCAGATTTCTATGCTAAAAAAATTCGAAGCGCTAAATTTACGGTTGAGTCAACTGAAGATGATGCCGATGTACTGATTGTGAACACAGCGATATCCGCCTCTCCATCATTTGACGCAGTTTTTGTTGTGGATGAAGACGTAGATCTTCTGGTGCTATTAACAGCGTAAGGATAATTGAAAGTAACATCTAATTGCTACACGACATCATCCCTACTCAACCAACGGAAAACCAACCAACCATCTTCAGCTTGTTAGAAAAAAGTACTGAATGAAATCATTAGCCTTTTTCAATGAGCCGAATGCCAAAGTACAAGACCTTGAAGATGCTGGAGTACGCTTTCTCGTTGCTTTGTATGGTGAACCTTGAGTGATATCTGTTTTCAACGGTTTGTCGAATTATCAATGAAGAACAAATCCAACCAGGCTTCCTTCTCTCCAACGAAAGAGGCGGCACAGTACAACACCTTTGGGATTCACCATAAGGTCTAAAAATAGTGTGGACTACCCAAAAATCCATTTGACTGGGGCTGGAAACTTGGCACGAATGAGGTCACTCCTATAACAACGACGGAAAAACCATCTCCCGACGCCCTTGTGAACGTCATCTCTTGCAATCGCAAGAAGTGAAGTGGTGACGCATATGTTGCAGGAAAGTAGGGCTAAAGTGCTCCGTTGTGTGCGGATTCTGCATCGGCAAATCCTGTAAAAATGTACCAGAAGTTGTCTCAGTCAGCGACAATGAAGATGACATAGCACCTGCCGTACTACAGATTCACATAGCAGACAACAGAGACGACATTGAAGACGATGACCATCGAAGAAGAAGACCACAATTGAAAATATCGTGCTGTTAGTTCTACCCTCTGTTGGTGTGGAAATGAGTTGGCTTTGGATTCACAAAATATAATAATTATGTAACGAATGGCTACTACACAAAAATTATCAATAATTAGGTAACGAATAACTATAATTAATTTTCCAAAATGAAAATAACGTAGACTTTCACGATCTTCTGGAAAAATATTCACGTTTCGTACGCTCTAACTTGCCACCCTTTAGACTTTCGAAAAAAAGTGTTTATATGAAAAAAATTTCAGAGAATTTAATTTTCTTCAAATTCGAATAAATCTTTTTTGTCGAGGACTTAAATCGAAAAAACCTATTTCTCCTCGTTCAATCTAAGATTGCGGATCGCGCACCATCTTCAGTAAGAAACTTGGATTTTTCATCAGGTTTTCTAACCCAATAACATATCCTACAATCAAAATTTCTCTACATTTCACACAGCAAAAACCCCCATTGACTGAAGTACATCGGACCAGTTCCCTTTTTATTGTTCAAAATGCTGCCAATATTTCAGTGATTATTGTAAACATGGCTCACATGCAGCAATCTCCGTGACACCACTGAAAATTATGAAATATTGTTGATATATCCAACACATCCATAAGAACGACTCCAGAATGTATATTCATGTATCCACATTATTATGTTGTTAACCTCTAAATGAATAGGTAAATGACATTCACCAACAGAAAGGTAGGCTGCCGCTTAACACATTGACGAGATGAAAGAAAAGAAAGAAAGAAACCTATCATTATCGAACGAACCTAGATGACGATGTCATCTCTTATTTTCGATATTGTCACGATTCCAGCTGTGGGTTTCAGCAACCAATTACCAGTTCCCACTTATTGATTTTGTCCCTTCATCAACCCTGTTCATGAGGTAAGATGGTGATTAATTAAAACAGATGGATAAAATAATACATCTATTTATAAAACAAAACAATCGTACTCACAAATAAATCATCATGAATCCTGACAGTGTGTCACACCTTGGGGAGCTCCTGCAACCAACTGAATTTAAATTTTTTTTGAATTTTGAGGTGATAAATCGTTTTCAGCAATTCCAATAACCGTCGTATAAGGCCAACATTTGCCAAAGTGGCGAAACAGTAGTGTTGGAAATGCTGATGATACACACTGTATTTTATTTTTTCATCACTTATATTATAATTTTTCATAGTTGCTATAGATTTTAGAAATATATGAATATTGTTATTGTCAATAGAATAATAAAAAGTTACAATTTCGCAGAAACTCTTCCATACTTATTTAAACCTACATAATCAATATATATAGTCCTGAATCGTGTTACAGAAATCAGACAATGCACTAATGTAAATGCTTGGAACCACGTCCCTGGCATTTTGAATCCGGCTGATTTATTATCGAGGGGTTGTAACAGTAAAACTTTATTAGAGTCCAAATGGTGGGAAGGGCCATCATGGTTGAGGAATGATGTAGATGATTGACCCAAGAATGTGATTAAAGAAATGAAAAAAGGCTGTTCTAGTTCACTTTGCAGTACTATCAGATCAACAGTAGACTTCAATTATTTTTCAAAATTCTCGAAAATTGTTCGTATGATAGGATGGATTTTACGTTTTTATAATAATTCTAGAAAAAAAATTGAATCAGTGAATGGGGAACTTACTTTTGACGAATTGAACCTTGCAGAAATTTTCTTAATAAAAACCATACAGTCAGAAAGTCGATTTTCGAATTTGAAAATGGAAATTTTTGAAGATGATCTGGGAGTATTGAGAATAAGAACAAGGTTGGTTTTCGGTGATGTAGATGAAGCTTTCAAATACCCTATATTGTTGCCTTATAAACACGTGATTGTAGAAAAACTTGTTCAAGAACAACATATCATCAATTCTCACGCTGGTGTACAGACTTTGGTCACAATATTGAGGGAACGGTTTTGGATATTGAAATGTAGAAAAATGACGAAAGAAATTGTTTCAAAATGTATACGCTGTAAAAGATTCAAAGCAAAATTTGTCGATACGCCATATGCACCACTGCCAAAGACTAGACTGAACTGTGCGGCTGCATTCGAAGTAACAGGTATAGATTTAGCTGGTCCATTATATCTCAAAGATTGTAGTAAAGTTTGGATTGTCGTTTACACCTGTGCTGTATACAGAGCCGTACATTTAGAGTTGGTTAGTTCATTGTCTACTGATTCCTTTCTTCTGGCTTTGAGGAGATTTATATCTAGACGCGGAAGAATTTCTATAATTTATTCGGACAATGGTACAAATTTTATTGGTGCAAACAACTTACTTAAACAAATAAATTGGGGCAAAATTGTTAAATTTTCATCAGCTAAAAAGATCAGGTGGAATTTCAATCCACCAACCGCTGCTTGGTGGGGTGGTTGGTGGGAACGTATTGTTAGGCTTATAAAAGAACTTCTACGCCGGAATTTGGGAAAAGCTTGTGTGAATCATGAAGAATTACACACGCTTTTGTGTGAATGTGAACGAATCATCAATTCGCGACCATTGACATATATTTATGACGATTCTGATGATCTGACTCCATTAACTCCTTCATTATTCATGACAGATATTTCCAATAGCGAAACACCTGATTTAGATAATATCGATAGAAATCACTTGGTCAAACGATTCAGGTATATGCAAAAACTCCGCGAAAACATACGTGATCGGTTCAGGAAGGAATATTTGGCGGAGTTGGTCAATTCTGGTCAAAAGCGTAAAACTGGTAGTTTAAGTGTTGGTGATGTAGTTTACGTCGGGTTAGATAATAAGAAAAGACTTGACTGGCCTTTGGGAAGAATCTTGGAAATACACAAAGGAAAAGATGGAGAACCCAGAGTTGCTAGAGTGAAAGTCTCTCAGGGAGAGATTGTTCGGCCGTTTCAGAGATTATATCCTCTAGAAGTGAACGAAAAGGAAGATACATCTCAACTAAGGAATTCGAACGGAAATAGAAGACCTTCAGGACCAGTAGATGATGAGCAGAATTCTACAAGAAGGCGAAGTCGAAAAAAACGAAAAAGGAGAGAAGTTGACTAAAACGCGTTATGGGCGTACTGTGAGAAGTCCTGCTCGCAATGGGATTCTCTGAATATCCATATTTTGGTCGGGGAGGATGTTGGAAATGCTGATGATACACACTGTATTTTATTTTTTCATCACCTATATTATAATTTTTCATAGTTGCTATGGATTTTAGAAATATATGAATATTGTTATTGTCAATAGAAAAATAAAAAGTTACAATTTCGCAGAAACTCTTCCATACTTATTTAAACCTACATAATCAATATATATAGTCCTTTACAAGTAGTCTCAGCAATTATTATGAGAGTTAATATTACTTGATACAATGTGAATTGGATACCTCCGGATATGTCGAATGGTATACGAGGGAAATAAAGAGGAATTGATGTTTCTACAAATGAATTTGGATATTATTGTTTTTTCCTGATAAAACAATACACAATATCACGAATTCGTCGTGCTTTGTTAACATTTTTCATCACTCATTTTTATGCGTATTGAATCCAGTGAAACAATATGAAATCGCATTCATTCGACGAATGAATATACCGAATTATTTATTGGTAATACCGATGATCCCATTTTGAGGAATTTCAATTACAAAAGTAAACGCGCTTGTATTCGCACGATTCGTTTAATTCAAATCTGTTTTTTATAATCGGTTCAGTTGAATGGTTAACCCGGGTTACATGTTCGTTATATTTTTTCGTTGACCATGAATATTAAATAATTAAAATGGCAATATGCGTTTTTGTTTTTGATAGATTTATTGGGTCGAGCTGATAGTGTTCAAGGGGCCTGTTAGTTGCTGTTATTTCTTATTAAGTTTGAAAGGAATTGGGATTACCCATCGATAATTTTGAAGAATATCGAGGAGGTTTGGATTCAATCAGCTACCACGACTAAATCAGTGTACCTACAGAAGACATTACCTAACTCATAGAGCGTTTCATCAACATTTCATGAATTTTATGATGTGGCATAACAAATGTGAAAGAAACAAGCTTCATAAACGAAGATAGTAGAAATTTTAATTGATCCGCTTCTGGAATAGTATTTTTGTCGATGTTTCGGCTCCTATTTCGGGGCTGAGTACTCATTACCCAAGTATCATCAGTGAGTACTGGGGGTACTGGTTGAAAGTCATTTATTCTGTGCCAGTTTTTTATTGAGTTTTCTTGAATTCTGACCTACCTCAATCTGAAAACATAAGTATTGATATTGGAATCTATACAAGTGTAGATAGACTTCTATCTACCTCGAAAAGTTGCTGCGATAATTTGAAAACATTCCCTTCTGGATAGAACAAGTCCAATTAGTCAGCAACTTTTCGTTTAGGCATTATTTCGTTACACGAGAAGTTGTTGACTAATTGGACTGTTTTTTGATAAACGTAGCAGCTTTTCATGGTAGGTAGAAGACTTTTTTCCTACAGTTGTATAGATTCCAGTATTAATACCTCAGATTCAGATTGTGGTAGGTCAGAAACCCAGAAAAGTTCGAAGAAACGTACTGAACGTCTTGTTCATAACTGTAGGAGGGACGGTTGATAGGAAGAAACGGTCCAATTTCGAAGTAGTCTGAGGTGATTCAATCAATGGATTTGTTTGATAGGACAGCAGTAATGTTTTCCAGGAACCAGGTCGCCTTTGTGAGTCGTCTTGTTTGTTGGGACAGTTAGAACGTTTTTCACATTCGTCAAACTTTCTACTAGACTACATACCTCACTCTCTACTAGACTTCTGCCCATTCTCAGTGAAATGCTTCGCTTATATACAATATTCGAAAAGAGGAGATTCATTGTTTTCACATCACAACCCCAATCCTCACTCAGTTTTCCAAAATCAACCGTTACCTTTTCTTAAGTAGGTAAATCATGTGAAGCTCATCGGGGCCAATTTCTTTTTATTGTTCAAAATACCACCAACAATATATCAATGATCAAACATAGCCTATATGCAGCAATCCTTATGAGATCTCAGATTGGTATAATATGCTAAACGTATTTATAAGAACGAAACCAGAATGTATGAACATGTACCTTTCAACTCTCAGTGGGTGACTGACATACCACAACTGAATTACTGTACATAAGGCAATACCATTCGTTGCATTATCATTTTATAAATTCAATGTTGAGGCGTCTCCAAGGCAGAAACAGGCTCCATAAACGAAGATAGTGAATATTTTGTCCGAACCGCGTCTGGAATCGAAGGTTTGTTGAAGTTCCGGCTCCCATTTTGGAGCCATTATCAATACTGGTGATTTGACACTGAGGTCTGAGTCTCCTCATTCCCCAGGTCACATCAGTAGGTACTGAGGATCTAGTATCCATAACTATAAGAGAAATGGTTGCTGGATCATGAGTAAGAAGTGACGAACCGATTTCCGATAGGACAGTAGTTATGGTTTCCAGGAATCAGGTGACCATTTTGAGTCGTCATGTTTTTTGAGACAGTCAGGACGTTTTTCATTCCAAATAATAGCTTTTGAATTCTTTCCCTCTATCAATCTTTTACTCCAGTCTATGACGGTGAAAAAAGTGTAAACTGTGTATTTATCCCATACATCACCGATTCGCATGGAAATTTGGATTCAGGATCTACATACCCTCTTTTTCAAAATCTACCCTGTGCCGAGGGTTGCTTTCTTCCTGGGGTTGGATGCCACCCCTTCTTGGAGGTGAATTTTTTTTTATCGGAAATAAGTGCGGAAATCAATAGATTGGCTGATTCAAAGCACTTTTCGTTCGATGGAGTTTTTTCTGAGAAGCAATACTTTTCGACTTATTCGCGAGTGAAATTGTCGGTTTTCATGGCAGAAAAAAACACATTTCCAGATCCTTTTTCGCGAATAACTGGAAAATAATGCATCTAATCGAAAAACCTGCGGAAAGCAAAATTACAGCTTTTGAAAAAACAAAAGCGATCGTTCATTTGTGATGTATGCAAACCCACTACAAACTGAAAAATTGCTTGTTGAAAGTTGATTGGTATTTTCAATCGCCAAACTGGAAAGTTTCTACGTACAATAAACAAAAACCAATGCATTTTTCGGGAAAAACTTATTGGACATCTTTTGAAGTCCTTCAAAAATCCTTTATTTTTGTTATTTATAAAAGTTTCTAGCATCAAAACTGACCGAGGTATGAACGAAATGATGTTCAATCCAATTTTTTTGTTGAAAAAAAATTCTGAATAACTCATCCTCTCTTTCCCCCCTTTGAAAAAAATCTTTGTTACTCCATAATTCACTTCATTCGTGTTCTCATAATGAATTCTGAGTTTTTTATCAATTGAAAGTACGTAGTTTTAGAAAAAATTGTGATTGAAGAGAAAAACTCATATACGTAATTCAGCGAAAAATCACTATTTCTTCGAAATAATTCGAAAAGTATTGATCACATGCAAAATTTTCTGGAGTACAAAATTGAAGGTTATTCTTCTCGGATAATTTTGGCGTTTCATTTTTTTCTGCAGGATGAAAATAGAGTAAGATTTGGCCAGTTAAATATTGTGAGGGTTCGCGTAAAGTACCCTTTTTGAGCCCGTTCAGCATGAGCCTTTTCAAGAATATAATCTGAAACAAAAAATTATGTGAATGAGCTTATAGCTCTTGAAGAAAGCTACAAAATGCTTCTTTGGTGGATTTGATTGCTCAAATACTAAGCGAGTTATGGGGAAAAAAACAAAAACAATTTTTTTAGAAATCAGAGTATGTACATTAGTATATTGAAGAATACACCTAGTAACTATATTTCAGGCCTAGTGGAAGAATAAAGGCTTTTTGAGACTTCAAAAAAGGTTCAATTAGATTTTGCCGAAAAATGTATTGGTTTTTGGTTATTGTACATAAAAACTTTCCATTTTGGCGTTTGAAAATACAACAATTTTTCAGTTTGTAGTGGGTTCGCATACATCACAAATGAACGATCGCTTTTGTTTTTTCAAAAGCTGTAATTTTGCTCTCTACAGGTTTTTCGATTAGATGCATTATTTTCCAGTTATTCGTGAAAAAGGATCTGAAAACGTGTTTTTTTTTGCCTGAAAACCGACAATCTCACTCGCGAATAAGTCGAAAAGTATTGCTTTTCAGAAAAAACTTCATCGAACAAAAAGTGCTTAGAATTAGTCGATCTATTGATTTCCGCACTTATGTCCAATAAAAGAATTTTAACCCCCAGAAGGGGTAGCACCACCCCCAGGGAGAAAGCAACCCTCGACACAGAGTAGAATTTGAAAAAGAAGGTATGTAGATCCTGAATCCAAATTTTCATGCGAATCGGTGCTGTATGGGATAAATACACGGGAAAATGGTCATAGACTCGACTATTTTACGAGTATGCCCAGAGAGCAGAGAAAGGGAATAACATTTTTCATAATATAAGATCAAAAAAATATTTCAACTGCAATGACCAGATATAAATCTCGAACCAGAGCAGTCTTTGTGTGTATTTCTCGATAATCGATGATCTAGGATGCTAGGATGATTTCCATTGAAACTAACACAACCAAGGGCATCACTTCTTTCTCAGTTTCTTCGAAGAGAACCTCTTGCTGCTGTACATGTAGACCTTCTTAGGCTTAGATTTAGTATTGTTCAATTGTAAGATATTTTTTTCCACCACGTTATCACACGTTGATGTGTATTTGCTGCTGATATTTTTATATTATGTAGGTATTTTTTAACAATCATGATGCTATCGTGTGCATAACATGTCACAAAATTTGCCGGATATTTTTTCGAGAACCGTTACCAAGGCATATACAAAAACCAAAGAAAGAACTGAATGGGGAGCAGGAACTAACATATCCGGACTTCGTATCCTTCAAAACTTCAAAAGAATGGTCTAGGAATTGTAGCTGAATTGAGTTTTAGGAGCTCTTGTTTTTAAGAGTTTAGATTTTTTTTTGTAACAGGGATATACATTTTCGAATCATGTTCTTTTGTCAGTAGAAACAAGCCCATTTTTATAACATTTCCATTAGTCCACCAAATTTTGCGCAAGAGAAAAAGCCGGATCACAATTTCCTTGCAGGGGCTTGACATATTTCTTCCGTACGAACACTGACATAAAAACGAGCAGAATCTTATTAGGGTAATGATGAGAAGCTGAGAGAAATGGATATGGTCCCGACTTGGTCGATAAATTCGAGGGAATGTAAATTTGCAGTAAGTCAACGAGGATTAATAATTCTCAATAAGGAACATTGTTCAATATTTGTTTTCAGGGCCAGTTGCACCGCTTCAACTCAGCAGAGATTCAACTAAGCTTGGCTCAAACGTTAAGGAACAAGGAAGCTGATTGACAAATCCATAGCAACAAAGCCTGGCTCAGATAAAGCACAACTTAAGAAAAGTGGTGCAACTGGACGTCACACTCCTATATCATGGATATTCGATGGTTATCGCTTGGAGCCTCACTCAAAGATGTGAAATGGAGACTCTGATAGATCTTTCATTCTTGATTAACGACATGGCCGTAAGAAAAGGTTTCCGGGGATTCACCGACTACTCAGCTCACCCTTTTCATGACTCAATACCCTTCCGTTTTTTACCCACTTTCAAAATATTATATATAAGATATACTTGCTGAAAAACTCCGCTTCATCGTAAATACCCATTTTCAATCTAAATTGACTTTTGTGTCTACAGAGTGTGAAATGAAACATTATTTTGATGTTAGCCTGTACCTATCTCCTAGACTAGAAGACACATTCATGATTCAGGAAGCTGTAACTCAAAGAGGAGCGCTTTCAAGAATCACATACTCTTCTTTCATCAGTTCATGCTGATATTTTATACACTTCAATGGTTCACCATTTTGTTTAATTGTTGGTTAAGTAAAATCGATTGTTAAAGCTTTTGAAGTAATTTGAAATCTGAAATATGTTTTCTTCTAGTTTTTTTGGGTTCTTAACCCAAAACAATCGGAATATACATTTTCGAATCTTGTTCTTTCATCAATAGAAACAAACCCATTTTCATATCATTTCCATTAGTCCACCAAATTTTGCGCAAGAGAAAAAGCTGGATCTCAATTTCCTTGCAGGGGCTTGACATATTTCTTCTGAACAAACACTGACATAAAAACGAGCAGAATCTTATTAGGGTAATAATGAGAAGCTGAGAGAAATGGATATGGTCCCGACTTGGTCGATAAATTCGAGGGAATGTAAATTTGCAGTAAGTCAATGAGGATTGATAATTCTCAATAAGGAACATCGTTCAATATTTGTTTTCAGGGCCAGTTGCACTGCTTCAACTCAGCAGAGATTCAACTAAGCTTGGCTCAAACGTTAAGGAACAAGGAAGCTGATTGGCAAATCCATAGCACCAAAGCCTGGCTCAGATAATAATAATAATAATAATGTTTATTTGTATACAGTACCTAGGATACATATAGAATAAAGCACAACTTAAGAAAAGTGGTGCAACTGGCCGTCACACTCCTATATCATGGATATTCGATGGTTATCGCTTGGAGCCTCACTCAAAGATGTGAAATGGAGACTCTGATAGATCTTTCATTCTTGATTAACGACATGGCCGTAAGCAAAGGTTTCCGGAGATTCACCGACTACTCAGCTCACCCTTTTCATGACTCAATACCCTTCCGTTTTTTACCCACTTCCAAAATATTATATATAAGATATACTTGCTGAAAAACTCCGCTTCATCGTAAATACCCATTTTCAATCTAAATTGACTTCTGTGTCTACAGAGTGTGAAATGAAACATTATTTTGATGTTAGCCTGTACCTATCTCCTAGACTAGAAGACACAATCATGATTCAGGAAGCTGTAACTCAAAGAGGAGCGCTTTCAAGAATCACATACTCTTCTTTCATCAGTTCATGCTGATATTTTATACACTTCAATGGTTTACCATTTTGTTTAATTGTTGGTTAAGTAAAATCGATTGTTGAAGCTTTTGAAGTAATTTGAAATCTGAAATATGTTTTCTTCTAGTTTTTTTGGGTTCTCAACCTAAAACAATCCAAACAGATTGGAATTGATATTGGAATCTATACAAGTATAGAGGGACAAAAATACATCGGTGAAACGTCCAGTCCCCTAGAAGTGCGAAAGAGTGGGCACAAATAGTACATCAAGAACACTTTATTCAGCTGAACATGTTCATACGTATTCATAAAAAACTATCACCAGGTTTCAACGTCATATTGCTTTCCATCTTATTGTTCTTCAGGATATCTATATCATATTAAAACATTTTTTTGTTCTCCAAGGACATGCAATAAAGTAATTTAATTTTTTTTCTCGAAAACAGAGCAAGATACAAGAAAAAAAATGGGATAAAGATAATAAGTTGCAGTTCCTGTAGCTAAATAGATGCCTCACCGGATGCCACTGTACATAATGATTTCAACCTGAATATAACCAAAACCGCCTCCTAATACCCTTATTACCACCGCCAAAATTTAAGGAAATCGGCTGAAGGATTTCTGAGATACACAGGAAAAAAATCTTTTTTTTTAAATTTTGACTCCCTTTATCTTGAAAACGAATCATTACCGGACCCGTTCATGTGAACTTTTTGTCTCAAGATTACTCACCCTTTCGAGTTTGGCCACGAACTGAAATAACACCCTGTATCGTCAGATATTAAAACTTTCACGAATCCAATAAAGGGATATCGAGAAAAACAAAATCTCTGGCTGGAAATCGCTATTCAGAAATGAAAAATCTGATTCATTCCATCTGTCGCGTCCTTGCAATCTCTGGAAACTGAGATTGATGATACTTCGTCAGACGAACAGTCGCTCCAAGTACTGAGGACGTGTTTTTCTGTGTCTGTCCCAATGTAAGTTTAATGTGCCGTTACTAATACACGGACCTCGGACAGTTCATCATTTTGACCGTGCTCATTTTTCATTTCCTTTTAACGACTGTGGAAGGGAGATTCAGTGAATCGTCGGAAGTGTTATTTTGATGGTCTATAAAAATATGTTACATCAATTTTCAATACCGAATGGAAAGGAATAATAGGACAAAAGTAGAGGGATCGGCCGAGTGGCGAATACGGAGTGAATTTACGGTTTCTTGTTGGTTTCAGCAAGAAATGGAAGTATTGACGCAAGGTAATCATACGTCGAGCCCAAGTTGGTCCATCTTTTGGATGAGTAGTTTCTACACATTCCGGATTTCTACGCGGAGGTAGCTGAAGACAGCTTCCTTAAATTTTCTTATGAACCATTGTTCCTTCCTGTGTATCACCTCGGCTTCAGACCATTTCATGCTGTTTTTTTATATACAGATTCACACTAAATGAAAGCTCTGTAATGTTCAAACAACACCGATATAAAATTTATGAAAAAATAGTCAAAGTTAGGATAGATAAATACCTCGAGAAATATGAAATAATATCCGAAAGGCAATATGGTTTCAGAAAGGGAAGATCAACGCAAGATGCAATTGCCAACTTAACATCATGAATATATAAATGTGTAGATGAAAGAGAACCCGCAATATCCATCTTCGTTGATCAGGCGAAAGCATTCGACACCCTAAGCCACAAAGATCTACTCGATTCTTTAGAACAGATCAGATTCAGGGGAAACTCCTACAAATTAATGGAAAGTTACCTTGCTGAGAGAACCCTATGTGTTAAGATATTAAGTACACCAAAAAATATTAAATATAGAGTCCCTCAAGGAACTATTTTGGGACCCATGTTATATTCCATATACATAAACGAGATATTCAACTTACCAACATGTTGTGATATAATAAAATTTGCTGATGATACGGCGGTACTTTATTGAGATAAAACATGGGATTCGCTGAAAAATAAAATAGAAAATGATTTCGGCACCTCAATCAATTTTTTTAGTAACAAATTACTCACCATTAATGAAAATAAAACATACTTCCTACCGTTTGCAAGCTATAGTAAAGGACTGCCAAATTATAAAACCATGAGAATAACTTCTAGTCAACGCTTAATGGAGATAACTTCAAAAAATGAAATAAAATATTTAGGAATTCATATAGATAGTCACCTCAGATGGAATGTACAGGCAAAAATGGTGTCGAATAAACTCAGAAGTCTCATACCAAAATTCAAAATATGTAGAAGATTTTGTAATATAGAACAACTTAAAATTATTCATTATGCATTGGTACAATCACACTTGACATACGGTATCATAGCATGGGGTGGACTCCTAACCAGCTTCATGGAAAAAATAGAGGTCTCTCAAAAATGGATACTTTAAGTTAAGTATAATAAAAACCTTCGATATCCTACGGACTTACTGTACCAAGAGAGCGGAGTCTTTGATATTAGACAACTGTTTTTTCAAACCATATTAGTTCAGCAATATAGAGATGAAAATAAGCAGGAAATCGCACATACATACCAAACCAGGTATCGTGAAAAGGCAATAACAGTACCTAAAGTAAACAAGACAATAGGACAGCGAAATTACAATTTTTTGGGAGCCAGAATCTTTAATATATTACCCAACGAGATCAAGGTTATGAATTCACAAAAATTATGGAAAAAAATAGTTAAATGGATCAAAGAGCAACCTAGAAGTGTAATTCATGAACTGATAGACATGAAAAATAATTGAGAATATTACTTTTTTCACCCTACATATATATTATATTCAACTGTACCACTTTCTAGGCAGAAATAAAGAGATTTTCACGGTCGTTAAAGTTTTTAATTGACAAAAGTTTTCAATTGATATTGGTGGGCAAGTTACGTAATTACATCAATTGCTTTTGTATCGAATCATTGTTTCTTTTTATAAGTTTTATTGATCATTTAGTAAATTGTAACATAAAATGTTAAAATAATATAATCTGTTATTGCAATATGTGATGAGGTTAGGTTACAATATTGTCATAACTATAGTATTCAGGTCAATGTGAGATAGTTGATAGTAGAACTTGCTGATAACCTGATAACCCCGCGCGGATTAATTTCCTTGGGGTAGGCTTATGTTTTGTTCACACAAATTTCCCATTGTATAACTCTCAATCAATGTTCAGATTAATGAATAAACATCATTATTATTATTATTATTCAATGACTGTTTTGGTGCCGAACTCCATACATGAGAACTGTATTCCAAGACAGATCGTATCTGAGCCTTGTAGATCATCAGATGCTGACGAGAAGTAAAGAATTTTTTCGCACGAAATAGAAATTCAAGTTTCTGTTGAGCACTTCTAGCGTTTGATCTCACATAATTTTCCCAGGAGGGATTAATACTGATCGTTATTCCTGGCATCGAGATACTCGACTTTGTAGGAACCTGACATCTGAGAGGGTTCTCTCAGCATCGAAATCCACCAAGGCTATGTTACTCCATTCAATTATTGTTACCCCATTCAGTCATCGTTAATTCTCTGGGGACTCTGGAATAGAAACTAGTATGAAGAACACTGTCGTCCGCAAAACTATTTACTGAACAAGATATTTTCTTGAGCAAATCATTGATTGATAGCAGAAACAAAGTGGGCGCCAGAACTGAACCCTGAACAATCCAGTCAATTGAAGAAGTCAAATAGAAAAATTCATGGGTAGCATATTTCAATTCAAATGGCTCTATATGTGAACCTCAGGATAGATTTTATCAACAAAAAACATTCCTGAATCAAAATTTTCGATGTTCGCAATATTTCCTGAGAAAAATTTTTTTGCAGGTCACTGTGTAGACGTCAATAGTAGATATTCGTTTACGCAACCTGTGACCAAAAAATTATTAGCCATTTTTCATTGTTGCTTACTGGTGAAGTAAAGGCAGCTCAGCAGTTCCGAACTCGATTTCGGAGATCGAAACTCTAGACGTCACCTATAAGATGGCAAATGAGACTTTGCCGAAACGTTATGAGAATTATCCTTCAGAGAATCAAAACCACAGAACGCGGAATGAAACCCGAAAAAACAACGCATCATACTTCGTCCGTGAGAACGGGAACAGATTCAGTTTCCGAAACGTTAACAGATAAGTATTTTTATATATATATATATATATATATATATATATATATAATGGAATGAAATTATAGCGGCATTAAGACAAATCATAAGAATTTGAGAAAAATTAACTTCTTCGAGCGGGATTCGAACCCACGACCTTCCGTTTTCTAGACGGATGCTCTGCCACTGAGCTATCAAAGACCCTGAGTTCTCCATCGCAAATTTCGGAAGTCATTTATCTCAAATTCTATTGTTAGTTGTTATTATTCAATCGAGAACCTTCGGCGGTTTTCGACTGACAGAGGTGTTAGTTGGAAAGGATACACATTCATTATCATATGGTCTTAGTATCCAATTGTACCTTTCAACCGAAGCGTCGTCGATGTTTATCGACTTCAGCAGGTATCAGGTGTAGATACCAACCAGATGATTTCAAGCCGGAAAATTTACACGATAGAAGTATTAGTGTATGTGTGATTAACAATGGAATGAAATTATAGCGGCATTCAGACAAATCATGAAAATTTGAGAAAAATTAACTTCTTCGAGCGGGATTCGAACCCATGACCTTCCGTTTTCTAGACGGATGCTCTGCCACTGAGCTATCAAAGACCCTGAGTTCTCCATCGTAAATTTCGGAAGTCATTTATCTCAAATTCTATTGTTAGTTGTTATTATTCAATCGAGAACAAGAAGTACTAATTGGACTTGTTCAATCCAGAAAGAACTGTTTTTCAATAGACGCAGCAACTTTTCGGGGTAGATTGAAAATCTGCCCTACTACACTTGTACACTTGTATAGATTTCAATATTAATTCTTATTTTTTCAGATTCTGGTAGGTTACAAACCCAAAAAAGTACGGAACAATTATTTTGGACATTTATACATTTCTTGTATCATAAAATCACTCAGGTCGGTCGTAACTATCGATTAACAACTTCCTTGATATGATCAACTCATACTCGCAATAAATTTCAGAAATAGAAATCAAAACATTTTGGACAGACGCCCAAGGTTCGATCGCTCATACAGCAATCATCAGTAATTTTCATCATCCGTGTTTGAAACGACAGTTGAGTCCAGATGATTATTTACCTACACTATATTCGTGAGACTAATTGATTTAATTGCCGCTGTCGGCTGTTCGAGATGATTTTTTCAAGAAATCCTACGGATAAATAAATAACATACACGATGAATTTTGGCTGGATACTGATGTTTGTTTGTTCAGACTGGTCCGTGATGAAAAGCCTTGATTCAAATGATACAAAACGTGATTTATAATTTGATATTTGCGATGTGATATACCAAGAAATCGTAAAAAAGATTTATTTTTATACAGTATTTCACAGATCACGAATTAGAAGGTGATTTTGTTTCATTTGGAATATCTTCTGGGAGTTGAAATGCGAAGCTTCAAGAATGGGTACAAGGTTTTCATAGTATTAACATTGTTTATAGTGAAAAGAGATAGTTAGACACTGTCTGTTTGAAAAGGATTTGGATCGTGCTTATGTTACGCCATCCACAATATAATGTCGATTTTCCGTTCACTTGACAATCCACGAAAAAGTTTCCGGTAATTATCCGTTAAGCGGGCTCCATCGTGAAATTAAAAAATTTTTGGTGGAACATACGTATTTTGCCCTCCTGAACAAAAAAGTCCCATAAAGTTTTTGCGGCTCGCAACTAGTTTCGGAGATACGGCCCCCCAAAGACAGGAAATCGGGGTTTTACGCCTATGTTTGTTTCTCAGTCAATTCCACTCGAAATTCCTCCTTCTTTCTATCAGCACAATATACTCATTCTATATATCCTTCTTCATCACTTTCCAACAGAATTATAAGCATTTTTCCATTTTTCACAACAAAACTCTTAAAGGTAAATCGTCATAGAAATTCGAGGTTAGCGCGTCGCGCGTTCTATTGTTTTGCTAACCTCGAATTTCTATGACGATTTACCTTTTAGAGTTTTGTTGTGAAGAATGGAAAAATGCTTATAATTCTGTTGGAAAGTGATGAAGAAGGATATATAGAATGAGTATGTTGTGCTGATAGAAAGAAGGAATTTCGAGCGGAATTGACTGAGAAACAAACATAGGCGTAAAACCCCGATTTCCTGTCTTTGGGGGGCCGTATCTCCGAAACTAGTTGCGAGCCCCAAAAACTTTATAAGACTTTTTTGTTCAGGAGGCCAAAAAACGTATGTTCCACCAAAAATTTTTTAATTTCACGATGGAGCCCGCTTAACGGATACTTACAAAGTTTCCTTCTGTGAAGGGAAAACTAGGTGCAGAGTTTTGTCTGTCAGTTCGACTCAAATATCAAGAGAAATGTAATGAGATTTCAAAAAAGCGTGACGATAAAAATTTTATGGAAATGACACTTTAGACATTAGTCATCTTGAAAACATGAATGATCTAAGACATTGATAAAAAGTTCCACTTCTGTCATCTACTGGTATTATGTATAAGTAATAAAGAAAATGTGTGACTTAGGCCACGACATCAGTTAGAACAATGAAAGAAAAGACATGACTTGTAAACGAAATCACTAGCGCCATCTATCTGTAGTATCCATCCCTTCAAATATGGTTGACTAACTATATATCTATAAACAATGGTTATGTCTGTCATTTTGACGGAAATGTTGAAAGAAAGATAATGAATCTTCAAAATAAAGTTGAAAATAGAAGTTTATGAAGGAAAGTCAAAACATTAATGATCTGCGATATTAACAAAAAAGATTACTTCTGTTTCTGATTTGAATGCCATCTTTTGGCATTATGCGAAGTTAATCAAGAAAAGGTGTGATTCAAGCTACGATGTCCGTAAGAAAAATAAAAGGTGACATGGGAACGAAATCACTAGTTCCATCTACCCGTATATAGTATCCATACCTTTCAATGATATTTCCACAAAGTTGGATAACTATGGGCCGGTTGTACAAAAACCAATTAAGTATTTGATGTCACGTTGAATATTTAACGTGACGTTGAATGCAAGATTGGGTTGCACAGAAATGATGATCAGTGACTTGACTTATTAGTTTAATGCCACGTTAACTTATGATTATGGCTATTCAACGTAAGATCTCGGTTGCATAAAAGCCAATTAAGAGCTAATGTAAAATCAATTCGCATTTGACGAGGCAATAGCCTAATCACCGCCGCTCCACTGATTAACGTTCAATCAGGAACTGTCAAATGAAAATCCTGTCAAAAATAATTTGGATATTCTTGAATTTTCGATGAAAATTGTCGACATATTCACTTTCTCTGTGAATAAGTTCATACAAGGAAGGTAAGTATATGAAATATTGACACAATTGAGGTTGGTGAATATTTATTTATTATTACAGAATACAGAACATGTCTATAACATCATTATCAGAAGAAGATCCAGTGATTCGAAGGGCTAGAATCTTTCGAAATAGAAACAATCAGTTTGATATTCACGGTGATATCGATCTTTATCAACGATTAAGATTTCCCAAAAATGTGCTTATGGAATTGATCCATATATGTGGAGATGAGACTGAGCCCATTACCAAAGGAAACTTGCCTATAAGTGCATCGAATCAGTTATCAGAGAGTCATTGCAAACTTGCAAAATGTATACCGTATACGTTATAACTTAGCGCTATATATCGATGTATGTACGGCTTTATAACAAATTTTGTTTACTATTGCGCATGCGTACATGTCATTGTAAGACATACCGTGCATACCGTATACTCCAGATGATCCGCAATAACTTTCTATTATTAACGCTGAGATACTACTCCACTGGTGGATACATGTTATAGGAGACAGTTTAAATGTGATATCTATGATATAAGCAAAGTGGTATTATGTCAAATAACATTGAGCTCCATTGATTTCAAATTCATAACATTCAAATGTTAACACAAAAGTGGAGATCATCAATTCAACTTACTTGCAGGCTCTACTCTGATTAAAATTAATTTTGTATATCGTATGGTACTTTTTGAAAGATACACTGATTTCTGTAAGGAACTGTCAAATCAATGAAATTTATTCAATCGTTATAGTGGCCGGTGTGGCCAAGCGGTTTTAGGCACGGTACTTATATTTAATTTGGCCACAGTCGATGCAGAAATTCTCTGACCGGCTCGGTGAGAAAGATAATCTGGATTGAATACATCAACCTATACGGTAGCACTGTGGGTTTTTCTGGGTTTTCACACAGTTGAAATAGTAAATGCTCTACCGTGGAAATCAGTAAAACACCCCAGAACGCTTTGAGACTCAATATTATTAGCCGTCCCTTTCCCGCATAAGGCTCTACTTTCTGGGCGCACTCGTAAGAGTGTTCAACAAAATGTAATATAAAAAAAGTATCTTGAATACTACAACTACAGCTCCTACAGCAATTTCTGTATCATGACAATCTTATTTTTTTTTTCATGGAACTTATCTATTCTTTGCAGTCTCGAGAAGAGGATGGTGAATGGAAGGTTTCATTCTGTATTACTGTTTTGGTTGCCAATACTAAAATTTTTTCATTATTTCATTACATTGAAGAAAAAAATATCTAAATACTTTTTCCATGCGATATGTTGATCAAATACGACGACGTTAGCATGATGCGAAACACGTTTTGCTTTTGACTCACCGAATCAAATCGAACTTTCTGAATATAACAAGCCAATTTGATCGATTCATCGTTGCTTACCATATTATAACAATAAGGTGATTTGTCAATCAACCGCTATCCATTTTATCGAAACATTGGTACATGACATTTACGATATAATGTAAATAGAAAACCTGCTTTTATTTTTTAATGAAGTACGAACTCGTTTAACTAACTATAGAATAATGCGGTCACTATCGAGAATCAGTATCCAATTCCAAGGTGAATGAATTATCGAGAGTTATATTAATTACATATTTGTTTCAAAGTTCCATCAGTGCGGTTGTTGTTTGATATATGGATAAAGTGAAATGAAATGAACATACAGAACAATTCACAAGATTTCGTGCAACAGTCCATAATTTGACCTTGTTTCTATCAACCATGTAACCGATGAAGACGTTTCGTGATGTTATAGGTACCATAATTGGATTGGTGGATTTGAAAGAATTCTTTGATTCAATGAATGAATGAAAAATAGAGCGAAACGAATGTGGCTTCTAGGAGGACCCGTATCTTCCGACAATAAAAAAATAGAGCATTTTAATTTGGTAAAATCACAAAAAATCATCTTGCATATTCGAAGGTAATACAGAACATTTCAAGCACTGTAAAATACATCAGGATCATCGTCTTTCTCGATGAGGAGTCTTTCTCAACAATAATGTTGTTTTCATTATTGTTGACATTTGCGAGTGTTCTTTCATATTATTAAAAACAGAATTTTATGCTTCATCTAGGTAATTGCTATGGAATAATAAAAAAATGGAATACATTCGAACACACCAAAATCAATCTTTGATTCTGAGATGCCCAATCCACCTTATCTTTACAACGAAATCAATCGTGTGATAAAAAACTGAATGAAAGTGAGCCAAGGTAAAAATAAGTGAAACAAAATACGGTTGCAATACATAGGTGACTCCATTTTCAAGTATTCCTCAAGTTTATATTTGAAATCATCGATACCTCATTACGCTATAAGGTAGAACACGATTAAATTTTCACAGAATTTATTGTCTTCGCGACATGTTTCGATACACTGTATCTTTTTCAAGCGAATGTATTACAAACACTAAATTATTCTGCTATAAGGTAGACACGATTGAATTTCCACAAAATTTATTGTCTTCGCGACATGTTTCGATACACTGTATCTTTATCAAACGAATGTATTTAAACACAGTGTTTAAATACATTCGTTTGATACAGATACAGTGTATCGAAACATGTCGCGAAGACAATAAATTTTGTGAAAATTTAATCGTGTCTACCTTATAGCATAATGACTATGGATTTCCATCAAGTAAAGGCCACCTCAATCCAAAAAAAAAACTAAATTATTCTTTGTTGAAAGCTCCTTAAATACATCAGGGCCTACTCTAATTATCCCTGATTCCTAGAATAATACAACTGATACTGATGATGATTCCTAAACATATGAACTGATGCTGATTCCTGAAATTATGCAACTGATACTGATTCCTAGAATTATTATACACTGATAATGATTATGATATCTGAACATAGTTACTACTTATTAATTGAATAAGTTCAACAAAGGGGAACTATTGAGATCCAACTGATCATTCAGCAAACAATTTGAATTTTTCAGTTTATTGATTTCCGAAAATTCTAAATAATCAAGTCTAATGCCCTTATTTTCAACATGCAGAATTTCGAAATTTTTATCGAAGTCATGGCCTTCCTCCAAAATGTGATTGGCATATATGATGAATGAGTTGTTTTCTTTTCATAATTCATACGATGTTCACGAATGCGGCTTTTGAATGATCTACCTGTCTGGACAATATATACTTTGGAGCAAGATCCACAATTCAATTTATAAACTCCCGATTTTTCATATTTTATTGTTTTATCTTTGTTATTCTTGATAAACCTTCCCAACGTGTTATCTGTTCTATATGCTACTCTCAAATTTTGTTTATGCAAAAATGAGGCTATTTTTTCCGTAGCAGCTCTTGAATAAGTTAAAATTCAATAATTATTGTCATGGTTCCTCAAAGTGGGGTTCACTTCTTAGATAGCTTTTCTATGTAGTTTTTTAGCAAGAATATTTTCTATTGGTTCGACTTGATATCCATTGTTAACTGCTATTCGTTTTATGATATTTAATTCTTTGTTGAAATTGTTCACAGAAAGAGGAATATTTACTAATCTGTGTATCATACTATGGTATGCTGATATTTTATGTTTATATGGATGTACCGAATTATTATGAATAGTAATATCAGTGTGGGAAGGTTTATGAAAAATAGCAAAGTGGTGGTTGGTGTTGGCTTTACCTATTGTCAAATCTAAAAAATTCATTGGATTTTCTGCTTCCATCTCTATTGTGAATTGAATATTTGGATGAATAGAGTTAATATATTTATGAAATGTATCTAATTGCCTGTTGGTGCCTTTTTAAACAAAATATAACGTCATCTACATATCTGTACCAATACAAAAACTGTTGCGAGAGTGGATGCTTATGAATTATATTTCCCAGATTGTCCATGAAAATTTCTGTCAGTAGAGGACTCAGCGGATTTCCCATTTTCAAACCTTCAGATGAAGAGTATACTTCATTGTCAAATTGAAAGTAATTTTGTTCAAGACATATCGACAAAAGGTCTAACATCTCTTGTTTAATAAGCGGGTTAACATGATTTTTATCTAGTAAACCTTCGACTAAGAGTAGGGTATCTTCTGGAGGTATACTAGAGAAAAGATTTTGAACATCAAATAATATTAATTTTGCTTTATCTGGAACTGTTACATCCTGTATTTTAATTATCAAATCATAAGAATTTTCAAAGCTGAATTTCGGTTCAAATTTAGAATAGTTTGTTATTGAATGTATTAGCTTTCTTGATAACTTGACTGACGGTGCTGTAACAAATATGTAATGATAATTCTAGGAATCAGCATCAGTATCAGTTGTATTATTCTAGAAATCAGGGATAATTAGAGTAGGCCCTGATGTATTTGAGGAGCTTTCAACAAAGAATAATTTAGTGTTTATATTACTTATATACTTGTCAAAAAACTTGATTAACTGAATTTCAATGAAAATCCCAATAGTTTTGTCAAATATGTGAACAGTAATGAATTTGTCGGTTCAAATATTTCAGAACTATAAAATCAAAGGATTCATGAATGGAAAATGTTTTTGTTCTAATGTGGTTTTCAATATTTCGGAGTGAAGTAACTGTTCGATACTTATGCATACGAATAGGCCTAAATACTAGAATCCATAAAGTTTTCGTTATGGAAATACACTTTGACGAATTATTTTTGGCATTCTTCTTCGTCGAATAAAAAAATAAAGATCACCCCTTCTATGAAAGAAGTAAAATCAAAACTTTTTTACAATTTTTTTGATCAGTACGTGTGCATCATTCAAAGACGTTGTTTGATTCATTAAAAAAAAAAGAGGCCATGTGAAACAGCCACTCCCATGCCTATAGCCAAAGACGGGCACTGGGTTACTTAAAAAAATTTACACCAACAGTTTTTGACCAGTGAAATGCATATTTCGTCTGGCGTTACCATGTCATTTTTTTCCTCGAATTATATATACCTAGTGGAAATTTTTTACATTAGCAGAGCATACTTTGTTTGATATATCATGTCACTTACTCTGAGCAGAAGTTTGAAAAATGTATTGTTGAAATTCGGCACAAGATCAATTTAGCGGACTAATGAAAATGCAATATTAATACACATCTTCATTTACGAGCCACTAACACTTCTATATCACTATTATCATGTTTAAAAAAAATATCTATCCTTTGTTGCTTTGAGTACGGATCTTGTGAGGCCTTGTTGTTTCATTACTGGCATTTCAGGGCGTTGGTACTTATTTTCCTCAAATGTTCGCAGATAATTCGTTATTTTTCGAATCGGGTGAAGCTGAAATGAATAGAAATTTGGGGTTGTATTTATTGGAGGTGGAATCGGGATATTTACTACAATTATTTCAAGTACTCATTGCTGAACTAAAAAACTTACCAAACTTTCAAGTTGTCCTTGTGATTAGATTTGATTGATCACGTGTGTACCTCTCTTCATCGTCCACGTTAATTGAAATGTTTCACAAGAATACCAGGAGGTAGCAGACGGCGGTGGCCTTTTTAGCAACGTACGCAACATAAATATAACGTGTTGAAAATCTAGATTATATTTCTATGCAACTAAAGTAGGTACAATGAGTAACTTCGGTAGTTTCGTGACTGAATCGATTAATTTTGTTAAAGCTCACACAATAACCTAAATCAAAAGTGACAAAACAAAGCAATTTCGATGCAATTGTTAAATCTGTAATGTAATCCGAAGCCTATCTTGACTTACTTCGAGAGACTGAAGCATGAAATTCAAATAATCTGTTGAAATTCAATATGTGTGAAATTTTCTTACCGAATACCACGCGTACTCGAATTATCCTTGGATTTTTCTTGAAATATTTTGAGGAAATTAATTTTCAAAATTCTGGTTAGCTTGAAAAAATTTTGGAATTGATTCAAGCATTACTGGTATCACGAGTGAAAACAATTTTTCTTGCCAATGTGTATACCAAGCACATGAAAATGGAATCAAATTGATAGCAAACACAATATCCACACAAAGCAAAATAGAGAGCTATTCGTAGAAAAATTCCACTCACCAGAATAATATTTCATTCCGACCCATCGAACTGAAAATTATCTTCTGAGCTATATATAAATTACTGTATACTTTCAGTAGAATCTTCAGAAATTTCCGAAATATTCAACTCGTGACAAGTCTGTCATCAGTTTCAACTGAGCTGTCTCATCAATTGGGAAATCAATAGAGAACGAAAATATTGTGAATGCTCAGTCGGTTCGCTTGGTTTGAATAAAACATCAAACTTTTGCTAGAACACGGTAGAGGTTGTCATTTAACATTACTCCACGTAATTTGACAGAGCCCCTTCCGACAGCAGTTTTTTCTGTTACCAAGTTACATTTGGACCGTACTACAACGAAAATTCAAGGTCGTCATTCACAATTTCCTCATTTCATATTTTGTCAAGTTAAAAAGACCAATAAATGTCTTTTGTCGAAGATATACGGTAACCTTTGAATACTACGTCTCGCTCTAAGATTTTTTTTCAACATATGATTAATGGTGGTGATTCATTTTCTCTTTCAGACTAGACTTGAAATGTGCAAGTCATTACATATAGTTGACATGGGTCAGCTACGTTCCTACATCGTATGTATTTCAAAATGATTAATGGAAATATGGAGATGTGTTTTGTGGTGGTTATGAAGTTGTTTTACGTGTCAACATTATTATTATATTGTTCCCTCGATTGATATATTTCTTTATCGAATGTGATACGTGAGTCAAACACTGTTAATGATTGTGTATTGAAAAAAGTGAGTTCAACAGGTTCAACAAGTGTAATTTTCGAAACGGTGAAGGATGAAACCTCAATTGTTCAATTGATATAAACTACCGAAGAGAAACTTCCATGAATGAAATTGTTTCGCTTCTTTCTAATCTCAGTTCATACCTATCTGTCTGCATATAATTCCCTGTAACGTCAGTGCATACTCCTTAGCCTGAAAATGATAACTCATTATAAACTCTCTTGCTCAGCGATCTGTTTTCGATATAAGAGCTGAACTTTAAAACTCCTTGCCGAGGCAGGTTTTTCTTCAGGCTTCCGCTTTCTGTACGGGGCTTCCCTTCCGTGTAAATCTGTATATATATTATTTCAGCAATGTATACCTAGATGCTTGCTTAAGATCAATAGACAAGAAATGGGATCGCATTGCTCAAATTTGTAACATACAAAAACATACTTTCTTTGAACTTATAACTTTTCTATTTAATAATACTCACTTCTCTTTTAATGGAAAAATTCACAAACAAACTTTCGGTACCCCTATGGTTGCAAAAATCAGCCCTATTTTGGCAGCTTATGTGATGGATGACCTGCTGGACATGGTCCTGCAAGTCCTACCTTTTAACCTTTTTTTCATAAAAAAAATATGTTGATGATATTATTTTGGCCCTCCCAAGGGATGGAATATCTGAGATAGTGGATATCTTCAATAGTTACGACCCCTTCATCCAGTTTACCATTGAAACGGAAAACGAAGAACATTGGGTTCCGTTCCTTGATACCAAATTTATCAGAACTTCTGATAACAGAATACTCATTGATTGGTATCGCAAACCTCTCAGTTCTGGCAGATTCCTCAATTATTTGTCATACCATAGACAATCAATAAAAGTGAACTTGGTCCGTCAGATGAAGAATCGTATTATCCAGATTTCCGATCCCTCCTTTCATAACAAAAATTTAAACATTTTACATCAGCTTTTTATCAATAACTCCTATCCAGATCCCCTTTTAAAAAAGATCTTGTTCAGCACGTCTCTCCATGACCTCAATTCTAATAACAATCTCCAATCTCACACTGTAACAAATGAGACCAATCCGCCTCAGATTTTCTTCACCTCTTTGCATTTTATTTGTGAAGTCACTCCCAAACTGACAAGAATTTTTAGAGACATCAATGTAAAAATCGCACATAAAACTTCACTTACAATTAATAATCTGTTCTCCAAACTTAAAGATAAAACTCCCTTTCTGCTTCAATCGAAATTGGTTTATTCAATTCCTGCGATAACGAATATATTGGTCAAACTTGCAGATCTCTTAAAAATCGAATTTTATCACATAAAAGCGATAGTAGGTTACATCCTGAAAGATGTGCCCTGAGTAACCATGTTTACAAAGATGGACATATCATGGATTACAATTCAACAAAAATTCTTAGTATTGAAAAAAATGAGTCTAAGCGGTTGTTCTTGGAAATGGCGTTTATCTCTCAATCAACATAATGCCTTAATAGAAGAACTGATATTAAACACCTCAGTGGAATCTATGCATATCTACTGGATATTGATAAAAATTTTCGACATTTTGCAAACAACAATAATTCTACTAATCCAAATTAAAAATCATTATTTTTTTTTCATTTGTTGTAGAATAGTTTTCACATAATGATTATAATCTTTTTCCAATTCCATTCTGATTCAATGTCAACATCCTTTCTAGATGTTCCGTACTTCATGTCAACTCTGTCATTTCAAACTCCATTGTCAATGTCATTCATAATTCATATTCAACCGTTAATGATCGACTTTTATGTGTATTCACCTGTTGAATATGCAACTATATTTTTTTAATTCTGTTAATATTTTAATGGCGTTCTAAACAATTTACTTGGTGTAAAATTTTAATATTGGACTGTGAACATATTTTTCGTCTGTGACATGTTATATCACTTTACCAACGTTTTCAATACGACTAACCTCAAATACAGTAAGGTTCTTGTTACTGTTTATTTGATGTGATAACTTAAAATAATAATTTGTAGCTTTTCCCTGAAGATGGTAATAAACATTATCGAAAGAGTACACTTCTGTTCTGCTGTTCACCCAGAAAAACTACAGTTTTGTTAAATATATATATATATATATATATATATATATATATATATATGCGAAATTGGTATTCTGGAAGTTCTGAATGTTACTGCTCCTACGTGGCTAGCAACTGTTGTTTGAAAAACTTCTGCTAGTTTTTAAATGATTTCTCGGTCGTAAATTGTAGCCGATATGATTTGCTCCCTCAGCCGTCGGATTGATTATGGTTGTCGGACTTTTGGCTAATGACTGTTCAGGTAGTAACGGTCGGTCTGGTTTGTGGTGACCTGCATCCACCGAAGGACCATTTCCTGAACTGTTATTCTTTTTGTTGATGAGGGCCCTCCAGACATTTGGAATATTTTGGAAGTCGTCTCTTTTGTTTATTTCTCCATGTTTTTCTATCTCGATGGCTTCCCTAATTTGGCGTGTTCTGAAATGGTTCACCTGCGCTATTTGCTTTGCTGCCTCGAAATTTATTTTGTGGCCCGTCTGGTGGTGGTGTTGAAACAGGGCGGAAGATGTTTGTTTTGTCCTTATACTATTTTTGTGTTCCTGCACTCTAGCTGACATTCTCCTATTCGTCTGGCCAATATATTGCTTATCACAGTCCCTGCATGTGATGCTATATACTCCTTGGTTTTCGAGAGGGATCCTGTCCTTTGGTCTCGGTAAGCAAGACGAAATGGTCCTTTGAGGTTTGAAGACGGTTCGTATATTTTGTTTTCTCATTAGTCTTCCGATTTTGTCGGTGACTCCTTTGATGAAAGGTAGTGTCACTGATTTTCTGGGTTCTGGGGGTCCTCCGTCCTAGTTTTTCTTGGCTTTGTTTGCGCATGGATTGCCCTTCTGATTGAGTGTGTTCCATGCCATTTTGTTGAAGTGCTTTTGATGTCTCTGCTAGCTCTGCTTGTCTATTTGTTGTTTCCGTCAGACGAAAAGATCGGGACACCAGCGTGTTGACTACGGATTGTAGTTGTGTGGGGTGATGGTGGGATTCGGCGTGTAGGTATCTGTTTGTGTGGGTGGGCTTTCGATATACTGTGTATCCTAAAGTGTTGTCCGGCTTTCTGGTTATCAATAGGTCTAGGAAAGGTAGTTGTCTATTTTCTTTTAATTCCGTAGTGAACTGTATGCGCTGATTCAAGCTATTCAGATATGCCACGAAGCGAGTCAACTCTTCTTTTCCATGAGGCCAGATGATGAAGATGTCGTCTACGTATCTCTTCCATAGCGTCGGTTTCTGTTGAGCATTTCGTAGTGCTTTTTTCTCGAAATTCATCATGAACAGGTTTGCTACAACTGGGGATAAGGAAGAGCCCATGGGAGCTCCTTCTATCTGTTTGTAGAATCTGTTGTTGAAGATGAAATAAGTGTTCATCATGCAGTGTTTCGTCAATTCTGTGACGTGATGTGGAAAGTCTCCTCTTTCTTCGATCATTGACAAAGCTTCTTGAATGGGAACGCTGGGATACAGGGACTTGATATCTAGGCTGACTAGGATGTCGTTTTGGTTCAGTTGGAGATTTTTTATTATCTCTACCAAGTGTTCTGAATTTTTTACATAGGAACCTGCTGTTTCTGTCACGGGCTGCATTATCTGTGCCAAGTATTTTTCCAGCTTCTGAGTTGGAGAGTCGAAGGCACTCACTATTGGTCGTATGGGTACGCCTGCCTTATGGATTTTGGGAAGGCCGTAGAGTTTCGGGCATTTGCTTGATTTCTCTCGGGGTATAATTTGGTTTCCTGTAGACCGTGTGGGTGAAGGAGTCATTGGTTTTTGTGATAAGGACATCTAAGAATGAAAGGGAAACCAACACACACAAACCGATACCTTAACGCAAACTCCCACCATCATCCAGCACAAACCAATTCCATTGTGAATTCCCTCATCCACAGATCCATCAACCTCACAGACCTCCATAACAAACCACAGGAACTAGCCCAACTTAAATCAGCCCTTCTTCAAAATGGATTCACAGACCATCAAATTGACAGATCCATCCGCCGCCGTCAAACTTCTCAATCCATTCCCAGAGACCCAACAGACAACAACGTTCCCCACAAAGCTTTTCTTCCCTACATTAAAGGTGTTACTGACAAAATCAGCCGAATTCTCAAAAAACAGGACATAAAAACGATATTTACAGCCAGCAACAAAATCTCCACATTCCTCCGCTCCCCCAAGGACAAAATTGTCAACGAATCACAGGGTATATATGAAATACCATGTTCCGATTGCCATAGAACATATGTAGGCCAGACCAACAGACGTGTGACAAGTAGAGTATACGAACATCAACTTGCTGTCCGAAAATCAGACCCATCTTCAGCTCTGTCCAAACATCATCAAGAGACAGGACACAATATAGACTTTGCGAACACTAAGACCATCGCCACAGCAAAAACACTACAAGCTCGTATAATTCGCGAGGCCATCGAAATCGAGAAGCGACCTTTCCTGCTTAAATAAACGTGACGACGGCCAGAGACTTCCAACTGCATGGAAACCCCTAATTTCCAGATGCCCAGTCCCCACCAAGACATCCGACGGTCCTTTAGTAACACCCGCTGCTATAAATCCTACCCAACATCCCTCGATACCTCAGTTCGATCTGAGGAGTGGGCAGATTGAGACCTTAGAAAGAACTCGTGACGAGACCTGGGGAGTAGGCAGATTGAGGCCCCGGCGTCAAGTCACAAACCCTTGCCCCCTGTGACAACACCTGAGAAGTAGGCAGATTGAGACCTCAGCGTGAAGTCACATTCACCTCTTGAAAATGGCTCCAAAATCGGAGCCGAAACGTCGAGAACAAAACTCCAGACGCGGTTCAACACACAACTGACCGCGGAAACCTATCCGAACATATATATATATATATATATATATATATATATATATATATATATATATATATATATATATTAATGTGAGAGTGTGATTCTGTTTATGAATATTTTTATTCATTTAGGAAATAAAATTAGGAGTTGAAGTTGTCGTTGATGACAGCTAAATTACTTACTCTCATCACTCTTATGTATAAATATTTGTTTGTTTCAGCAGCTCAGCTCAGTTGAAGAAACATGCAGTCTCTTTTCTCAAGTTGGGTTCCAGGAAAGGTCGCCAAATATGTTATTTGTTGTACTTATAGCAATAAATAAAATTTTCAAATATTCAAAATTATGTTTTTTATTTTATCAAATTCCAAAAGAGACGCAATAAATTGAGATATTCTCCAAATGAAATCTAATATTCACCTACTCTGAGCTAGATACCTTATCTACTAGCCTGCTGATGTCAAGTTTAACTGAAAGCTATGAATGGAACGCACTCTAGCAGAATACTCAATAAATTTCAAAATCTTCTGCTCGGAATGGATTTCGGAACGTTCTGTTGTGACAATGTGAAATTATTCTTTGGTTATTGTAGAATTCATACAATTGTTAATATTTACAAAAGATAATACGAAAAGTATCAAATAATTAATAATAGTGAAATGAAAAGTTCAAAGAAAGGCGTTAAAAAGTTCTCTTGGTGATTTATGCGAGGAAATGAAAGTTTGTTTGATATTCACGATTTCTAATTCGAAGAAAACCGTTGTCGTGGCTCAGCCACGACAGATGATTACTTCAAAGTTGCAAGGAAGTTCTCCTCATATGGTAATGAGGAATAAATACCTTGGATGATGCAGGTGACGAAGTATTCTAGAGTGATGAAATTTTTTCAACCCTGGATTTCCTTTACTGGATCAGCATGACAGGTAAAACTTTTATTTCTCTGCTACTTTCATACTTTTCTGAGTTGATATAACTGGGATTACATTCAATTTTCGTAGTTTTACTTTACAAATTTCCAATTTTTGAAATGCCGTTACAAATTTCTAATTTACTTTTTTTTTCCCAAGAAACAATCTCCTCGATACACAACTTTCATTGCTATGTGTCGTCATACTCGTCTTTTCGAGGCACTCGCGAATTCTATCAAAAATTTTTTCACGCACTTTGGTTTCTATACTTTGTTCAACCATCCTTTGCCGTTTCGTCATACGTTGTCCAACTTTATCCCCCATTCATGAAATAGATGAGACGGAATTATGACGTCATTAACGTATGTCTTATTTAATCGTCAATTTTATTTGTCATTTTTGACAGTTCAGTTATCATAGTTTGATTTGTTCTGTATTTTTGGTCATTTTCGCCTTTTCAGTTGATTTTCCATTGTCAAAATGTCTTTCCGGTATAATGAGAAAGAGCAAAGCTCAATTTTGAAGTTGACTACTTTTGAAGAGAAAGAGATGCTGGAGTGCCGCTTTTACCGTTAAATGCAGTCTACAACGCATGTATCTACCTATGTTATGCAAAATGTAAGTTTTTATTGATTTGATTTTATAAAATTCTACAGCGTGTTGCTGATGCTCTAGAAATATCTATTAGAACTGTTCAAAGCTAGGTTAAATTTTCAGAATGCTGGATTGCCTCGGATTTCGATAAAATTGTTAGAGGAGCTTCAGAATATCTGAAAATGGATGAAAAGTACAAAAATTCGGCGCGGAAACCACAGCAAGTTCCTTTTCAAAAGGAAAAAAGGGTAAAATTTTAGGTTATGTAACGAAAAAATCACTTTTGATGTGTCACTTTACTCACCATTTTCTGTAAGAAAACATATCTAACTATATTTTTCTGCAAGAAATATAACCCGAATGTTCATTTATAACTTTCATTCTTTGCAGATTTCCAATTAAAATTTCATAAAAATGACGACTAGCTGTATTAATTCCGACTTCGATTGAATTGGAGCGACGTTGTCAGATTGTGAATTATATTCAACAATTTCATATTTGAATGATTCGTACAGTTTATTTATTGATCTTTCGTGGTGTTGGTTCTACCTCTTTATGGTTAGTATAGATATCATGAAATTTTTTTAAAATATTTTTTCCGAGAAAGTTTTTGTACCCGTGTACTTATTCATTAATCAAAAAAGGATTGGGAATTCAACATAAGGAGTACTCCCTCTGGTGTCAAATTTTGAAACTATTTATAAGTACATTGAAATCGTTGTTTACGTTTAAATTCCTATGATTCTGTGCATTCTGGTCGTTGTTTTTGTATATTTTTGTGATTATTATTATATGATACGTAATAAAAATCTTGTACATGTATATGGTGGATATTCAGGATATTCTGTTTCTGTTGACTGTTACTAGTTTTCAGATGTAAAATGAGTGCTTCAAGTTCAAACCATTATTGTTGTGTACCTCAATGTGACTCTTGGGCAAAACGGCAAAGTAGTACTGGAATAAGTTTTCATCTTTTTCCGCGGGAAAATGAAAGAAACGTTATAGTGCAGACTAGTCTAGGATTAAGAGAGTCTATAGACAGACGGCGGGCCTGGATATATCTCCTGAAAATAGGAAAACCGGTGTCTAACTTCATGAAAGTTTGTTCTCGTCATGACTATTTGCCATTCACGTAATCCATGTATTCTAGCATACTCAACCATATTCCAGGCATTATTTCTTACAAAGAAACAATCTGAATCTAACATATATTACCAATTGAGGCTTTTTTCATCACTTTTGATCCGAGAGAATGATAAATTTAGTGTTCCTGGATGTGAAAGAAAAGAATTGTGATTATTGTGAATCATTTCAGCCCACAAAATAAATGTTTTTTGCAAGGTGATTAATACATACAAGATTCCTTCAAAGAAGAAGAAATCATTTCACTTGAGTCTTGAAATGAAAAATAGTGCATGAAAAAACTGAAAACTAAAACAAAATGAAAATATTCAAAGATAAACCGTAAAAACCCAAAGACAACAATGATAACAATGTACTCGAGAGTGGTTCGAATTTTTGCCACTTTGGTGCTGGCATCTAATCTTGAATTGCCAATTATACGACTGATTTTCAATCTAGAATATCGAGAATCGATCTCGTTCTACCCACAGTCTCCGAACATACCCGAATGCCTCAACTTTTACAAAATTCGTCCTTCTTGTCGATAGGTCCACGATGAATGTGTTAGGTTGTTAGGTTGGGTCAGGTTAGTTAGGTTTGGTTGGGAGCATGTCGTTGCACCCACATTTCGTTCTACCCACAGTCTCCGAACATACCCGAATGATTCAACTTTTGCAAAATCCATCCTTCTTGTTGATAGGTCCACAATGAATGTGTTAGGTTAAGTCAGGTTAGTTAGGTTTGGTTGAGATCAATTTAATTAAAAAAACATTTGTTTTTCGCAAAGTTAGTTAGGTTTGATTGGGAAAGATTCAATAAAAGTATTACATTTTACGCGAGTTTAGTAGTTTTGGCTACATTAGATATAAGTACTTGATTTATGAATTTGGCAACGTTGTTTGAGATTCGAAACGGTCTAGAGCTGTCAAAATGACGGTACAAACTATAAACTATATTGCTTTGTCTGTTTCTCACCACCTCGAAATATAATAAAAATCTTCACTTGGAGGATGTATGGGCACATTTTCTTAATAAATTCAAAGAATGGTGTGCGTGAATAATGTTCTATCGGAAAATCGGGTATGTACACTGACAAAATAACAGTTCAGAGTAGAATTTCGGAATCTGGATTGAGTGCTTATAAACATTTTCTTTTCAGAAAAATGACTTTTTCATGGTTTCCGCGCCAAATTTTCTATTTTTTCATTCATCTTGAGCCCTTTTAAACGTTCTCCAAAATTTTTGTGGAAATTGGACGCAATCCAGGATTCTGAAACTTTCTCAAAACTAGCTACTAGTGGAATGGAAACAGATAACGACTACAGAATCAAAATGCAATAAGAACACGAGTGTATGCGATGTATTCTGCAGGTAGGTACATACAAATAATAATTTTGAGGTTGAGTGTGAAATAACGTTCAACTAATATGAGACAAACGTTAAACAACAGAATACGTCGCTGATTATGACGTAACGGCAAAGGATGGTTGAACAAAGTATATCACCTTAACCTATTATTATTTATCAAAGTTTACAAAAATTCGGGTAAACATGAAATGAATAGTTTGGAGTTATATCCACTATAGGTGGAATCGGCATTACTACTTTGATTATTTCAAGTGCTCATTGCTCAACTAAACTGAAACTAAACTCAATATTAATTCACGTAATTTAACAAAATACCTTTCGACTGTTGGAAAATCAGTCACCGAGCAATTTTTTTTCCAAGTTAGAGCTGAACCGTACTACAACGAAATTTCGAGGTCGTCATTAACAGTCACACCTCATTTAATTTTTTTGTTGAGTTGAAGAGGGCAATGAATGTCTCTCTTCGAAGATTTACGGTACCTTCTAGAGACTACGTGTCGCGCAATTATTTTTTTCCACCATATGATTGATGGTGGTGATTTATTTTCTCTTTCAGACTCGACTCGAGAAAGTGCAAGTCATGTGAACATACAGTCGACATGGGTCAGCTACATTCCCGTATATCGTATGTATTTCAGAATGAATAATGAAATTGTGGAGATATTTTTTGTAGTGGTCATAAAGTAGTTTTGCGTGTCAACATTATTATATTGTTCCCGTAAATGATATATTTCTACATTAAACGTGATACGTGGGTCAAACAGTTTTAATGATTGTGTGTTGAAAGAGGGAGTTCAACTAATAAAATTGCCACAATTATCTGTCTGCTGAAGCATAAAGGTACGTGTCGACTAGCAAGTTATTTGCGACAGTTCTTGCGAAAGTGCTTTCTACAAGGGTGTCCACATGAACGCATATATTGAGGCAAGTTACTCTCTGCAAATATCTGCGAGAGAATTCTCTCATGTGGAATATTCTTCTGCAAGCGAAAATGTTTAGTGAAAATGTCGGCTGCAACTAGGTGTGCTGCTGCTACTCTAATAATGGTGTCCTAAAAAAAGAAAAGACAAAGAAAAAAAAAAGTGTGGGTACGAAATTGGATCTTAAGACGATGCACTCTAGGTGTTTGTGAAACATTGCTG
Source organism: Zygogramma bicolorata (assembly GCA_032362365.1). Taxonomy (NCBI): domain Eukaryota; kingdom Metazoa; phylum Arthropoda; class Insecta; order Coleoptera; family Chrysomelidae; genus Zygogramma; species Zygogramma bicolorata. The sequence continues at coordinate 85,198 of JAVJAQ010001197.1, read as the reverse complement.
AATGAATTAAGAGATGAAGATCCTAAAGCGCTTACAAATTTCCTTCGTATGAATATTGAAGATTTCAATTATCTTTTGGAATTAGTCAGCCCCATGCTGAATTATGAATTGCACTTTGTTTTTTCATTCTGTTTCTGTAATCTTTACTGTGTACATCCCAAATTTCGGGACACAATTCCCAACGTGAAATTAGTTCAATTGTTTCTGACCTCGTCCAACACTTTTTTTCCGCCATTTTTGTAAACTATCGGTACTCTCGCAACAAATTTCGAAACGCTTCCGAAAGTTGAACTTTCTCTCGGACACTATACTACCAAGCGTATACACCTGTTGCTGCAAAAACTTGCTGATAGTCACTATCGCAAGTATATCGAGCTTGCCTATCAACTCTCCGGTGTGTTTACACTAGTCCAGAGAGCTGCTCTCGCAAGATCTGTCGCAAATAACTTGCTAGTCGACACGTACCTTAACGTTAAGTCGTTGGTTTATTTCCATAAGCATATTTTCTATTTATATTATTGTTTATCATTCTAATCTTGGTTGATTTGAATCTGTCAGTTCGTTTCGCGTTTTATTTCGAGGGAAGATTCCTCTGATGATAATTTTTCTTCATCCTATTCGGAAGCATCGATTGTTCGGTCTGCCGCTGGATGGCGATAGTATGAGGTTCTGCCTTTAAAATTATTTACTAACTAGTCTTGTGCGCCTATTTAGAGAAACCCAGATGAAAAAAACTACGTGGAGTTCAATACGATTATTTGAAGTGGCCTTTCTGAACGGTTGTTAGAAAAGTTCTGTGCTTTTAATTTTTATTATATCCGGTAAATATTTTAGAACCTCAGGGGCCTTTCCGAGGAATTCAGTGATTGTTTACTGGAACCTTGTTGCCTGGTCTAGGTGAGAAAATACACATGTTAATGTGAAATACGTATATTTTACTATTTTAGCGACCTTCAGTCGCCGCCATGATAGCAGGGTATTTATTCAATATTTTGTTCTAGAATATTCTTCCTGGACATAATTTAACGTACAACAACAGCTGGCAAAATCGAATAAACCTGTTCAGCAGTTTTCTTCTGTTTGGTTTCGAACATTTTTCCCACTCCCTTTCATCTGGCGCCCAACGTGGGGCCAAGCAGATAAAACGAAGATGGGTTTACAAAATTCTCCCTACAATTTGAGAAACCGCCAGGTATCTGAACAAAAACAGCAAGATTGTTTTATCCACTGCCGCCGAAGGTAACCCAAACGTAAACCAAGGTAGGACAAACAATCTTTTGACCAATGAACATCATACTCCTTTACGAGGTAGGACTAGTATGCCTCCTTTGGATTTCAATTTTCCACCACCCCTTCCGGGTGTAAAGCCAATCCATCCTCCAACTGTGGGTCTACCGCCTAGGTTACATCCTGATGACATCGCTCAAATAGCCACAGAAGTTTACAATATGTAAAGTTTAGTTCCGCACAATGCTAATAATTTTAATGCTAGCAATTCTTTAGGTACTACTAAGAACAACTTGCAACATAACAGTACTGTTAACCTAGGAAATGCCGAAAATGTACAATATAATGAAGGCAGCAAAGTTCTTGCCGGTTTTCAATGATTCGGTTGAACTCCACCCGGTAGATTTCATACTAAATTTAGAAGAAAATATAAATACTTTTCAGATTCCCTTCGCTCGCCTAAAATGTTTGATTAAAACTTTGTTAGAGGATTCAGCCAAAACCTGGGGTGATGCTTTCTTAAGCTCGTTCAGTAATTACGAAAATTTCAAAAAAGAGTTTCTACTCCAATTCTGGGGCCCTAGGAAACAACTAAATATTAAAAGAAAATTGGAAAATTTTAGGTTTCATGAGAATGAAGGTTCTTATCAGAACCACTTCAATAAATGTGTAGCTATGTCTCGATATTTGGAACCTCCTTTCTCAGATCAAGAAATTATATCACTAGTTACAATACATTTTCCTCCAAATGTTTCGGCAGCTCTTGCAGGCGCGCAAACTTTATCCGACACACTTGATAGACTTCGTCAGGCCGACTTTTACTTTAATCGCGAAGGTCGTTTGAGTAGGAATTCGCTTGAAAACAAACCTGCATTTGTCTCTAAAAACAGCGGTCAAAATGGACCGAACAGGGATTTCAAATATAACCCAAATCCAAATAAACACATTTCTTCTCTCGAACTAAACGAGGACGCTTTGGAGTCGAAAAACTTCGTGGCTTCCTACCCGATATAGGCTCGCGGATAGGAGCGATTATTAATAGGGCCGATGTGGTGTTGGATCGTCCTGAGAAGGAACTTTTTTCTGATGAATGCGATTTCCAACACATATCCTATGACAAAAGATCCCCGGTCATTACCATATCAGTTTGTGGTTTCTCTTTTCCAGCTTTATGCGATACTGGAAGCCAAATTTCGGCTTTCTCGCAAGACGTTTGGAATCAGTTAGAAAATTTCCATGGAAAAATTTCATTTTTCAAGTGTACGGGGGTAAAAATAATTGGAGCATTCAAAGCAAAACATAGGAAAGCTGTTTTACAAGCACAGCTTGATTTCACTTCAAATTCACATAATTTTTCTCATGAATTTTTATTGATTGTCGATTTGATTCATCCCTTCATCCTGGGGGTCGATTTTTTAAGAAAATTTCACACCCGCGTAGACCTCGGGCGGCAGAGATTGCTTTGTAAAATAAATAACGAAGTGGTAATTATTCCGGAAGTTTTCTATCATCATGAAGGACACCCACCTGACGAAGTTGGTCTTGCCGTAATTTTTAAGGGTTGTTCGAGGTGGGCTTACGAAGTTCCTGCCTTTGCGAACTTTTTGAATTCCGTTGTCCACGAATCGACAGGGTTTTCACCCAACGAATTGCAATATGGTGCGAATCGTCTTGAACTTTTACCTGTTGCGTACAAGTTTTTAGGCGCTGCGCCCCCCTCTGTTCCTTCACCGGAACAAAAGCTATTGCTAGCCGAAGCGACGTTGAAGGGGAAAGCGGCCCGGAGAGCTGAGGCTCAACGCGGTAAACCTTATGCTGAGTTTTCTGTTGGCGATTTAGTTCTGCTGAGGGCGAATACAACTTCATCGGCCTTGAAGTCTTAAACCAAGAAATTTTTATTGCTGTATGAGGGGCCTTTCCGAATAAAAAAAAAAGTAAGTTTTGCTACTTTTGTCCTTGCTTACCCGGATGCCCCCGATGCCGAAAGGGGCACTTTCCATGCGTGCCATTTAAAGCCTTATTTCTGTGCTCCGTAATTTACACGTTCGCATTCAATAGGGGGTCGAGATGAAGCATAACGTTAAGTCGTTGGTTTATTTCCATAAGCATATTCTCTATTTATATTATTGTTTATCATTCTAATCTTGGTTGATTTGATTCTGTCAGTTCGTTTCGCGTTTTATTTCGAGGGAAGATTCCTCTAATGATAATTTTTCTTCATCCTATTCGGAAGCATCGATTGTTCGGTTTGCCGCTGGATGGCGATAGTATGAGGTTTTGCCTTTAAAATTATTTACTAACTAGTCTTGTGCGCCTATTTAGAAAAACCAAGATGAAAAAAACTACGTGGAGTTCAATACGATTATTTGAAGTGGCCTTTCTGAACGGTTGTTAGAAAAGTTCTGTGCTTTTGATTTTTATTATATCCGGTAAATATTTTAGAACCTCAGGGGCCTTTCCTAGGAATTTAGTGATTGCTTACTGGAACATTGTTGCCTGGTCTAGGTGGGAAAATACACATGTTAATGTGAAATACGTATATTTTACTATTTTAGCGACCTTCAGTCGCCGCAATGATAGCAGGGTATTTATTCAATATTTTGTCCTAGAATATTCTTCCTGGACATAATTTATCGTACAACAACAGCTGGCAAAATCGAATAAACCTGTTCAGCAGTTTTCTTCTATTTGGTTTCGAACATTTTTCCCACTCCCTTTCACTGCATAGAAAAATACATGTCATTCCTCAGCCTGAAAATGATAACTCTTTATAACCTCTTTCGCTCAGGGATCTTTTTGCAATAGAACTTTGAAAGTCCTTGCCGGAAAGGTTTTATATATATATATATATATATATATATATATATATATATATATATATATATATATATATATATATATATATATATATATATATATATATATATATATATATGTATATATATATATATATATATATATATATATATATATTGCAGTTGACTATATGCAGATGCTTCATCCAAGCTGTCTAGGATTTTCAAAGATTTTCAAAACATGAAAATTGCAAATAAAACAGTTTCAACTATCAATTCCATTTTTACTTAAGTTAGAGATAGAACGCCTTTGATTTCACAGTCACAATTGGTGTATTGCATTCCTTGCTCAAATTACGAGAAAACTTACATAGGTCAAACATCTAGAACCTTGAAATATCGTATTGCATCACATAAAAGTGATAGATAGCAGACTTCACCCAGACATATGTGCACTAGGTGTTCACGTAAATAGTACTGGCCACAATATGAACTTTTAAAATACAAAAATTTTGACTAGGGAACGCAATCAGTCCAAGAGATTGTTTATGGACATGGCCTTCTTCTCTCAGTCTCAGTCGGACCAATGAATGAAAAAACAGATCTTAATCATTTGAGTGAAATTTATTCATACCTTTTACTTATTGACAAGAATTTTCATAATTTTAACGCTTCTGTCACAAGAGATCCTTCACTCCTTTGAGATCAGTCAATTAGCTGAATGTTACTTCAAGCAGCAGCCAAATAGTTGTTTCCCAAATCTGTCATATTTCAAGAAATTGTCACTTTCGCTTTCTTTTGTCAATTGTCACTAAAATTTAAATTCCTAACCTCCTTTTTTCCTTGGCTGGCCGCAAGTGGTGAATAATTGTCTTTTCAAAATTATTTTTGAATATTCTAGATCAATGTTCACCTGTTTTTTGACGTTCATATATTTGTTTATTCATAAATCACATATGTTCATCCTGCTCTTTTTCAATGTTCAACCTCTATATCGCAACAATCCTCGTTAACACAGTAAGTAGTTAACTTTTCTCCATTTTTCTAAACCAATTTTATAATCCTTGTAGCTTCCCTGAAGATGACAGTATTCACTGTCGAAATATCGGAAATACAGTGTTAAAAGAGTACACTTTTTGCTTGCTGCTTCACCCAATATCTCTCCCCTTGTATATATATATATATATATATATATATATATATATATATATATATATATATATATATATATATGTAGAAATTGATGTTTTCACGGATCTTCGATATGCAAGATGAATTTTTCTGGGTTTTTATCCGTTAGGTATCTTTTGATTTGTTCGACGTTTCGAATTCCATTTTGAATTCATTCTCAAGAACTGTGAGACGAATATCTGTCCATACCGTCCTGGTCAATCACTCCCCTTACGAAGCAACCAAGCAAGAGCAAGCAAAGACTTCAATTGTCTGTTCTCCACGGAAACTGGTATTTATAATGACTCTCCTCAGTCATTATCCGACTTGGTCCGATATTAAGGCTGCATCCTGCCCATCCAGGTATTATGTAGAAATTGATGTTTTCACGGATCTTCGATATGCAAGATGAATTTTTCTGGGTTTTTATCCGTTAGGTATCTTTTGATTTGTTCGACGTTTCGAATTCCATTTTGAATTCATTCTCAAGAACTGTGAGACGAATATCTGTCCATACCGTCCTGGTCAATCACTCCCCTTACGAAGCAACCAAGCAAGAGCAAGCAAAGACTTCAATTGTCTGTTCTCCACGGAAACTGGTATTTATAATGACTCTCCTCAGTCATTATCCGACTTGGTCCGATATTAAGGCTGCATCCTGCCCATCCAGGTATTATGTAGAAATTGATGTTTTCACGGATCTTCGATATGCAAGATGAATTTTTCTGGGTTTTTATCCGTTAGGTATCTTTTGATTTGTTCGACATTTCGAATTCCATTTTGAATTCATTCTCAAGAACTGTGAGACGAATATCTGTCCATACCGTCCTGGTCAATCACTCCCCTTACGAAGCAACCAAGCAAGAGCAAGCAAAGACTTCAATTGTCTGTTCTCCACGGAAACTGGTATTTATAATGACTCTCCTCAGTCATTATCCGACTTGGTCCGATATTAAGGCTGCATCCTGCCCATCCAGGTATTATGTAGAAATTGATGTTTTCACGGATCTTCGATATGCAAGATGAATTTTTCTGGGTTTTTATCCGTTAGGTATCTTTTGATTTGTTCGACGTTTCGAATTCCATTTTGAATTCATTCTCAAGAACTGTGAGACGAATATCTGTCCATACCGTCCTGGTCAATCACTCCCCTTACGAAGCAACCAAGCAAGAGCAAGCAAATACTTCAATTGTCTGCTCTCCACGGAAACTGGTATTTATAATGACTCTCCTCAGTCATTATCCGACTTGGTCCGATATTAAGGCTGCATCCTGCCCATCCAGGTATTATGTAGAAATTGATGTTTTCACGGATCTTCGATATGCAAGATGAATTTTTCTGGGTTTTTATCCGTTAGGTATCTTTTGATTTGTTCGACGTTTCGAATTCCATTTTGAATTCATTCTCAAGAACTGTGAGACGAATATCTGTCCATATATATATAGACATGAGTAGCTGAATGTCTGTTTTGACTCGCTATTTAGTTTTTTTTCGAATCAATGTTTATACATGTATTTATATTCTGCAACAGTATCGTGCTTCTGCCGGAGGAATTCAGAAAAAAACTCTGAATCCAATAGGAGTATTGATAGTTTTCTGTCACAAAACACCCAACAATCTTTGACGAAAAAATATAAATGTAGAAAATTTACTCATTCGCCTATGCATAATTTGATTTGAAAGTATTCGTTACAGTAATAATCCATCCCTCTTGATATCACTTTGTTATTTCGGAGAATTCTATGAAAGCCATTATGAACAGCGGTGTGCGGATCCTGTTACGTTGCATTGTGCATTGAAGTATGTGATTTCTATTGAGCTTTATAGTTTATTATAACGGGATATTTCGTCACAACTCGGATTCTGCCAACCAATTATGCTAATTGGGAACTCTTCTCTTCAGGGATATTTCTCGATTCTAATTACACGCCAGAAATATTTTTCAGGATAAAAAACAGACCGACATAGATTCTTGAGGCACTATGTAGTAAATATGGGACACAGACACTTGAATTATAACAACCATCATTATTTAAAAATAGTAATTGGACATAATTCGTGAATTTGAGTGTGTTTCGACATTCTTTCCACTGGAATCTTATCGTTCATTCGTATTTAGGTTTCTGAAAATAGACTGCACTTGCTTTCACCTTCTGAATTATTTTTCCCATTCTGAAAAATGAATCACATAATGTACCATTCAAAAGCAATATAATTTGGAATATTCGAATGAGGGTAGGTATGAGAAGTTGGTTGACAGATTTTTTTTCATAGAAATGTGTCGACCTGAATATCAGAGTTGATATTTTGCGCAGTTTCTTTGAATAACTTACTGACCTATCCAGGATGACCCGTTAGATATGGTCGCGACGGACCATATGCGATTATGCTATTTTCAATCATTCTAGCCCGCAGGCGACTACCGTCTTCTCACGTATCAGTAGTTCACGGTGATGGAGGTGGCACGGTCGTTCAATTGAATAGTTGATATTCCGTCGCTACCGCTAATGTTCACACTGCATTGATTTTTGCATGAGTCGATAATTATTTTCCAGATCGGTATAAAACGAATGAATTATACCAAACGCAAATTATCGTATGAATCCTACTGAAATGAAACTCAATTATCTCTTTTCGTTTATATACTATACTATACTATAACCTTGTCAGGAGAATAGTAGTGATCCATTCACACAACATAATTGAGCCGGTAACATTTTTGATTTGACTATATTGATCAGGATAAAGGTTTCTTTTATATTTGGGTATTGTAGTCAAGTATTCCGGGCACTTCTTGCAATTCATTTTATATAGGCGAAACAACTAGGAACCTTTCTGGAAGAATCACTTCACATAAAAGTGACTGCAGGCTAAACAAATCTTCTTGTGGACTAGCAGACCATGTTATTTCAAAAGATATATGATCTTTCGAAATGAATTATAAAAATACAAAAATTTCAACGGTTGAACAAAACAAAATTAAGAGGTTATTTCTCGAAATGGTACATATAAGTAAATGTCCAAACAATTTGAATAAAAAATCAGAGATTCAAAATTTGAGCAAAATTTACAGTTACATTTCATCTTTCGATCAATGATTTGTATTCTGTAATTCAGTTGAGATTCTTTACAACTCAACACACTATACATGTCCGAATATTCATTTCCCATCTTTAACAAGTAGTCTGACAAATGTCAATATTTTACAATGCTCTTCTTATGTATTTTATTTCACCAGTTTATTTTATAATCTAACTCTGGTGAGTTTTACTATCATATATTGTATCACTTTTGAACCCATATACTTTGTAGACATTCTTGAAAAAGGAAATAAATTTTCCTATATATATATATATATATATATATATATATATATATATATACATATACGATAGATGTATTAGTGTCTGTATAATTAACAAATAAACGGAATAATTACGGCATTCAGACAGACAAAAGTCGATAAACATCGACGACGCTTCGGTTGAAAGGTACAATTTGGTACTAAGACCATATGATAATGAATGTGTACCCTTTCCATCTAACACCTCCGTCAGTCGAAAACCGCCGAAGGTTCTCGATTGACTAACAATTAACAATGGAATTTGAGATGAATGACTTCCGAAATTTGCGATGGAGAACTCAGGGTCTTCGACAGCTCAGTGGTAGAGCATCCACCTAGAGATCGGAAGATAGTGGGTTCGAATCCCGCTCGAAGAAGTTTATTTTTCTCAAATTCTTATGATTTGTCTGAATGCCGTTATTATTCCATTATATATCATTATTTTATATATATATATATATATATATATATATATAGAATGAAACGAGTTTATTTAGCTCAATAGCTATTTAACAATGTACGTTTCATGATAACTCCATATTGATAATAATCAAATATACTCGGTCAGCACTGTCTGAAAGACTTCGATTACAAATATATCTAGATAAAAGTAATTGAATATTAGAAAGTTTGAAATTTATTGAATTTGTGGGAAAAATTCGATCAATAAAAAATAGAATAACAACAGATCCACTGGCATCTCTCGAAATCAACAGGAAGCGAAAGGTATCGATTACTGTAGAGCAAGTATCCTTATCGTCTTTAAATCTACAGTTCCCGAATTTGAACTTCATTGAAAAAGATCAATAATGAATGAACAACCCCCATGAATCCAACGACTCATGTTCAGAAAACTGCGATGGATGGAATTTAATTTCTGACTCTGGTCGCCAGATGGTGCGAATATGAGGAAGAGAAATAAAATCATAAGAAACATTAGAAAACCTCAACTTTCCAAAAAGTTCAGAAAATACCAAAACGATCAAATGAATGAAATCGGGCAGAAATGATATGGACCGTTACAAAATAGAAATGAAAGAAATGAGAATTTAACTAAAAAAAAACAATGAAAAAATAAAAATCATGAACAAAATATAAAAATTAAAAAAATGTCTACGAAGTTTCGCTGGGTTTTGTCTCGATGTTTCGATAGATTATATCATCAATAGTCATTGATATGGGTTATCGCCAAATGGCAATTACCGCTGAATTTCTCTCCTATACAAGTGGGATATTTTTTATATAAATATCGCCCCACGAGTGCCTTTCAGAAGGCAAAGCCTTGTACGGGCAAGGAACGGCCATTGCATTGTTCCGAGAATGCTCAGTAGTTCAAAGTTACTAAACCCTTCTTCGGTGGTGCGTTTATTATTAAAGTTGAAGGAAAGCATAAAAAACCTACAGTACAACCCACAGCATGTGGAAATTCAGGTCCATTTCTTGTGGAGGCGAATGTGGGGAAAGTCGATACTTTATTATCTAATCCAGAAGTTGAAAGTTGGAGGTCAATTCCTCCTTTCCACATACTCCGCTTGACCTACAGTCGGCTGATGGTTCTGATGTACATACTTCAGCTACTGGGATTGGCTTCTAGGCGATCACCTTCACATTTACTGAGCAGAAAGCAAAGAAACAGTCAGGAAAATTTCTGTTTTGAAAGAATAAAGAACTTGCAACACAAAACATCATCGAATAGTGTTTTTCATTACTGATGACAGAAGAGGTTTTTCACATTTCATATGATAATTTAAAAATACTTTTCTATTTGTATTTCACATAATTCATAGCTAGAATTCAGACGGTTTCATCCTGTTTTCTATCTTTACTCTTTCATGGAATATAACAGAGACCTCTCCAAAAGGGAAGTTAACTTATATTGGCTATGTACAATCCCCATTTCACTGTCTCATCGCCTGAGAGAGATTCCTCCGAAAGCAATGGTGAAGTGTGAAGTACAGTAACATAGACGAGCAGACAATATAATTCGAACGCCGCTTGATAGATGGCGAAATATGTACCTATTCTGTAAAAATCGTCACACGAAGTCACGAAACAAAATGATTTGTGAACTGAAGCCAATTATTGTAGCTGAGTCCTGATATAGGAATGATCCTTGAAATTTGACACCTGAATTAGTTGTACTCAAAATTCGGTGGAAATTTCACTCCAACAGTTTCAGACCAATGAAATGCATATTTTGTTTCGCGTTACCATGCCATCCCAGGTATTTTACTGGGAATTTTTTCCGCAGGTGTAATCCAAAGCGAATTATAGTGTTTTTTTTTTAAATAAGCAGAGATTAATATTTTGTTTGTCATATCATATCACGTACCCACATTGGGCAGAAGTAAACAAAATGTAACGTACAAATTCAGGATTGGAGTAGTTTAGCATACTAATGGAAATCCGATATTGAGCCACATCTTTATTTACGAGGCACTCGACACTTCACTATCTCTATTATTGTGTCAATAAAAGGATACGTATTCATTTCTGCTCCGAGCACGGATCTTGTGAGGCCTTGTTGTTTCATTGCAATACTGGCCTCTAAGGGCGTTGATATATTCCCGTGACACTTATTTTCTTCAGTGTTTGCAGGGAATAATTTGTTTTTCGAATCGGGTGAACCTGAAATTGATAGAAATTTGAGGTTATATTTACTGTAGGTGGAATCGGGATATGAATAAATTTATGTCTTTTCGAAGTTCAAATTGATTGAATTTCAAATTCATATGAGAATAGCAATACGATTCATACTTGTACAATCAGAATGAATATAAAAATAAAATAGAAAATTATATAAGAACATATAAAAAAAATTAATGAATTATGTAGAAATAAAATCTCATCTTTATATCTATAAATGAAAAAAATTAATATTGTAAAAGTGGATGTGTTAAGCCTTGCGTAGATCCAATACTTCCAGAGGTGCATTCTTTTCAATTCGGATGTGATCGGCCACTCTGAATAATGGTTGTCCAGTTGAATGTGGATGAAATCCACTCTTTTGGCAATTTGCAATGGTTTTTAAAGCATGAGGAGTTAATATGAAAAATCCAGTTTCATTATATTTTGGAGAGCATACTATCGCAATTGCTTCCGGTATCAGTAATTGGTAAGGATAATGGGTATGAAGATCAACACTTGAAAGGAATGCAGTTTGGGTGGGGTGAGTGTGAATCCATCCTATTGTTATCAAATTATGTTGATCTTGATAATCAAAAATCTCCTCTTCATTCATTGCCATGCAATAATCTGAGGTTCCTTTTTGTTTTGGAAAAATCATGTGAGTTATAATTAGCTCATTACTTTCGAGTCTTCCTGTTAGAATGCCACATGTCTCAATATTTTCAGAAGTATTACTTTGTGACATGGCTTGGAATATAGTCACCACTTCAATTGGTACCACTATAGGTCTAAGTATATCATACTCCTCTTGGACACTGATTTTTGAGGGCTTTCTGTTGTGGTCTACTGTCGGGAGGTCATGAAAACTTGTGATTGTTGGAGAAACGCTTGAATTATTCAATAATTTCGAACCATATGTTCCAGTTGTAATTTCACATGTAGAGGAAAGCGACAGAGATGAATTTTCCTGGGATGATTGGTTGTTGTGGAAGGCTTCTGCAAATTCTTGAGCAAATCCTTGAGATCGGAAAGAAACGGAAGATGTAATTTTATTGTCGGAATATTGTGATTTGGAGACAAGAGGAATCATGAAAAATTCATCGAGACTTTTGGAATTAGGGATGGTCCCGAAACAAGAAGCTGCATTTCCCCTTTGTATTAAAATACTGATTCTTTGAATCAAGAAACTGGTAGCTCTTGGATCGTTGGTTTCCGTGGTGATTCGATGGCCTATTTCATTTATAAATGTCTTCGCTTGAGGACCAAAGGAGCCGAATGTTTCGATTCCAACTGGATAAAAAATGAAGTTATCTCCTAAACTTGAATATTTCCTTCTCTTCGATGATTCTGCAGAAGTAGCTGCTGAGCCACAGGATACGGATGTTGAAGAAATATAACAAGAAGCCAGAGTATCTACACAAGTAAAATCCCACACAACGGGTTTTCCTCTACGCCAGGGAATCAGACTCATGCCATCTGGACGTTTCCCATCATCGCGACTAGTGCCTGGGGGTTCTAAGATGGAGGGTACTTTAGCTGAAACTAGGGCACGTTTGATGACATCATTGACTGCATGATGACGTGAAAAACGTCCTGCGCTGAACTTGCAACTTAACCCGTGAGTTCCTCTGGTGTCCACTTCTGCCCCACATATACATTTATGGTTGATGCAAATATTCGATCCCAGACGAAGGCCCACTGCAATTCTGAAAGACTCGTTATCCAGCAAAGTTCCGAGAGAGGAAACTGGTAAAACGTTCAACCACGCTCCTGACTCTTTTGAAGAAACTGCTAGAATACGTGCTTTATCTGTGAGACTTGTAGTTGAATCTAATAATTTATTGAATGAAATTTTAATCAGAGGAATATCCCAAGTTTTCTGATGTTTTTTCTTCTCACTTGGCAATTTAAGGTTAGTTCGAGAAGTCCAGAGTTCCTCAGCAGCTTTCAAGGTACTATCCATTGGAAAAGAAGTTGGTAGAATTGAATCTATCACATTGGCCACACTATGCATTGATGATATGAAGGAGGGTAGTGATACATCGGTGGTTGTACGAATACCTAAGCCACCATGAGATATAGGAAGAGTGGCTTGAAGCCAAGAATTATCATCCATTTGATTGTTCAATAAATTTTGGAGTGTATCACGAATGGACTCATCGAATTTGGTCAAATGTTCTTGCTTGAGCCAAGTAGGTGTGCATCTCATGAGATAGGTCAACTTAGGAATTGTCAAACAGTGTCTGAGAAGGTAGAAAGCGACCTGTCTTGGGAGTTGTGAAAGGCGGGAAGACATCACTTTGAAATTTTCGAATTTTTCTTCAAAACAGTTGATGAATGCCTCATCTGTAAGAGGTGCGCCGAGGAGCGTTAAGTCAAATCTATTGATAATTTTTATTCCAGGAGAGAGGTTGTTGAATTTTGCAGAAATTTCTGAATTTGGTTCACCTAGAAAATATAATTCGCATTTCTTGAAGTTCAGTTCGAGCCCAATTTCCTTCGATTTGCTAATAACAGATGAAAGGGCATCGAAAACTTCTTGTGGGTCTCCTCCGAGAGAACCATCATCAAGATACCAAGCATTGAATTCTGTCTTCAAGTCTTTTATAACATCATGAATTGTCATACAAAAAAGGGCAGGCGCTAAAGGATCTCCTTGTTGAACTCCACGCTCTGAAGATATCACACAGTCATCGAATGTTAAAAAAGAAGGGTGCTGGTAACATTGGGAAATGAATGGATATAACTCTGGAGTAATATTCTGAACAACTCTTAGAATGTAATCTCGATGGAGCATATTGAAGGCATTCTTAAAATCCAATTTCAGGAAAATGTTTCCATTCCTTGAATCATGATCATTTATATATCGTCGAGCAGCATGGGCCACAGCTTCACAACCTCCGGGAGTTCCAAAACCGTATTGAATGGGACGGAAGATATCACCAAGCTTCTCCTTCAACTTGTATGAGGCTAATTTTGCAACCAAACGGCGATAAACATTACCGACAGCAATAGGTCTGATTCCACCATCTTTTTTCTTTAGGGCACATAAAGAGGCACCAAATATAATAGGCCAGATTTCTTCATTTACAGAACCAGATAAGAAAAAGTTGCAAAGAGCTGTTAGTGAAGATAGAACTTTAGTTCCAGCAGATCCAGCACTGTAACTTATAATGTCTTGTAAATGTGATGGTCTCAAGGAATCTAAACCCCCTGCAGAACTTGTGCGGAAAGACAGGATCGCTTGACGAACTTCGTTTTCATTCACTGTCAATGAATTGAGTGAAGAATGATTCAGTTGGTGAGCAATGGGAGATTTCGCTTGGGGATGTTTCGATTGGAGTTCAAGTAAAGTTTCTTCATCAAATTTTGCCAGTTTATCGTTCGAACACAAAATCTTTACAGCTCCTGAGAGGTCTCCATCGTTCACTTTACTGTTCACTCTCCTATATAAGTTTCTCTCAGAGTTAGGAGAGATCTTACTTGGTTCAATTTTGCAAAAAGATGACGTGGTTTGATTCAAATTTCTTTTGATGGTAGTCGCAAGGGATACTTTGCGTTTTCCAACATCATGTGGTATTTGAAGACTCTTATAAGCAAACAACAAGAGGTTCTCCCAAGATGTAATAGAATTATGTTTCAAACATTCATCGATAGCATCAGAAAGGGCAGAAGCGGATAGTAATCTGGCAGCCTTCGGTATTCTCTTTGTGATGATGCAATTACGCTTCAGTGTTGACAGTCTTTTATGGAAGGATACCGGAACTGGTTCTACTTCTTGAACAGCGGAGATTTCGGGAACATGAACGTCTGTACTTCTTTTCGAAGAGTGATGTACTTTACTATTGTGAATTTTCAAACCAACTGCATTTTTAAAAGTTTTACTACAGGAATTGCAAAATGATGTTGACAGCGACATTGACATCAATAGTAAAATTGGGATTACCACTAAAACACAACCCAACAAAATTTTATTATTTTTTTGTTGCCGGTGAATTATAAACTGATTCTGAATGTTTTTGATGTGCTGATTTAAAAAATGTTTGGCATTTTCTCGTAGCAACTCTAGTTCTTCAGATACAACCCAATCAATTTTAGTTTCGTTTACAGGCGAAAATAATGATATCTTTGCAGGTCGGAACCAACATTTTTTACTTAAAATTGTCATGTATTTATCCCATTTCAGGTACTCGTTATTGTCAAGATTGTAAAAACCGACCTTTCTATACCTTCTGTTTATTTATATCCTTGAAGGTTTCTGTTTACTCTTGACTCTTTGTAGGTAAAGTTGCTTTATTATTTTGTATACGTTTTCTGGATATTAAATTGAAGGCATGGCATTCACAAGTTGTTTGAATCAACCAGACATGTATTGTTATATATGTGACAGGGTTGGGCAGATCAAAATCGAGTGATTAAAATTACCATTGAAATCATGATTAAAATCGCTTGTTTTTTAAAATTAAAATAATGATTTTAATCAATTTTTTTCTTCCTTATTCAGAACCAGATAACAACATAATATAAAAGTTTTCTCAAAGATAAAAAGAAGTATCTGCTTTCAGCAGAAACAACAAAAAAAACCACATAATACCCGTGATAATTCCAAATTCTAGAACTGTCATATTGGGTCCTCTTTTCTTCCACTCATTTTACTTTATTTTTATTTATATGTTTTCGCTTCACTCAACTAACCTAACTAGGGAAATGCGTGAAATTGTTGGGCAACGTCAATTTACAAGTTGAGAGGGAAAACAAGCCTCGACAGGAATATTCTTGCAAAAAACACAACAAACGCTTTCGTGTTCGTGCCTCACTCGGCACTGTATAGGACAGAAGGAAAACAAATCGCGACACAAGTTTTTGAGCAGCAAATTGTATTATAATTTTTAGACTTATATATTAAAATAATTAACAATAATTTCAAAGAATCAAAATGTTCAAACTTTATATTCAAATTTAAAAAATGAAATGAATCGCGATTAAAAAAAAATCAATGGTTTTTGATTTTTTAATAAAAATCAGATTTTGCCCCACCCTGATATGTGATGATACGAAGTAGAAAGCCTGTTTCTGATTTTGTGAAGAGAGCTTACCTGGCCTATTTTGGCGTCCACTTGGGGGATCAGGATAACTCGCGGGCTCCACATTTGGTATCTAAAACATGCGTTGAACATTTCTGGTAAGGGACAATTGGAAAGAGGACGTCCCTAGAGTTTGGAGTACCAATTGTTTGGAGGGAACCAAGAAACCCTCACAATGGTTTTCATTTTTGTGTCGTAAATATCAAGGGTATCAATCGAAACAATGAACGAAGCGAGTGGGTTAAATAGTTGCTTGCTACAAGAATATGACTAGATACATTACCAATCAACGAACTGTGGAACAATATATTCCCTGAAAATATGATTCTCAATTCAATATTCAGAAGTAGTTGGAACGAACATTTGCTGAATTTGGTTCAAGAACAATTGAATGTAGTCATGAAATCAAATTTATCAGGTTAAAATGATACATATCCTATCATTTTTCAAAGTTTTGCCCTGAAACGACTACCTTCAATTCAGAATACTCGATTTTAAGTAGTGCGGGAAGAGATTTTTTATTATGGTATTATGTATGGTAAATGCTTCGATAATTTCACAGCACAACAATTATTTTATAAATATATACTGAATATGGTACGTTGCAGATATACTGCACCAACAAAACCTTTTAAATTTTGTAACTTTGTCATGTGTCCTTCCCGGATATTTCACTATGAAATCTTTATAACATACATGTTAAAGGTATATATTACGATAATGTAACAATGTAACTGTTGTACTAAGGTAATAACACAATGTTCAGAGGGTAATTATCGTCTTTGTTTTGACCCCATCCGAAATATCACAGAGAAAAACATTCAATAGACCCGTTATCAGATGATGTAAGCCGTTATTTGAAAATTCATCTGTCGATGAAGCGGTAATCCCGACTCTGGCAGCTGTATTTAAAATTGCATTATTCAATACGACCGCATTTCATTCATGATTATTCGATGTTATGGCTTCCCAATTTCCATCAAAGGGCACAAAATACAGTTCCGCTTCCCGAAACGACGAATCCATCGGCTGATGCGAATCCAGCATCTGTGTAATTCGAAATATAATTCCATAAATTGGAATCGCAGTCTTCGCTTTTTTGCATAGCCCCGCTACGCTTTGAACTCCCGTGGAGTTGGATCTTCTACATCAGAGAAGCCTTATTACTTTCCGTCGAAGGAACTGAGCTTTATATAAAATGCAAACACGCGTCTCGATAGAATTTTCCTGGGATGATTTCGACTTTACAGCTCATTGCTATAAAAATTCCCCGTACATCAAATACTGCGTTGGCATCTTTGTTGGGGCTCTTTGAACTCTGACTTGACATTATACTGTCAGAGGAGTTTCTAGGTGATTGGCTGTACTTTTCGGCGAATGAACTGCGCCGTTTTATTGTCGACAATTGCTTTTCTGTCGTCAATATTTTTTTGGCTTTCAGTATTCGATACTTGGAAAAATAAGGAATTTTGTATTTTGTGCAGAAATATATATTTTAAAATCTCAGCAGAGCGCCTTCGACTAGAAAAGTAATTATCGGTGCTGATTCGTCAGTTGTACAAGAGCTATAAGCATTAAAATACATATGTTTCTGAAGGAAAAAATTGTTCAGAAATTTGGGGACATGTTGCAACATTCCGTCTTCAAAGCAGGAAAAATAGGAGATATTCGTAACTATAGACCAATTGCTTTAATCTTAGGCTTTTCAAAATTACTCGAAATCATTTTGTTCGATCTGATCTATGCGCATGTGAGTAAATCCCTGTCTGATTATCAACATGATTTTATGAAATCCTGTAGCACTGTATCCAACCTTTGCACGTTTACGCAGTTCATATCTAATTCTCTTGATAATCGAAACCAAATTGATGTTGTATACACGGATTTTAGCAAAGCGTTTGACAAAGTATCACACAGACAGCTATTGCTAAAGCTGGGAACTTTCGGCCTATCGTCCAATACCCAGCTATTATTAAAATCCTACTTGAGCGACAGACAATTATTTGTTGAATACGAAGGTGTAAAATCCTTTAACTTCCTAGCTCACTCAGGGGTTCCTCAGGGATCGAACTTAGGGCCACTCTTATTCCTTATATTTATCAATGCTATATGCACGCTGTTCCAGTCGAGCAAACTTCTCTTTGCAGACGACATGAAAATCTATACAGAAATAGCAAACTCCTCCGATTGTTTTCGTCTTCAACATGATTTGAATCTCTTATCGGATTGGTGCTCGGAGAATAAGTTACATCTGAATGTTGATAAATGCAAAATTATGAGTTATTCCAGAAAAGTTTCTCCCATTATCTATGATTATAGAATCAATGACAGTATCCTAAGGCGTGTAAATGAATGCAAGGACTTAGGTGTTCTCTTTGATACCAAACTTACTTTCAATTCACACATCGAAAAAATTATAAATAATTCTAGAAGAGCTCTGGGTCTGCTAATCCGCAATTGCAAAGAATTTTCTAATCTCAGGGCTATTTCCTCTGTCTACTATTGTTTAGTACGCAGCAAGCTTGAATATTGTAGTGCAGTGTGGAACCCCAGTCACATAATAGTATATTATGCAACGATCGTGTAATGATGGTTATTAATACATGAGCATAAACCGGGATACGAAACGAGCCGAAGGTGAGTTTCGTATGGTTTATGCGAGTGTATTAATAACCATTACATGAGAGTTGCATACGCTATTTTATCTACACCCAATAAATAATGAAGAAATAAAAATATTATATTATTAGTTATTTATATTGAACACAATAATAGTAGGTAATCAATCGTATTTCTTTGGAAAATTCTACAAAATTATAATTAATGGTATAACCACGGAAAATACAAGAATGAGAAATGAAAAGAAAAAGAAATGAAAAAAAAGCTTTGCCCTGGTCAGGATTTGAACCTGGACGTAATTTTCCACTGCCGGCGCCTTTGACCACTCGGACATTAGAGCCCGTATAGTTAACTTGGAAATAAAAGCATATGTGTTCCATTTGTCAAATGAAAAATATAATCCTTTCGATTGAATTTTTTTCTTGTCTAAGACATCTGTGGAGGGTCGCTGATAATTCTTCTATATCACTGCTATAAGACATTTTCATACGATTATCGAAAATTGACTAAATTCTTCAAAAATTCAATACCTACTGATTTTGACTTGACAAACGTCAAAATGCGAAGCTTGCACATCATGCTTGATTGAAAAATAATGGGTTTCTATTGGTTGAAAATCTGTATCGTAATGAAAATCTGTATCGTAATGGATTTCATTATAAAACGGGTTGTGGGCATATAAGCATATTATTAGAGTACGGGTGTAGATAAAATACATTACAGCCATTGAATCAGTTCAGAAAAAAATTCTTAAATTTTCATACTTCAAGAAACACCACACCTATCCCCCATATCAATATGAATATGATCTACTACTGGAAGAATTTGACTTTGCTAGCCTGAGAAAACGTAGAGAAATAGCAAATATTATATTTGTATACAAACTGATAAATAATCAAATTGACTCATCAACTTTATTATCTTCATTAAATTTCAATGCACCACGTATTTCGTCAAGGACACACTTATCTTTTAGAATCGAGGTGCCAAATTTGCAGCATCATTACTATAGTCCGATTTCATCTATGTGTAGAAGCCTCAACAATGTACCTTCCGTAGACATTTTTTTTTTCTAGTTTGGATCAATTCAGAAAGCAAATGTATATTCTTATTCCAAATTAACTTCTGCATATATATACTCTATTGATTTTCTCTTTTTTATTTCTTCTTTTTTTCACTTGAATTCCCCCGTACATTTGTAATATACTTGAATTCAATACCACTTCTATCTAATGTAACCGTCACCCTCTTTACTCACTTTTAGCTTATCTTCAATTTGTTAATACTGATATCATGTACTCCGAAGTTAATATTGTATTTTCTTCGACTTGTTATGATTATTATTATACTCTCCTGTTATTGGGCTCAGGCCTGTTAGATGTTTTATGTCTAAATAAATAAATAAATAAACATTTGAAAGTTGAATCCTGAACAGGATTTCCCTGGATGTAACTATGCACTAAGACATGTTTGTATCAATGGAGTCTAGAAGAATAAACTCCATTGATAGCCACTTGAAATTTATTTGTATAACCACGTTTTCATCAATCACAAATAATTTTCAACTGAGATGTTCTGAACGCGGTTCAACATTTACCAGAACATAGTGATTGTGAATGATGTACAGAATTGGTAAACTTTTGGCGGCTCAGCTTAAATTTGTCTTATTGCTTGATAGTTCATATCGCCTTTCAATTCTTAGTGATAAAATGAATTGTTACCATAACATTCATTTATGAATCTCTCAAGTATCGAAATACCAAATAATTTTTCAATGATTATTTTCTCTGTCGAAATAAATAGTATCCTTAATGATCTAAACTGAGTTTCATTTTCATATTAACTGTTACAATGGATGGGGAGCTATTTTACCATATGAACTGTTTGGGGTAAACGTTTATTTTACTTGGGTTATTTATGCAATTAAAATTTGCCTATATACGAGCATTTTCGTGTTCGAACATCGCCTGGATACTAAGTTATGTGAAGAGTTCGTAGGACATAGTTGAAAATTTCTGCCGGATAATCTACATCGTTTTATTTGTCAATAACTGCGGTCCGGTCGATATTTCTCATACATCTGGGATAGGAGGCTTCACAAGAGGTGTTTGATAGATGAACTGATATTATTATCGTTTCTAGTAAAACTTTGATGACACAATAATGGATAATCTCTACCTCTACAAATTAACCAACCAATTTCATTTCAATCAGGTCAAGAGTCAGGGGTATGAAAATTCCACTCAAATGATCAGTCAATGATTTTATGCTCATCTACATCTGAATAAAAGAAAGTCGTGATGGTTTAGAACAAGGATATAGGATATTTTTTTATCCCGTTTTAAGGTGTTTTCTGAAATTCCACCCCTAAGGGGGTGAAAAACAAGCGCCAAATTTGTATGGGACGACGTCATGCCTTGGTCCAATCTACTCCAAATTTTGCATAAAAATTCTTTGACAGAATTGATGGAAGACATGTTATATATTTCATTGGAATTAATCGCCTAACGAAGTTGCAAAGGGATAGAAAGTTATTTTAGGGGTCGATCAACGCACAGCCTACAACACTGATCGTAGAAATCTGAAACTTGGAGGGTGTCTCCTTTGTATGACGTAGGTACCGGGTAGAAAAGGGTTGTCCGAAATTTCAACCCTGAGGGGGTGAAAAACGGAGTCAAAGTTTGTATGGGACGTGATTCCTTGGTCCAATCCACTTCAAATTTTGAATAAACATTCTTTACAGAATACATGGAAGACGTGGTTCAAATTTTATTCATCCATTCATTAAATTAACATTCTAACGGGGTGAAAATAGGGGTTTATAACATTTATCTATATCAATTTCGTGCTTTGTAATTTTTTTAAGGCATCCCCCTTTCAGAAAGTAGTGTCTTTGCGATAATTATAATATGGATATAGTATTTTTTTTTGTAGAATCCACTCAGTTTCAATAATTAGGAATAACGTCATATCGGGCATTGGTTGATTACTACGAAAAGGCCTAGCATTGTTGTAGTCACATATCTGTTGTATTTGATATTTGAACCCTTCCAGAAGTGGGGATCGAGTCGACCTCACCCTCCATTTCACGCATTTCTATTACTGTCCCAAAACTAATTTCGCAAGTAATTGTTTCATGAACCGTAACGAAACGAGCTGATGCGGTCTCATTATGTCCAAGACAGACCTGACTGGGTAGGTAGGGTAGTAGATATGTGCCAAGATGCCTAAAATTCCTGCTGCGTTGACTGCTACGCTTTTCTTAAGTTAATTTTCCTCGAACGGAGATGACGAAGTGACAGCTTACATTTCTTGACAGTGGGTGATGATGTAAATGCGTTTTTTCAAAGCTGCAATTCCAATCAAGCGGCAGCTCACGAGCGAATTTTAATACCACTGGTCTAATTGGCTAAATTCAGTCGGGAACTTTCTTCTAACAAGAGAATCATTAGTGCACAAAATGTGTGTAGACAGGCCAGTTTATAGAAAGCTGACCTCTCATCACAGACAAGTTAAACAGTTTCATACTTCGATTTGAAGTATTTGGAATTTGAATGCGTTTGTATGTTCCAATGAACTCAATTTTCAAGTATATTCCATTTAGTTGATTCGCCCTGTTTGCTGTTTGACTCAAAGTCATTCTAAGTGCATCTGATATGGTAAATAGATTGAAAGAAATATAATTCATTTTCCATTTTTTTATTGACGAACCAGGTACACACGTTTCTTACAATAAAAAAGTATTGTACCGCTTGATATTAGAATTATTTGTGAATAAACATTTTTTGAGTTCGAAAGTAATTATTCTGTGCTGAATGAACCTTCGTAGCTTTCTGGGTTTCTAATCTACCACATTCTGAAAAAATACTTCCATTTAGCCCGACAAGTTGCTGCGTTCATTAACTAACAGTTCCTATATATATATATATATATATATATATATATATATATATATATATATATATATATATATATATTATAGCGGGGGGGGGGCGGGGCCCGCCCCCCGCGGAGATGTATTAGTGTCTGTATAATAAACAAATTAATGAAATTGGAACAGATGGTTTTGCGTTACAACAAAAGTTCAACAAATATTCTCAGTAATAGATGCATCACCCTGTGATTTCAATCAACAGTCCGCGAGAGCCTGGTTTCCTACCACTTGGCGATAGTTGACCCAGTCGCTCGAACACTGAAACAACTGATGATCACAAAAAGAGGCTACCATTCGACACCTTTTCTGTATTGGAGTGAGAACGGAATTTTTTGAAATAGGCCGGCGATAATAAAATGAATGTGACGAACGGTCTTCGAAGAGCTGAGAGTTACCTCATCCAGTTTTGGGATATTTCTTCGTAGATCTTGTATATTACTAGTTTTCGATTTGTGGGTCAGTTATTTGTGGAATCAACCTACAAATTTTGAGAAGACTGGTGCTTTCAAAGGATTTAGATTCGTTCACGCCATTTTCACGATTCTGCAACAATTTCCACAATGTGGGCGTTGCATTTCTGTCTCACAAACCTTGTTACCCTCCATCAAAGAGGGTCTCAGTGTTAGTCCGATTTGGTTAGAGTGGGGAAGTCATTTGGATATAATATCAATATCCTGAACTATTTCATCACCAGCGTTAAGAAATAAATTGTTCTTCTGGTTGTGAGAGATAGCGGCCTGGTAGCCATTACAACACGTCTGAACCTACAGATTCATGTTTGTGACTGTACCAAATTAGCCTAAATCATTTTTTTATATTTCATGCACTTCTTTTTGGAACTAATATTTTGAACCATTCGAGAGTAGAGGCCACCCCTTTTTTTAGGTAGATCATTATCACGAATTACTAAGTGTAAACTTCACGTGCGCACGTTCAGTAACTACGTTGACATATTGTTTTACCAAAACCCCTCCTAGCTGCGTAATTACTACCCTCAAGAACATAATACCAGTAAAGGGGCAGTCATCAGGCTCGGTGGCGATTTCGTTAATATAACATTTTCAATTGTTTCCTATATTGGTTTATATGTATATTTATAAAGAATAATCGAATGAATAAAAAGAAAAGATACGGCTGTTCAGGGTATAACGTTTTGTCTCATTTCTTCCAATTCAAGTCTGCTGCCACAACTCACGACTATTGAAGTCAATTTAATTTACAGGACGGTCTCCAGAAGAAGTGGAGATTTTCAGTTTGAATCTGCGGTAATAAACTGGTGGTGCCCATTTTTTATTTATTTTTCAGTTGATATTTTTAATACTTTTTTTTTAACCAGCCTACTCTCCGACTGTGCGCTGCGCATTTATGTAACGTGCCTGCCGCATTCCGCCCTGAATATATTGCAAGAAAAATTACAGCGTTACAAAATGATAGCGGCATTTAGACAAGACAGAATATAAGAAAATTAACTTCCTTAGGCGGGATTCGAACCATCGTTTTCCATTAATTGGACGGATGTTCTTATCACTAAGTTATGGAGGACCCTGAGTTCTCCATCGCATATGCGGTAGTCATTCCTGTCATATTGTTCGTTGTTATTGTTATTCATTCAAGAATCTTCGGCGGTTATAGACTGACGCAGGTTTCAGCAGGGAAAGAATACTCTGTCATTATCATATGGTCTCAATATCAAATTATACTTTTCAACCGATGCGTTGTCGATGTATTGTCGACTTCACCAAATATCAGGTGTAGATATCAGCAAGATGATTTCAAGCCAAAAAAATATGCGATAGATGCATTAGTGTCTGTATGATTAACAAATTCATGGAATGATAGCGGCATTCAGACAAATCCGAATTTAAGAAAAATGAACTTCCTCAAGCGGGATTCGAACCCACGTCTTCCACTAACCAGACGAATGCTTATGTATATGCAAATACATATCTTCAACGTTTCGGAAACTTAATCCGCTTCCGTTCTCAACACTCATCTGCAATTTTTTTTTCAAATCCATAATTTATTATTGACAATTTCCGTCATTGAAATAGAATAAAGTAGTACATTTATTATTCCAAGAAACATTACATGTTTATGTACGGGGATGTCATAAAAGTATTACATCTATAATTTGAATAATACATATAATAACTTACTATAAAAAAAACAAGAAAATGAAGCAGTGAAAAAGGATCAAAGCCTCAAAAGAGAAAAAAAAAGATATGCTTGCTTAATCAAGCAGAAAGGATTTTAATTTATTTTTGAATTTAAAAATTGACTTATTCTTTTCAATTACTGTAGGAATGGAATTGTAAATAGCAATTCCCTCATGATATATTGATTTTTTACCAAAATTAGATTTAACAGTTCTGATACATAATAAATTATTTTGCCTCGTAGAATGATCATGTGTGTTACATATCTCAGTGAAAATAATATTATTTGATGTTTTCATTTTTAACAGAGTGAATAAAACAGCAAATCTTCAGTTTATAAAGAGAATTCATATCTAACAAATGATTTGGTTTGTAAAGATTTTGTGTCGGGTCTAGATACGGTAATTTATATATACATTTAATTGATTTATTTTGTAAAGATTTCAAAGGTTTCAGAATCGAGCAGTTTGCTGTTCCCCATATAGATATGAGTATTGTAGGTGTGAATAAATCAGACTGAAATATATATTCTTCAAGAATTTGAGTGGTATGATGTTCCTTATTCTGAAGAGGATTCCAATCAGCGGATAAATTTTTTTTTTGATATTTTCTACGTGTTGGGCCCATGATAATTTTTGATCGATGTATAAACCCAGAAGTTTTGTGGTGTCAGTATAATTTATATAATTGTTATCTATTACTATCGAATTTGTAGGAATGGCATTCGTTCTTTCGAATATATTTGTATAAGTTGATTTGTTGAAATTCAATGTCAATTTGTGTTGGTGAAGCCAAATGGTGATTTTTTTCATATAATCTTTTATATTATTTTGAATCTTTTCATAAGTTTCTGAAAAATAAATGATTGTAGTATCATCAGCAAATAATACGAGTGTTCCCTTCAATGGTATATATGTAAGAGAATTGATATAAATTTAAAACAAAATGGGTCCAAGAATAGACCCTTGCGGCACTCCGCAAGTTAGGTAGGTATATTATTTAAAGAACTTCGATGGTTTCCGATATGAACATATTGTTTTCTATTGAATAAATAATTTTGAAAAATCTTCAGGAGAGTTCCTCTTATACCCATATTCAACAATTTTCTGAGCAAAATTCCATGATGAACAGTATCAAAGGCCTTACATAGATCCAGAGATAAAAGGCAACATTTTTTATTTTCATCAATTTTTATTTGAATTTGTGAAATTATTTCCATTGCTGCTGTTTCTGTATCTCTGCATTTACGAAACCCATGTTAACCATCATATAATAATTTATTTTTCCCAAGATATTCAATAAGTCGTATGTGTAACACTTTTTCCAAAATTTTAGAGAATACTGGCAGAACAGAAATTGGCCGATAGTTATTCAAATCCGTTTTTTTGCCGTTTTTATGAATAGGTGAAACTTTGGCAATTTTCATACTATCTGGTATTATACCAGTTTCGAATGATTTTGAAATTTTAAAAAATAAAATGGTTATCAAACATGCACTATCTTTTGGCGGTATGAATTGAATAATGAAAAATCCCAAATTTTTTCACACTGAATGGCTCAAATTGTAGGAAACCCTTAACATTTTTATAAACTTCGCACGGCACGACCTTAGTGACTATTTCACCGATGAAATCGAAACATGGCGACATCACCTTCGCAGCACCCACTCTCGCTGCAACGTAATTAACATCCCCGTACACCGTAATGTATAAATTGCCATATATAAATGCTTACGTAGGCAAGATCAAAGCGGAAGTGGCCGACCGCATGGGGGCGGACCGCTGAAGCGTACGCGGACTCACGCCGGAGCTCGTCCACGGCAAAATTACCAGGAGCGGACTCCGAGCGCCACGAGCCAACGCACCCTTTGACAGGTGCTTCACGCCTTATTAATTTCCCGATACAAGAATGCGTGCACCTACGCGATGTACACAATCAGGTATGCCTTGGATCTAACGAGACCGCAGCAGCTAGTTTGGTTCCTGCTAATGAAACAGCAACTTGCGCGATAAGTTTTGGGAAAATACCGGAAATGCGTTGAATTTGTGGGTGAATTCGAGTCGGTCTGCACTTTCAGGAGTTTCAAATATTATTCACATTTCTGATGGAAGTGGCCGTTACTTGTTGGAAATCCATAGTGATAGTTCATGAAATGAAGCATTTTGACTCGCAATTTTTTCGTCCACCATGGAAAAAAAAAAAACAATGCTTTCTTTATAATTTTCTTACGACACATATGAACTAACTGAGACAGCGAATTGATGCTTAGCTTTCTTCGTCAAATGTATAAATTGGAAGATTCAGAGCGAAATAACGAGAAAAATTCGCATTTTTCGAAGAAACCTAATGGAATCTTTATTAAAGTATTTGAATAAAGCTTTCAAACAAATGGAAAAATGTTTTACTAGCATGAAAATTGACCGACTTATGATCAAAATAAGACCGGTACCCGCTTTTTTCTACGAAAAAAATCTGTGAAAAAAACCTCCTAAGTACCCCCTAACTGAAATTGATCGCCTATTTATGTACTAATAATACACCCACGAAGTTTAACCAATTTGAAATGCCTTATTTTAGAAAAATTGAAGTTTAAAGAGGAAACGATTTTTTTCAATTTCGTGTTTTTAACCCTTTTCTTATAAATATCCCTCAAAATACTAAAGATACGAAAAAAACTATACAGTACCAAATTGTAGCTTTATTGATGACAAAAATTTCCCTGTGTGTTGATTTTTTGTTAAGTGAATTTTCGGCGAGAAATAGCCGTTTAACACCTACATTTACGACCGAACATCACCTTAGTCAAGCGCTTTGAACTCTCCCCATTTGAAAATTAAGGGTTCTTAAGTGATTCGATTCACATTTTTTCATAGCCCTTGGAAAGCTCTTCAAAATCGTTGGTGAAAAAATTTTCTATCACCTAAAATAAAGGTGCTTTGCTTAAAAAACCGATCAATTTTTTTTTTGGAAAAATTCGAATTACCCGCATCGGAGCGTAGTAATCTACATAACCGGTATATTCAGCCATTAAACGTTATATGTTCCACTTTTTCCATTGGAAGACAGAGAAGAAGAAAAATCTGCTCGCGTGTGTGAGTGTATATTTTGTTGATTTCTCACTAGTGTATTCTAAGGTTCGAAGACATATTATAAAAATTTCAATGTTTTCGAGGGTAGTTTATAACAAGGGTAGGTTGAAAGATCATGAAATTGTATCATAAAGCATGAAACAATCATTATTTAACTATTTTCACCCATATTGAGGTTTTCATGTTTATTTTCCAATTATTGACAATAAGGGGTAGTTTTCACCCCGAAAACAAAAAAAGCGTACAACGGCACAATATTGAAAATGAACTAGAGGGTGTAATAAGCCTAATCCCAAATTTTTGTACAAATCGGTGCTGGACGAAAAAATTGCGAGGTTTCATCATATTTTTAGCTTCATTTTCTGAACTATAACGCAATTGAATGATACCTCATTGTTTTTTCTTCGTAGTTCTCTGGGTTTCTAACCCACTACATTCTGAAAAAATAACCATTAATATTGGATTCTGTAGTTACAAGTCTACCCTTCAACACTTGAATAGATTCGAATGTGTTGATTTCACTGGACAGTTAACAATATACATTTGTTACAGATGCGTGTTGATTAGGAACTTGGATTTTTTGTGGATTGAATGGAAATTGTGGAATTTTTTTGCTTTTTTTCCCAAGTCGAATAATGGAAATCACAGCTTTTATAGAAAAAACTACGAACACCGTCTATCGATAGGCACATGTATATCATGTTCACAAAAATGAAGAAAAAGTCCATTTAAAACAGCTTCCTGTTGCCTATACAGCCCCACGGGAACTGAGGTACATAGAAATTCAGAAAACTGAATCGAATAGATAGCATACATAGGAAATATCTACATGGAGCAAAATCGAGAGCTTTTTGTGAAAAATAGCGCAGTCACCAGGATAATATTTCTTTCCAGCCCAGACAAGATCTCGTTCCGCTCAGAAAAATTTATCTCTTGAGCTCTTTGGTGGGAAAATGGATAATTTACGGAACCATTCTCAGTAGCGCAACCAGTTGATTGATAAGTTTAAAGGCATTAAAGGAGTTGGTTCCAAATATGGCGTTGACAGCTTTTTTTTTATTTTTTTTAATTCTCCTCATTTTCAGATTCAGGGGAGCATGCTATAGTGTACCTTCTTCTTCTTCTTCTTTGTTTTAGTTCTTCAATAGATTTTTTCTTTTTCTGTTAGTTACATGAATGAATCATTTGAAAATGACTTTTCATTTCAGGGAGGCTGAAAAATCATATGTATATATAGATAGAGACAGTCTTCATTTGTTCTTTAGTACAAAACCCTGTTGAGTGTAAAACTTGTCAAATAGTAGAACAGTGGCATATTAATGTGTGATATTGCATACTGAGAAAATGCAAACAAACAAAAAATAGAATATCAAAGTTACAAACCAGTAGTCGATCTAGACTTTATCAGCAAAATACTTTTCAAGTGACTGTGATATGCTTTTGAAAGGAGCGTGGCTTTCAGGTTCCTCTTCATCTTTTGAAGAGGCAATGATTTTCTGTTAAATATGCTGATAGAACATTTTTCTGTATCAAGTTGAAACGTGTCAGTGTATTCAAAAAACTTGTTTTATTGCGAGCATTATAGGAGTGATTTCTATCAAAAGTTTGAAGTTACATACTGGTAAGAGTGGATATTTTTTTGTCAGTGATTATTTTTTTCACTTTGGCATTTTGGCATTTCGACCAATAGTAGCGGGTTATTCTGGCCAATCATTGGGTATTATACTGAAAAAACTGCCTGGTCCTTGATTAAACGTTGTTTACCTTTGAACTGGCCAAACTATCAGGTTCACCGCGTGAATGAAGAGTTAACTTATTATTAATAGTCATTCACTTTTCACTTTTTCAGCATAACAATAACATAAACAACACATTTCAATGAACACTCAAACACGTAAATAGCTCATAACCCCAACTTCATGACAGATATAGCGAACGACCGATTCAAATATTTGATGTTTCCTGAACTCAAATGAAAATGGCGTACAATTAGTTTTTATTAAATACAATTAATTTTTTGTGGTATGAGAAGAAACCGTTTTATGGAGATTTTGATACAACGACATAACGAATGATTTTATGTTTCTTCTGGCGCGAATTTCATTTCATAAGAAATTTTCAATTATCAACCTCGTACAATGAGAGGTGTGACGCCATCTCTTGGTATCATCAGCAAGCATTTTCATATGCACTGCGTAAGCTTCATATTTCTTCTGGATCATAGATGGCATACATCGTTGTTTGACATCGCTGTAAAATTTTCACCTATTCTCCTTTCCTTCTTATGTAAATGAAATGTAAATTGTTCTTCCTTCTATTTGTTCAAAAAATAATCTCTCCAAATAGAACTCGTTCTTCAAATTCAATAAGATGAATTTTCATCTTCGAAACACTCAACCTTTTTTATTTTGAGGCAAAAGCATTCAAACAAACCGAATTAGATAAAATCACTCGTCCTACGGACTCGTGATTTTATCAATCGGTTTGTTTCCATACTTTTGCCAAATAAAAAGTTTTTGTGGAAAATGAAAATTCATCGATTAAATTTGAAGGACTCGTGGTTTTACCTTTGAATATTGCCCTACAGCTCTTCGTTCGAGGTTCATTTGATATTATTCTCAAACTTTGTTTTTGTAAGATGGATATTCTCTGGGTGTCTACAGACAAGAGGGAATCCTCGTACGCCATAGATGTGACGAACATTGTTGGCATAGTACCTCTGATTTTTTTGGGGTGTTTTCTCTTTCAATCACAAACTGCCTTCTATTTTCCAAATATGATTACCTTAATCTCAAGAGGGAATCCTCGTACGCTCAACATTATCGAGGGCTTTTGACAAATCGAAATTAATAGCTGTTGTGATTTAAATTCTAGTAATGGAATTTAATATGTTTCATTAAGCTTGATAGTTTGCTCTGATTCCTCCCGAAACCATTCTGTGTATTACACAGAAAATTATTACTTTTTTCATATGCTTTGTATATAATTTTTTTTAAAGTTTACCTATATTAGAAAGGAGTGCGATAGGCCTTTAGTTGTTGAGATCGCTTTTGTTGCCTTTTCATGAAGAACTTCCACATGTAATATTTCAAATTATCTGGGAAATTACCTGATGAAAAAGATATATTGATTACATGTGGTAGAGGCTCTCAAATATCATGCGCTACATATCTCAATAATTTAACAGGTAATTCATCTTCGCCAACAGATATGGTGTTTTTTAGGTATATGATGTTGTCATATACTCCTTTCGGGTCAGTAGGAGCAAAAAATATGCTTCGACCGGAAGTGGAGGTTATTAGAGAGGATCTTCCATGATTTTTGTTTATACTTTTTGGACAATCCAAAATGAGAAAATCATTTACTTTGTTTGCAAAGTGCTTTCCTTTCACCTTTTTCATATGGGAAAACATTATCTATGATAATGGAATCGAGTAGTTTTTTCCCACCACCAGTGAAGTTTTTCACTAGATTCAATACCACATTGGACCTATTAGTTGATGATTGAATATATTGGATATTAGACATTTTTTTTCTTCCCCCACCACTCTTGTAAAAATTGTGCAATATATTTTGTTTCTTTACATATGGTGCAACTCCTTCAAAGCCGGTATAACTGCTTTTAACGATTACTAGATGTCTTTATTCTTAGGGCCATCCCTCCTTTTTTAGAGTTGCTAGTTCTTAATCTTTTCATTGGTAAGATTGAATTCATTTGGCATTTGATTACAGCAATAAAATAATCATAAGCCCCTTTCAGATCATCAAAGGTATAAAACTAATGCCAGTTGAAATTAAACAGTTCATTCTTCAACTGTGACTTCACACCTGAAAAGTTTCTCCCCTTGATTTTTGATTTGTTGGGTTTCAACACTGAGCCTCATGATCAGATAATGCTGATGTAATAACTTCACCCAGATTTGTTTTCAAAGATGATGATGTCGTGGAACAATGTGTATAAATTAGATGTTATTCTGGTTGGTTCATTTATTCGTTTTCATTTCATTTTTTAATTTTTTTTAGATCATAAGAGAGTAGAAGATTGAGGAAAGATTGTGTAACTTACTCTGACTGTGCTCAAGAGATTGATATTGAAATCCCTACAAAGCATGTTTCTGTATTCTGAATATTTGTCTCGTATGGGGGTAAAGTGTCTTTTCCTCCCTTTAATAACAACTGCCCCGGAAGGGAAAGTAACACTCTGCTTCATTGTTAAACAAATATCTAGTCATTAACTCAGCAACTTTCCGGGGTAGATTAAAAGTTTGCCATTCTACACTTGTATAGATTCCAATATTACTTGCTATTTTTTTCAGATTGTGGTAGCATGACAACCCCAAAACTACGGAGTGAGGTAAAATCATTCATATTTATAAATGATAAATAATAATTCCGTATCTGCTTGTACAAACAATCGTGAGCGGTCACAGCTGTCGTGGATATTTCACAAACGCACAAGCTCGTTTCGTTTCTGTTTATGCAATAATTATGTACGAAATTAGTTTCAGGAAGGCCTCGGGACCAGTGGAACGGTAGAAGTTGAATTAAAAGCGACTCTTACTCTGCCGGGGCCCAACGTTAATTACTTTATACTTTGTTTCCGTCGCTTGTGTTGAAAGAACCGCTCTCATCGGTTCAGATGCCCGACTTTCTGTATCTCGCTTCGTTCGGCGGTCACCCCTTACCTCTGTCAGTAGTTGATGAAACAGATTTAGCTTCTGCTGTTGGAAAAATGAGCCGATAATCATCTGAAATTTGAAGAATATCTGGTTTTATGACGAAATATTACGATTTTATCGATTATTTCCTTTAATGCGAAAAACTGATGAAATAGTTGAACTCTAGGCAAACAAACTCCAAACTTCAGCGAAAATTTCACAACATCTATCGGCCAATGAAATGCGTTTTTTCGTTTGGCGTTACCATGACAACTCAGGTACCTATATTAATGGAAATTTTTTCCTCTACAGCGAATTTTAGTGAAAGTTTTTTTGACCTGGCATAACATTCATTCATTTTTTTATTTATTTCAACTGACACCTTCCAAACAGAATGGGGTTCTGGTATAAGATAGTTAAAATACTAACAATGATAATTATATAACCTATAAATACACTAATAATTGTTGCTTGTACTTTGATGAACATCATTATTCTAGTAGTTTGTTTTTCAATTATTTCGAAAAAATTTGTATGGATCTGGAAGATTTAATTTCTTCTGGTAATTCATTGAATACTTCTATTGAGCTTGAAATAGGATTGTTTCCAGCCTTATTGGTGTGAATAATGTTTAGATGGTAATTATTGAAAGTTCTAGTATTATAATAGTGTATAGTAGAATTTTTAAAGAACAAAATATTACTTTTCTGGAGTTTTTTTGTTGATTTGTATAATATATATTTGGCTTTTTCGAGTTTTATCAAACAGTTCAACGTCATGTTATTAGTAATAATGTACAATTCCGACGATGGAGTGTCCCATGGTTTTTTATAAATTACTTTGATTGCTTTGTTCATTAAACGATAAACTATATATTTTTGTTTTAGATTGCAAGAAGACCAAATTGTTATTAGGTACCTTATACATGGAAGAATATATGAATTGTATAACAGAATTCGTACATATTTATTCAAGTAAGTCATTCTTTTGATTGCTCCTAGAAACGGAAAAACTTTTTTTTTAATTTCATTTATATGTTTTTCGAAATTCGATTCATTTTCGATGATCAGACCTAAATATTTATGATTTTGAACTTCTTCAATTAGCTTATTATTTATTTTCATATCAAGTTTCACATCATTCATATTTTTCTGTTTAAAAATTATATAAACCGTTTTTTCTGAACTAATCATCAATTCCATGTCATGTGTTACTTCCTGTTTCAAGTTGGTGATGTTTTTTCCAGAGTGAAATATAGCAATATCATCTGCAAAAGAAAAGTGCTTCCCATATAAATTGAGCTTCTTCATACTGTCTACATATAATAAAAAGAGAATTGGAACCAAAACATAGCCCTGTGGAACTCCAATTGTAGATAATTTTCCATTACTTGTGCAATTATTGATTTCAACATACTGTACACGATTTTCAAAATAATTTCGAAATAAATTATGTGCAGAAGTTCAAAAAATGTAACGTTGAGATTCGGCACTAGAGTGATTTAGCAGACTCATGAAAATACAATATTAATCCACATCTCTATTAACCTATCACTATATTATATGTTTGTAGGAAGGATATGTATTCTTGGTTGATTTGAGTATGGATCTTGTGAGGCCTGGTTGTTTCATTACTGGCATTTCAGGGCGTTGGTACTTATTTTCCTCAAATGTTTGCAGATAATTCGTTATTTTTCCAATCCGGTGCCCCTGAAATGAATACAAATTTGGGGTTATATTTAGTGAAGAGGGAAAAGGTTAACCAGCTGTCCAAGTCGTCCTTTAATAAGATTTGATTGATCACTGGTGCATCTGTTTTTGTCGTCCATATGTTTATAGAAATGTTTCACAAGAACGCCTGGAGGTGGCAGGCGGCATAAACCTTGCATTTCTACCAACGTACGCTCCATAGATATATCCGGTTGAAAATCTAGCATATGATTCTATGCAACTGAAGTCGGTACAATGACAAGTTTCTTGAACCAATCGATTCATTTTGTTAGAGCTCACACAATAAATGTGACAGAACAAGACAATTTCGATCCAATTGTTAAATCTGTATTGTGATCCAAAGCCTATCTTGACGTACTTTAAGAGGCTAAAACATGAATTTGAAATAATTTGTTGAAGTTCAATATAGTGTGTAATTTTATTACCGAAATGTTTTCTTGCTCACCAATATTTCAAGAAAATTATCTCTCATCTTCGGCTCGGGATGATTTTCAAAATATTCGTGAGCTCTTAAATATTTCCGGAAATAATTCCAGAACTTGTGGTATCACAAGTGATAGTTTGCTTCCTCCTAGTAGTGATAATTTTGATTTTAACAGCTCTCTGCCAAGAAATCAACTTCAAGGTGTACAATAATGCACTCAAATATTCGAATATGATAGTGACTGAATATAAAAACTATGAATACCTAAATACTTTAACAGAAATGCAAGTTCAATCTAATGATATGATCATGGCAGTGACTGTGGTAATGACAAGGATGTGTAGCTTAATCCTTACTCTAATGAGACAACTCAAATGATTATGTTTGTGAATCACAGTCAGAAGAGACGAAAATGAAAAACCTATTGACTATCTTCACTGATTCACATAACGACCCTAACGGATATAACAACAATATTTCCTTTAAATCTTCTCCTTGGATACCAAAAATTTATATATGATATTCAGAGGTCTCGAAATTATAATCGATACTCATTCATATAAATAGTAGCAACTTCATTTGAGTTAAAAAGAAAGCACAATATTAGTAAGCCGTGTCTACGCTCTGCGGTCTCATTTCATGGCCCGATAGAGTTTAAGAAGTGCCGTGTTTCAAATTCACACAATCTTCAATTCATTTTATACATTTCTCCAAATCAAAAATTACTTTTATCAAAAAAAAACTTGGGAGGGCTACGTGTTCACCCCTTTCTTCGATTCTGAGTAATATTTATAAGGAGTGATTTGGGGATTCTTTAGTAGAAAGTTATCTAAATTGTTCGATAATATGATGGGGATATTCAGGAGATGTTTTTGCTATGTGGTTGGAATGAGCTCATTTTTTTTTGGACGAATCGACAAACAAAAACCAACAACGAAGTTCACATTGAAGAAAAAATTACGAAGAACTCGAAAGTAAATAATGTATACTGAAATGTCTCCATGATAGGACGAAAATATCGACCCATCTATGGAGAGGTTAACTTCATAAAATCATTATTGAAATAAGTTATAAATAAGAAAATGTATATCCAGTTAATTCCATTGAGAAAACTATTACGGAAGTTAAAAACTCACATCGACTCACATCCTGTAACGAACATCATACCTAATGTCCCTGTATTGTCTAAAAAGGTGAAAAGGATCGGCAACAGGTATAACATCAGAGCAATATCCATAACAACACATACTTCACGTTCGATACTGACACACACTGAACCAATTAACATAACAGAAAGCAATAAAAATTGTAATCATCTAATTTGTTCTTCGTCAATAATATATCGGTGAAACATCAAGACCTCTGGAAGTGCGAAATAGTGAACACAAGGTGTACATTAGGAACAGACAGATTGGTGATTCTCAATCATCATAACACTTTCTCTCTGCCGATGGATATCGCACAGTGGAATGGAATGACACCCAAATTATATCAATCGAGATCATTGCCAGGAAAAGAAAATTGAAGAGAACTGTTTTCAACATTCTGTCAGTGGATTTTTTCCATGTGACAGATCTTCGAAAAATTTGCAAAAACGAGCATAAAATAAAGAAATGAGGACAAACGGTGATAGAGTTTCCGAAACGTTACAATGATATGCTTTTTTCCTAAATAATAATTCTTGTACTAGGTGGACAGCCACATCAATGTCAAAATGCTGAATGGCATTGAAGACGAAACATGTTTTGATTAACGCAGAAACTTTTCGGGGTAGATCAAAAGTAGTGTGCCCTTTTACAGTTGTATTTCAATTCTCCATTTTTTCAGAGTGTATTTGGTTGAAAATCCAAAAACAAAAAATATTTTGAAACAGACTTCTTGAACATTCACATCTGACGAATGCACATATTTATGTGGACCACCTGATTCGAAAAATATGCGCCATACATCATCGTACGACCTATCATAAAAACAGCTGCCGTCAGAACAGAAGTAATCTAGCGCGTATTTCGATTAGTATTTCGCGTCGAAACATTAATCAAATCTCCATTATGTGCCCTATATTTCCGCAATAATTACCTCCGACGCCCACTTTGCATTTTTTTATCCGGGAAAATCGGGAAATCGGGCGGAAAGTATTCGGGAACGGAATCAAAAACCGTCGAGTCGAATGACTTCGGGGAAAGCCATCGCCGGAAATTCTCCTTAGAGAGATGATTGCTTGATGTATTCAGGGAACGGATTGATGGTGGTAATGATAAGTGATGACGCGAAAAACGATTCGGAAAGAGTCGAAGAAAGAAAAACGGCAATCAGTGTAACTAGATATAACGATACGAAAAATGAATATAAAATTTTTTATTTTTATTATTTCATTCATATATTTATTCATTTTATCATTTATTCATTCATTTATCCCTTTATCGGCTTGTAGTCAAGTTGGCTATGGCGCCAGCTTGAATTCGATTTTCCACTACCCATAGTGGCGCAGGTGACCTTGATTATTGGACAAAAGTGTGAAGTAGATTTTTAAATTACCCTTGAAGATGAAACTTGCTGAAAAAATGTGGAAATATTGAAATAGGGAGAATTTTTTGGATTGTTGTGCTGAGAGATCAGCCATTCGATTCCACGAAAAAAACTAATCATATCTCATGATAAAACTCTTCGAGATCTGGTAACAAACCTTGCTGAGTCAACAAACTGTTTGACTTCATTATATAATGTGTCCTAGGATATCTAGTGAAGATATATGATTTCAAGATTGGCTTTGATGTATCTGAGTCATCTCTAAAACACGTAAATATCGTACATGGTGAAATATCGTCCTAAAGGTGCGCTCAGAAGTTATAACCCAACCATCATCTTTCAAAAATCGGTTTCAATGAGAACTTATTGTGGGATCCGTAATCGGTTGATTATTCGACTAACGAAAAATTATCGAATGCGATGTTGAAAAACACCTCTCAAGTAACTACTAAGCCCACAAGCTAAGAAGACATCTGCACATATTTCAATTTGAGAGTCGACAAAAAGTATTTTGATGTTTCAGTGAATAATTTTCCGAACACTTTATAGAATTGTCAAAATGATGAAACACTGGAATGGTCCTTCGACTTCAATTCTGATTATCTGAATTTATTATGGGTAAACCTCAGAAGAATGCAGCTTTTACTCCATCTCCGTTTTTCCCATTAATTTTCCATTAGTCAAATGTTATCAATATTTCTCATATAACTGAAAGAGAAACGTAAAAAATATTATCAATGTCGGTATAGTGGCGTAGAAGATTAAAAAAAAAGAAGTATTTCTCCACTGAAACGCCACCATTTTTTCAATACAACTCCTTTTCGGTCATACATATTTCTCATTGGATTGTACTAGCTGATATTTCATGTGGAAATCCTTATCTTACACTAAATAATGTGGTTTTCGTCACAGCAGGATTCTGCTATTGCGTATAGCGAACCACTTATCGCGACGTTGTACACCAATTGTTAGTTATTATCGTACATGAACCTGTAGTATAGAGTTACATGTTCATCTGTTCAAGTTTTTCTGGAGAATATATCGACTTATGAGGAGGGGTGGCATGCATTTTCATGTTTTTGCCATAGAACGACTTGTACGTTTTGAGAATAAACAGGCAAAATGTGGAGCCTCGAGGTATATTACCTACTTGAAAATGTGTAGAGGAGAACAATTCTTCCTCTATTTTCTATTTGGCATATTATCTGTCATTCGAATTTAAAATTATCGATAAATTCCCATTTATCAGTGAACTTTGTCATTCAGCAACCAGCATGATTAAACCACGAGCTCGTTGAACGAGTGATTTTATCTATTGCTGGTTACCCGATCGGTATTGCTCAAAAATATCAGATTGAGTTTGAAAAAATGTATTCGTAAAAATGATTTCCTGAAATATCCCCAGCTGAATGCATCGATCTGAGAACAAAATATCAATTCTCAAATTGAACCAATTTAATTATCTGAATAGCGAGAAATTTCAGTAAGAATATTCAATTGAAAGTATAATTATTGTATACTAGGTAACAAGACTCCTTAAATTTCTATTGGAAGAATAATTCTCTCTCACGACTATTTCCAAGAATGACATTATGCCTAGTCATTCAGAAATGATATCAGATGTCGAATATCAATTCTAAAATCTATTATTAGTAGCGGATTTGATCAGTTTGAAGTATAGTACGTAACATGACCAGGCCCGTACTCTTCAGCAATGGAATTTCATCGTTGAAATCTATAGTGCCTTGAAATGTCAAAATTATCACTGCAAGGAGGAAGCGAATTATCACTTATGATATCACAATACTTATTTTCAATTATATCCTAAAATTCTCCAGAGGGCAGGAAATTGGAAATCACACCTTTTTAAAAATGTTCGTGCCCGAAAGGAAATTTCCAGGAATAATATAAGCTTGCGTGGTATTTGGTAAGGAAATTTCACAACATAGTTTGGAAAAAAATTACTAATCCAACCAGATATTTTAAATCAATTTCCCTGATTCTTAAGTTGGTATTGCTGTTTTTGGCATACGTTCATTTGTTATTTTTGTTAAACTGGTTCTGTCAGAAAGCTCAATGATTACCACTTTATAAAATCATATAGGTATATCCACCACATTTCTTTGAATGACAAAAATACCCAACTTCAGTTAAACCAAATGCTAAAACTCAGATCGGTACCACCCCAGTCTATCGTCCTTTGGTAATCATATATAATTTATACTCAATAATATATATATATATATATATATATATATATATATATATATATATATATATATATATATATATATATATACATATATATACAAAGGTATCTTTTATATTTGGGTGTTGTAGTCAATTGGAGGGCTTCAGTGAATGAAAACTATTTTCTGATTATTCGAGCTTTCGAAAAATTTATTTCCTTTTTCAAGAATATCTACAAAGTAAATGGGTTTAAGAGTGATACATATATGGTAGTAGAACTCACCAGAGTAAGATTATATAATAAACTGGCAAAGTAAAATAATACATAAGAACATTGTAAAAAGTTGTAAAATTGTCAGTAAAATTTTGACATTTGTCAGACTACTTGTTGAAGATATAAAATGAATATTCGGACATGTACAGTGTGTAAAGTACAGTTGAGTTGTAAAGAATATCGACTGAATTAGGTCTTCAAAACACAAATCATTGATCAAAAGTTAAAATGTAATTGTGAATTTTGCTTAAATTCTGAATCTCTGATTTTTTATTCAAATTGTTTGGACATTTACTTATATGTACCATTTCGAGAAATAATCTCTTAATTTTGTTTTGTTCAACAGTTAAAATTTTTGTATTTTCATAATCCATTATGTGATCTTTTGAAATAACATGGTCTGCTAGTCCAAAAGAAGATTTGTTTAGCCTGCAGTCACTTTTATGTGAAGTGATTCTTCCAGAAAGATTTCGAGATGTTTCGCCTATATAAACAGGCTAAACAAATCTTCTTGTGGACTAGCAGACCATGTTATTTCAAAAGATCACATAATGGATTATGAAAATACAAAAATTTTAACTGTTGAACAAAACAAAATTAAGAGATTATTTCTCGAAATGTAGTAGTCTGACAAATGTCAAAATTTTACTGACAATTTTACAACTTTTTACAATGTTCTTATGTATTATTTTACTTTGCCAGTTCATTATATAATCTTACTCTGGTGAGTTCTACTACCATATATTGTATCACTTTCAAACCCATTTACTTTGTAGATATTCTTGAAAAAGGAAATACATTTTCCGAAAGCTCGAATAATCAGAAAATAGTTTTCATTTACTGAAGCCCTCCAATTGACTACAACACCCAAATATAAAAGATACCTTTATCCTGATCAATATAGTCAAATCAAATACTACTTTCATATATATATATATATATATATATATATATATATATATATATATATATATATATATATATATATATATATATATCCTCTGAAGGATAATTCTCACAACGTTTCGGCAAAGTCTAATTTGCCATCTTCTAGGTGATGTCTAGAGTTTCGATCTCCGAACTCGACTAATTAATTCGAGTTCTACCTCTCAATATATAGGGGTGTTCATTGATGGTATCTTTGATCTGGGCCCCTCCCACTTTCTTCGTTGGTCCGACTGCATTTGTCATCGTGTCTGGGTAATTACGTGGTAAGGTCCGATATTGTTCCTCTGGTGTAATCGGCTTGTCTTTGTTTAGTGATATAATGGATTTCCACGTTCTTGGTAATCTTTGGGCGTCGTCTCTCTTGTTCATGCTACTCGGTCTCTTCTCAATTTCGATAGCCTCTCTGATTGTTCGAGAGTAGAAGTTCTCATCGCTTGCTAATGAAACTCTACGAATGAACAACTACTCGGAGAGAATTATAAAAACGGCTTCCAAGAACAAACCGAAACAGCAAAAAACTCCTGAAACACCGGTCATAACAACTAGACTACCATACATAAAAGGAACCACAGATAAAATCAGCAGAATTCTCCGCAAACACGACATAGGTACTTCGTTCGTACCAGAACGTACAATAAGATCGATACTCTGGTTTGAAAAGGAATAATTTATAGATTTGTTCGAAGGGATAATAATGGTTTCCAGGAATTGGGGAGCCTTTGTGAGTGGTCTCGTTTGATGAGGCATTGAGGGCGTTTTTCAATTTCTATTGCTTCGCGAATGATTCTGGAGTGAAGTGTTTTTACTGTGGTAATGGTCTTCGTGTTTTTTAAGTCAATTTTGTTTCCGGTTTCGTGGTGGTGTTTGAAGAGAGTCGAGGTCATGTCCGAATTACGTACTGCTAGTTCGTGCTCGTAGGACCTGTTTGATACTCATCGGTTCGTCTGTCCTCTATATGTTCTCGGGTAGTCGTGGCAAGGAATTCCATATATTTCTTGCAGAAAAATATTCCATTTCTGTTAAGGTAGTCCTTGTATCAGCTCAAACGACATTCTTGCGATCTCTATCTCCGACATGTGTATCTAAATATTCTAAATCCGTTAAACGCGTCCCTTCGTGATATAATTCCCTGATAAAAACTCTCGGTGATATCAGTAATTCGGAGCTTTTAAAAAAGCCTTAGCATTCATGTCGCACATCAAAAAATGAAAATGTTACGTCGCGATTAAAATGGGATACAAGACTTTTTTGACGGTGGTAGAGGGTTAGGTTTATGTAATGTATGGATATTAAACGTCAAGAGCTGTGAGCCATTTATAAAAAGGATGCGGGCTGCCGTTCCTCAGCCACCCGACCGCCAACCCCCTCACACCCCTTTGCCCCGGCGTTGCCAACATCCCCGAGTGAAAAATGGGGCGGCACTTTTTTCGGATATACGTGAAAATTCTCGTGTTGCGGAAGGCATGTGGAGTGTTAATCGAATTTTATTTTGGTAGAGAGGGTAAATGTGGGAAATTTCTGTAATATTCTAAGAACATCTAGTCAATAAATGGAAATGAGATATCAATTTGTATTCAAAAATGACTTATGATGAATAATTTTGTAAAATTTTACATAACAAGAAACGATAAAAATTCTGGTTGATTGTATCTGTACCTCACCCAACGAATTTTTTTATATATAATCATAGCATCATGACTGTCGATGAGACTAAGTGTCCGCCGTCTGAACAGATGGCTGCCGACGTACCTCTTTATAACTTTTATGCCTGAAGATGTGCTTTTTTTGATGAAACGCAGTCAGAACGTAAGTTCTATATGAATATAGTCTAGGTTTAGGTAATATAATTTGAAATCACTATTCTCATTTGTAACTAAACATATCGGCAAAGTAACCCCTTCTCATAGTCGCACGATTTGTATCTAGCATCTTTATATGGCCCACTTCAAAATATTTTCCACGAGGCTCGAATATTTCACGTAGGAATTTGTATTAGAAAATTTTGCACTTGCTTAGTGTTTTATTTATCGTATCCCATTTCTCTTTTCATCCAACTCTCTCCTTGATTCCGCCATACTTCATCTTATACGTTTTCTCTTTTTTCATTTTTCTTATTCCATGATTTTTTGCACATGTATGATTGGCCTCCTACCCTCCAACATCGATCATAGAGAAGATTTTCATATCAGACCAGTGTCTCTTTTTATCGTATTGTGAAAAATGCATATATCAAATGAATGAATCGGAGCATTATATATTTTAAGATGAGTATGACAAGAAATTAAAGAGGTTATGAAATTCTGAGTTTTTCAAAGAATTGACGTAAACATCAATAAATTTGTCATCTGAACAGTATCTCACGTTGAGGAGGCATGTTAGAGCTAGCATAACACCAGCGGTGCACTCTAAAAGCTCGTTCATTGGACCTCTGGGATCGCACAGGTATAGAAGCCATTATTTGGTGGAGGCGCACATTCGCCAAATCATAGTGGAATACTTCCCGCTCCTGATATCCGCTCCATTATTGTTTTGTCGCCTTCTCAGACAGAATTTTGTTTGTGAATTGTGATATATATTAACATATGTGTGAATTTCATTTATATGTGTGCTGTGTGTATACAATCATTGTTAGTCTATAAGTAAGATATGTAACCAGAAAAAGGTGAAATAAACTATTTTTTTATCATCATGTTTTTCTGTACTATCAACGACTTTAGGACCAATTTTCAAACACTTCCTTCTGGACAAACTCAAATGAATGTTCCATAAGATGGAATATCTATGTCTATATTTTGTTTGGTTTGAGAGTAAATGAAAGCATTTCTTGAATTATGAACATTTTTCAGATTGTGCCAGTTTGCATCCTTTAGGAAAATCGAGTCAGTTGCAAAACTACTGATTTTTACATATGTCCTGGTAAGTCGAATATTGCGTTATTATTACAATTTTTTGAATTTCGATGATAGAATATGAAAAAGATTGGCGTGTCTTGTCTACAAACGAAAAAATCATACGAAATATATATTTTGTAATAAATTTCACATGACAATGAAAAATAATCAAATTAGGACGGAGAGTTACTACTCGAAGTTCGAAAAGTGGACATTTCTAGTCTTCCCTTTTTTTATCAACAGATGTTTGTTCCTCAACTCGACAGGAACTTAGAAAAATATTTTCTGGAATGATTGCATATGAATACGAGTTTATCGAAGGTTTATACCACGAGCCCTTAAAATTTTAGCGATAAATTTTCATTTTCCACGAACACTTTTTCATTTGGCAAGTATGATAACAAAACGATTGATAAAATCACAAGTCCGTAAGACTTATCTTATTCGGTCTGTTTGAATGCTTTTGCCACAGAATAAAAAAGTTTGAGTGTTTTGAGAATGAAAATTGTTCTCATTGAATGTGACGAACGAGTTGTATTTCGAAAAATTATTAGTTGAAAAAATCAAAGAATGAACAATTGAAGACATTAGTATTTCATTAACATCAGGCAAAAAAAGGAAATTTAATCATCAGAAAATGTACAGTTATTGAAAACACAGTTTTTGTAAATGGATCGAGCAGCAGAAATACTTTATGTCTCTTCCAAGTCAAAACATATTCAACAACGGCGGGCCCCCCCGGGGCCCGGGGGGGGGGGCCGGGGGGGGGGGGGAAAATAGTCGTACGCCATCTCCATTTGAGTTCAGGAAATCTTGAATCGGACTAAAATTTTGTAAATGCTATCAGGAATTAGGTAACTTTTCATTCATGA
Source organism: Zygogramma bicolorata (assembly GCA_032362365.1). Classification (NCBI taxonomy): domain Eukaryota; kingdom Metazoa; phylum Arthropoda; class Insecta; order Coleoptera; family Chrysomelidae; genus Zygogramma; species Zygogramma bicolorata. The sequence goes on along the minus strand of JAVJAQ010001197.1, from coordinate 40,636 downwards.
TCATTTATATTTCATCCTTGTATATAAGCCAGTTCAAGAGAATCGACGCGGCAAAACTTATATTTTTGACAGTCGAAGGTAAACAAAGTTTTATCAAGGACCGGGCAGTTTTATCAGTATAAAACCGAATGATTGACTAGAATAGCTTCCTATCATAAGCTGAAATTCCAGAAATATCACATTTTGACAGGCGAAAAAAATAATCTCAATAAGATTATGCAGTGTTGATTCAGAAGCGTTTTGGTACGTCCTGGACATTTTTTGACCGATAGTTGAGTCATTGATTACTAGGCGATTATTGTACTATGCTTGAATAGTATAACGATTTGGAAGACATTATTTCGTAGTGGATGAATCCTTTTCCGTAGTGTTTTGGTTTATTAACCTACCTCGATTTGATTTTTGATTGAATGTGTTCTATCCGCAAGAACTTTTCTTTCATTTAACGCAGCAGTTTTTCGGAGTAGATCCGAGGTATGCCTTCCTACCCTTGTATAGATTCCAAAAATATTTCTTTATTTTTTCCAATTGTGGCAAAAAATTGAATTAAACCTCCGTGTTTGTCTCTGACTAGTGAAACGACTTTATTGTCCAACATAGAAAATCTCATCGACGAAGTTAAAATATTAATAAAAATGGTGAAGGGTACAATCATATATCGAATAAAGGATCATGAATTACAGCCACAGGTTGATAAAAACTAGAAAACTGAATCAATAACAAAATGCATGCTACATGACCAATTTTATATCTGTTCAACATAACATTTCTGCAAGGTTCAGTAGGCCTTCTCCAGCAGCATGATGTACTCTTCTTATTTCTTACTTCATCGCATTCATTACATTCTTCACAAAATGACTTATTGTAACTATCTGTATGAGTAAATATATTTTGGAACCGATAGAATCAAGCAATTGAAATTCTCCCTCCTCTGATGAGCTGGTTCACCTACGACTCAGATTAGATCCGAAACCAGTAATTCAATATAGCCTGACTCGTTGAATAAATACGTCACAAACGCTGCTAAATAATTATCAAATTGAAATTAATCAGAATGTGGCTCGAGGCTAGACTTTGACTGAATCTATCTAGTCGTTTTCTAATTCGGTGTAGGAAGTAGCAGCTTCCTATTAATTTCCTTTCCATTATTTACCCACCGAGTAACAAGAAATCGGGTTCGGCGAAGTTAGCGACATATCACCGTTTATGTAATGTGTTCATGAAGTTAGTTTAATCAAATTAGTTTCGCAGAATCGAACTGAAAATCGGTGCCATTCGAAAAGTTTGTTGTGTTGGATTTATGCGCGCCAACTTCAGACGTGAAAATGGCAGTTGTGTTATCTGAGTGTGTGGCTGGTCGTTATTCCGATGTTATTTTCAGAGACAAATTGCAATCGTGAAGTTTGCAAATGCGGTAAGTGGTTCGAATGCGGTGGAGAAGAATAACTTGACGTTCAGGTTCAGTCGGTCGATTATTTATTTTACTCTCGACAATTTTCACATCGTTTGCATCCCGACAAACACTCATATGCGCTTGAAATTGCTAGTCAAACTTCACCCATCAAGAGTTATACGTTATACGGTGATAATTCTATCACTGAACTGCATGAATGTCATACTTCATTATAAAAAAAGTGGTAGTCAAGACATCATTGCCAGAGTCCGCAATGATAAATATCTTCAAGATCATTTAGTATATTCTATTCAAATGAAAATTTCATGTCTGTGAATTTGAGCCAATGAAATGTCTCTATCTAGATCTGTTGCTATAGCGACGATCAGAGTCTACTTGAAATTTTTGATTCAATGTAAAAAGCTTGGGGTGCTTTTCAAGTAATTGACACCATAGAGGCCCTGCTGTTTTACATTGCAATACATTTTTTCATTTACACTATCATCTATTCAAATTTCAGATAATTCATTTTTCACTTTTCAGTTAATTTTTTCACAAAAGCGTCTTTTTCAGTTTTTCAAAACTATAATTCATTTCGTACCTTCCATTTCGTTTTTCAGTAAAGCGTGTTTTTCAGTTTTTATAACTATTATTAATTTTTGTAAATTATGCCTAAATCGGGATCAACGGCAAAATACGTCAGTCAGACATACCGTACCTGTATTCTGCAGTAAATTGTGTCGACATTGGTTTAATTACCTGTATTCCGTCTGATTCAAAATCTATACAGACTGACGGTATATCTGTATCATATTATACTTGACCCGGCTTCTTCGCCAAAAATTTCATTTTATTCAAGGTCTCTAGAAAAACGAATCGTAAAATCTAAATGTCCTAGTAAAGATATCGCCACAATTTTTCCATATTATTGCCTTGTCGTCGGTCCTTTACAGGTTTGCAAAAATTCAAATTATTTCGAGGTCTCAAATTGGTCAAAATCGAATTCAAAGTTTCCGTTACAAACATAAATATATACCAAGCTAATGAAAGCGTGTTTATAAAAACTAAGCTGCTTGAAAGAAATGAGATCGATAGAAAACGAATTGATTTTCATTATTCAATCGAAACTATTCATTATTTTCATTCAGAATGATTCATACTCTGTAGAGATTATGAATGAAGATCCAGTTGTTTTGATGAAATCCATCGAGAGCTGCTTGGGACAGAAAAAAGCTGCTTGTTTTCAATTTCAGAAGGGCTGGATAATCTTTATAGATGTAACGTTAAAAAGCAATGGTGGTCACAAGTATTGTTAGTTTATCTTTTTCGTCATCTGGATTGATATCGCCTTTTTTCATTATCTTAATTTGTTTGTTTGCTTGAAAGGTTTTATTTTCCGTTAACCACCTGACGAACATCAACCCTCAGAAGGCGAAACTTGGTTGAGCAATGGATTTACGAGGCCTCACATTTCAACCTGTGAATCCCAGTATGTTGGCCCGGCAATGAATTGTACCCCCGTCTTTCCCTCGATAGGGGGACGTGCTTACTTCCACCCTATCGAGAAACAGCAAGTCTCTGCATGAGTTCATTTTTATATTTTTACGAAATATTTTGAAGGGCAGGGATTGTGGAGAATCATTCCGGAAGATATTATTTCATTTAATAATTCTTTTCTTTTTCTTCTATTGTTACTGAAAGTTGGTGAAAATTAGGTTGCAAAACTGCAACACGTGTTTGGTTATAAGAGCTTCATCAAGCAAGTTTCTTTTATTCCGCTGGAGAAAGCCATTGTGTAGCGAAATACGTGCCCGGTTTTGTAATCCCATTGTTAGTGAAAATCCTACAGGAAACTCTGATATTTTTTATCAAATGTCGATTTTCATCGAGTATCTGACAGTTTAATTCAATAATTATAAATGATTGTTTCACATTTTCACTAAAAGAGATACAGGATGCTATGAGATGAAAAAATTATAGAATAGAATGAAAATGATTGATATTTTTGCTCTTGATGCTCTCAAACCATTCGGCGTCCTTACCATCTTCCAAGCATTACATGTGAAGCAAGAATCTATTATCTGGCAGTCAGGCAGAGGGCACTGAATAATGTTATTGGAGTGTAAGCTGACTTCGAACTGTGGGTACCATATTATTTATTTATTTATTTATCCACTTTCAGCAACAGGATGATAACATACTGTTGAGAAATGTCGTCAAAGTAAAAACAGATTAAAAATATATAAGAACAAACTAGACTGATGGAACTAACAACTAACAGACAAAACAACATTCAAGTACATGCATAAAATTCACTAACTGTGTAACAATTTTTCTCTATCAGAAATATTTTCACTTCTTTCTTGAAAGTATTCAGATTCCTACTACTCTTTATAATATCAGGTATCTTATAGTAAAACATACATCCCATATAAAATAAACCTTTCTGGTATAGCAATGTGTCATGTTTGTTTGGTAAGAGCTGATATTTTTTTCTTGTGCTGAGCTCTCACTCCATTGAACATATCCCTATTCTTGAAAACATAACAAACGACTTCATATATATACACAGATACAAGAGTTAATATTTTAGAGGATTTGAAAGTATCTCTGCATGAAACACGAAAACCAAGATTACCCAAAATTCGTATCGCACGTTTTTGTAATTTGAAAACTCTATCAGCATCTGAGGCATATCCCCAGTGCATTATAGCATATTTCATAGATGAATGAAAACAGGCGAAGTAAAGTTGTCTATGGAGGTGATAATCTTTTCTTAATCCTAGCATTTTTGTTTCTCTTGTGTAGATGACAGTAGTTTTATCCGACAAAACTATTTCGTTGCTGTGCTCCACTCGCGACTGTGATCTTTTGAACATAATACATGTTGTTTTAGCATTATTAAGACTCAATTTATTTTTTTCAACCCACAGTGAAATTTTTCTAAAAATTGATCATGCTATATTTTCGGCATCATTCACAGTATCACTTTTAATTAGAAAGTTTGTATCATCAGCATACGAGACAATCAATGAAGATGGTTGCTGAAGCCATTTTAACATATCATTAATATATACTATGAAGAGTGTAGGGCCCAGTATCGACCCTTGAGGCACTCCGGATTTGATATGCTTTATGATGGAATACGAATACAAGTTGGTATCACTACAAAGGGTGACACTGGAACCATTTTTCTGATTTCAATGGGATCTCCAGGAGCTTGATCGAAGCTTAGGTTGAACAGCGTTCAGGATGCAGATTTCATTTCACTAATTCGATTATCGAATTGCTTAGAATGTGCCTATACTTTCAGTACAGCGCCAGATACAGTCACAGCCTGAGCTACTCGACAATCGAGTTCGTGAAATAGAATCTGGCCTCAGAACTGAACAGTAAAGACATTAAAGTATTAGGAAATATGATAATTCTTGTTGAGATAACTATGCTTTGTGAAAATAGCTTCCTATCCGAATCCGATAATGGCGTGATACAAACTTCTGAAAAAGTACCATAAAAAACTCAAACACTCGGTTTGTATTTCATTCGAATACCATTGATTCATTCATAAAAGGAACTGAGAGAATATTTGAACCAGCTACTATCCTGCCTATTGGGATACCAAAAGAAGCGATACGCCTTTTGGTGAAAAGTTTCAAATAATGTCAAAGTATTCTCAAAGTGTCGCTTATTAATTGAAGCCTTGGTCAAAATGACATGCGATATTATCTCGAAATTTTTTAATAGGATTAATATGATAACTAATGTTCATCGAGCACAATTCATGGTGAACATTCCCGTAGGAAGTGAAACGCTCAAAAAATTTTACGGTATGGAATTGTCAAGCAACGTCAAAGTCCCAACCTTAAATAGCAATAGTTGTCAAAGTGGTGATTCTTAGTTGGAATGTGGTGCTGTGGTCTTAATTTGATATCCCAATATGACGCATCGAGCTTATATTCACATAAAAGTTACTTTTCTGTGTACCAAGCATCTGAATCTTGAATAAAATAGATTTATTCTTCAGGAAATTCCTACACTTAAATGCAAAAAAATCACTCAACAGGATTAAGTATCATTCTCGAGCCCAGGCAAGATCTTGTTTCGCTGAGAAGATCTCAGGAGCTCCTAACATTGTATCTGAACAAATTATGGAACGTTTTCACTAGCTTGAGCACACGAATTTTGCCTAAAAAATGAAACATTCATAGAAATTTCCCATGGAATAAATAGAAACATCTATGGAAAATTTCACTCACCAGGTTAATATTTTTCCACTCAGTGATAATTTACTCATGTGCTAGTCTTGGAATTTCACCAATATATTTCCGGCACACGAACTAGGAATTTAAAAAAAACAGTTCTTTGTTTTGTTTTTTGTTGTTATTGGTTTGGTGTGTGTCAGTATCGAAAGATGTAAGGATTAATTGTTTTGACTGTTTTAACATTATACCTGTTACCGATCGATTATATCTTGTCAGACAGTCGAGTGATATAAGGTATAATGTGGGGTATGAAAAGATTTTCAATTTCATCGATGATATTTTCTTTGAATTATGTTCATTCCAATATTGATTCTATTCAGTTCGTCTCTCCATCGATTTTTTCGTATGAGTTGCATATTATTTTCCTTTCATCATAACTATAACTTTTTTGAAACTTTTATGGTGATTTCAGTTATAGTGAAGATATCTGTTGGTATATGTTTTCTTTCGATATAAACTATTGTTCACATGAAGTTTTGATTTCTGTACCATAACATCTAGAAAAGGGAGTTATTTTCTCTATGAGAACTTCATTGTTGGTTCTTGTTTGTCAATGTGTTTCAGGAGAATGTCGGGTTCGTTTCGACCATGACTCCATATATCAAAAACATCATCATCACATCCCCACCATAGTTTTGGACCATTTGAATTATTCTTTATGGATGAATCTGCAAAATACTACATATAAATAGTACTCAGAGTTGGAGAAAAAGGTGTACCCATCCCAAATATTTGTTGATGAAAGTCATTTTTCATTTGAAATTTTTTTTTTTCTGTACATAGTTTTAGGATATTCATAATGGCATCTACATTCAACTTCATTTCATGGACCAGTGTACCATCATTCTTTGATTTGGACTCGACAATTCCTTAAGTTTCGTTGAGAAATACGTTGCTAAAAACACTTTCTACACCAAAACTCACCAACATGTCTCGTGCTTGTATTTCTATTTGTTGAAAATTTTCAACACATAATAGGTGTTTCTTTATTTTACTATACTTCACAGAGATTGCTGGGTATATACGTCATCAGTTCTTTGCTAAGATGGATTGGATTAGCTGTACAAAAAACTGCCGACGTTCTGTAACTATTTAGTTTTCATGCCATTCGAATTGACCCCGTATATAGTATACTTGCCATAAACCAACCTGAGAAGTAGTTAGTAGGGCAGAAATTCGTCTTACATCCTGTTTCATCAATTGATCGGAATTTTGTCTGTCTCGGTACAGTCAGGAATATATTTCTCGATTCCCTAAAGGTAGTTTAAATCCGCGGCATCTTAAGAGCTTTCCAAAGTAATCGAAAATTCATTCCGAGTCGAAAGTCCTGATAAACATCCCGGAAAGTGTTCCAGTCGCGAACTAGAGCATGAAACAGTGTCCGTGAAATTTACGAGTTTGAAGAAAGACCTCACGCCAGGAAAAAAGCTAATTCCGAAATTCAGAGCATGTAAGAGAGCGCCGTAAATCAAAGATATTCAAATGTTTTCTGCGCGCAATAGGTCACTGTAGCCGTGGCTTTAGGAGCAAACACATAAAGGATGAAATTATGAAAACTACAAATCAAATGAATACAAACACACAGGCGATAAAGTATGGTAATATTAAAAGGGAAGTGTCATAAAGGTGGTAGGGGCGACCGGAGTTTGACCGGAAGCCCGCTAAAATATTATCATTGAAACAATAGGGAAACTTCCGCTGTTCGCCATGCAACAAAGCTACTGTGAAACAAATCAAAAATATTGCCACGGCTGCCGGCCTTGGCAGTGCAGCATGGGCGTTCCATAGGAATAGGAAAAAAGTTTGTTTGGAAGAGAATATGCAGCGGAAAAGAATAGATTTTAATGAGGAAAAAACGCATCGGAACTCACGTTTCATCTGGGACAGATTACAATACCGGATAGTTTTTTGCGTGTTCAGATATTCGAATATATTCACTGACTAAATATCAACAAATTCATTTGACACTGAGACTAAATAGTAACATAAATAAGAGCAAGATGAATCAAAACCCTGGTGCGTTGACCGATATGCTTTTGTTTAGCCAATTCCTCTCGACCTGAGAAATTGAAGAGTAAACTTACATTTTTTGACGGTAGGTGGTGTTGAGATGGTGATACAAATGCGATTTTCTAAGGGTACATTTTCATTGAGGTGGCAGCTTATGAGTGATTTTCGATACCGGCTGTCTCATTGGATAAACTCTTGCGGGATCTTTCGTTCACCAATAGAATTATCAGTATACAAAATACGCAAGGTCAAGTTCGTCTAATAAAAAGCTATTGATTTTTTTGAGATGTTTGACAGTTTGATTTGAATTTGAATGCATTAGAAAGTTCCTTCAATATTCAAAATTTTGTACCTAGTTCTTGTTTCTTTTCACGTGTTTCTTGTTTAATTTTTTTTTAATGTTTATCGTTGCTGTTCTTGTATTTGTATGATTTCATAGTGTTAGTTAGATTTATTATGAACCGATTTACAAAGCTCAAGATGAAACGCTCGTGTAGCGTGTAGGTATCACTTATCCCTCATATCAACGGCTCGTAATCACATTAAAATTGCATTTTTTTCAACACTATGAAAAAAAAAGTACTTACCTATCTTCGGTTCCTCAAAAAGTAGATAGATAAGATATCAATACTTTCCAGTTTCACTAACAACTATTGTTTCGGAAGATTCAAAAATAACAACACAATCACTGAGTTTTTGATTTATTTTTCATCAAATTGAAAGCAAAAGGAATAGCTAATAATTAGTCAAAATGTGATGACTACACAATTTCTAGTATTTTGCGGGAGAGCAAGAAATTGCATGCAAAACATGAGACCATGAAATAAACATAACCTATAAATCAATAAATAATCGAATGGCCGTCGAGCAGACGGATATCATGGCATCACAGATTAAATTGAAATCACGTAAGGTGCGCCTCTGCTGGCAAACTCTCGAATGCATCTCTTCAGTTAAAATTGACCAAAATCAAGATACCGAGGAGTCGAAAAAATTTGCTTACAATCTATTAGGTATAAGTCAATACACCATGGTTTTTAATCATCTTGAATTAGAGGAAAATAACAGGGTGAAACGAAATTATCCATTTGACACTGTTATATATTTTATTCCTCTTTTATTATTTATTCATTTATATTTATTGATTCATTCTTGTTGCAATTTAAACAAGTGTATATTCGACATTAATATTTTCATTACCTTAGGGACAGACATAAATAAGAACTAAAAACTATTAAGGTGGCTGTTCATAGGAAAGTACTTATGTCACGCTCACGATCCTGTACGAGAGTTGAATAGTGTTGATAACACCTAATGATTTTTTTCGTACTGTTTTGGGTCATTAAGCTACCACAATTTCGAAAATTCGATGAATAATATTGAAATATATACAAGTGGAGAACGGTAGATTTCAAATATACCCCGAAAAGTTTTTGTATCAATTAAAACAGTTCGTTTTAAATGGAACACGTCCTATCAGTACTCCACAAAATATGGACTTTCAAACAGTACCTATTCAATCAATAGTGTAATCTATGGTTAGTCTAAAACAAAATGGTCAATTGAGTACCTGGAGAACAATCCCTTTATGAAGGATACAAATATATGAAATATCAAAGTATTTGCGGAGGTCTTCGGGAGTTTTGGTTAGACCATTATTCTTGAGATAAAACTGTTGATAGCCCTTCTTTGAAAAATCAAAACCAATGAATTTATTATCGCTCTATTGGCCATGCGAAATAGGATGTGCATGAATTCTTACGTTACCTGCTGGAATGTTCACACGAAGATGTCAATTATTGAGCTAAAAATAACCGTCTTCGATGGAAATAAGGCGTGATCTAGGTGCCTGGAGATGTGAAAACCCTTGCCAGCTTCAATCGACATTAAAACGCACGTTTTGGACATTGTTCACTGATCTTTGATCTTTTTCGGAATATTTCTCTCTCTATACTACCAATGTTACTGTTTGGATTATCCAACCAATATGTCCGAAATATGAAGAAATAGAAAAGTGCGCAAGAGCAATGTCGATTTATACATTTCCAAAGATATCAATTTTTTTCAAAGAATGGGTAAAAAGAGAACGTAACTGTCACCATAATTTTCCCTGTGAAAGTTCTGGATATGGTTAATTATGTTTCACCCAATGAAACCGATTGATTGTGTCCATTACTGATGAAAGTATTTCAGCTCCATTATACCGCAAACGTCTGTATGTTACAAAAAATTGAAGAAAACATATGTGACCTCATTTATTTCGTTTTCCACATCAGGGGCTTGTTTCAAAAAGCAAATACCAGTGGTGAAATACCACTGTGGCAGCTGTAAATTAACTTTTCGACAAAATTGGGTTTCTACAAGTAACACTGGTAATTTATGAGTGACAAGTTAACTAGTCCAAGTCTACGAGTATTTTTTATTCGAATTACGGGCGTGCTGTATCAACAATTATAACTAGGAGAGAACCACTGGTGAATTCTATATGTGAAAAATTGTAAGCTATATTAGTATGGTGTGACTAACATGCGTACTCGTTTAATCCTACAAGTGTTTTTTCAACCGATATCTTCGTTTCTGTTTTCACGAATACCGAGGCAGAAGATTACACGAGTTTGATTCGACCAACATACGGAGCATGGTCAACAATCAATGATCATCCGTAGATATCCAATGTCAAAGCAAAATTGAAAATCAACATCTTCACGATTACCTTTCCGTTGAATGAGAGGTTCAGACCCTCTCCAGAGAAATTTGAGCGATTGCTGGGAGTAAGTAGACAGAGATAACAAGATGAAACAAGTAGTGGACAGGCTTCTTACACCCCGGAAACAATTTGAAGTAGAATTTCATTGGTTAGATGATGGCGCTCAAGGATATGCGACCAAAAATCCCGGGAGATGGTTTTTGCATTTCAGATCTCATCATTTTCTTCTCCTGAAGAACTTCACTTTCCACCCTAACCAGACCTTTTCTGTAATCACCACTTCAAAGTACATGTGGTATGGAAGCCCATTTAAAATAACACGTTATAATTTATTTTCACGAAATTCACCGTAATATGATTAGTTCTTTTTCTTTAGAAAAATGTACATATTTTGTCTGGTTGACTCACCACCCGTTTGGACCCACGAAAAAAAGTTGAAACAAAATTGAAGGGGATTTCGCCCTCTTGAAAATTGAAACAGAAAATTTTCGTACCTACAGTCTAAGATGGCGGATCGCACGAACCTCCCTCAAAGACAAAAACTTCGATTTTTCATTAGGGCTCCTGGCCCAAAAACAGGACTACACCACGAAAAATCCTCAACTTGGTCCAGAACTCGTTTGCCTGTATCAACTAAATTCTACGGAGCCCTCTACGATTTTTTTTCCAGCACTAGTGCACAATCAGATGTGACGCGGTTCAATGGTTTTCCATGCAAAACACGATGCAAACAAGGATTTTCTCTGCCATTCTCATCACATCTCATTTAATAACATTCGCAGCAACTGACACCGCAGTTTTATTCCACCGCTGTATTTCACCCTTTTAACATTCGCTTCATGAACGCAGTGTCGGGGAGAATCTAGGGTAGGATGTACGGGTGGTTGCTCTTATGCAGAGGAAAGTTATCGTTCTCTTGGTTTCACTTTCAACTCTAGAAAATTTTCATTTCGGCGATGTGGACAGGGTTGAGACTCTCTGGGTATTTTAAAACGGGTTCGATTCATATATTGAATTTATATTCATTCAGTGGGGTACGGTTTTCAAGAGTTGTTCTTAAGAGGAATATTCTATTGTGGATTAAAGAAATCTGAAAAAAGGATGTAAAAAAGGACGGAAATTTCTGTGGATGATTATTAAGTGACAGGAAAGGATAAGAAATTCAACTTCTGCGGAGTTTTCAATTTGTTGCTATTTTGAACCACGAAAAAAGAGAGAGGTTTGATAGTCGTAGAAAAATTCATCATCCAAAACACCCACGTTCAAAAAAGATAGGTTGATTTTCTATTCGTTCACGAAAGTTAGAATAATGTGATGATTCAGTTAGCGTTCATTCTCATTTGTTGCATTCAGAAAAGAGCTGATTTGATTTAATAGAAATGTACATCAATGATGATATAAGTAATGTAGATCTAATATTCACAAACTACAAAAGAGAGCTAACTCACTTCTATCATTCATTTTCATATCATGATCAGTATTTCATTAGGTATCTGTATTTTTGAAACATCCCCTTGATCCATTTACTGTCGACGAAATTGTTTTTTCAATACTTGCTCAGCAAATTCTGTTTGAATGATTTCTGAGGAGTTGGATGAGTATTGATATGCATTTTCAGTTTTTCTTCTCCCCTGAACATTAAAAAGCTTGAAATTCTTATATCTGTTCATAGGGCGAAAACACCAATATACTCTGAGGAGATATTATGAATATTTCAAACTATTTCATTTTCAGTGGTGAGAAAAACCAAAAATGAATTTCAGTTTTTCAGTAAAAACAATTCCACTGACTCTCATTCGAATCCACGTCTTTTTTTAACGGCACGTATCTAATCAAAATCAATTTCTCTGAGAAAAGTAAATTCTATTCGAGTGATATTTTATATTTCTTCTACTTATCATTTCACTAACAGAGTTTTCGCGGTTCAGATTGGCTTAGAAGTTGAGATTTGGCAGAGGTTTGATTTCACACAAAAAAGTTTTCGCACAGGACTGTAGCTTTTGTCTTCTGAGACTTCGTTGTCAATGCCTAATGAAAAAGTGCGGTGGAAAAGACTAGAGGCATAAAACGAAATTGAAAGCGAAATCTAGAGAGTTTTTTCAGAATGACGTACTGCCTATTGATATATGATAACAGCCATAAGTACCATGTGTTTTTTTGTTGTGACGTATCTCTTTTTGTATAATGTCTTTCTTATGGAAACGTATGCACCCTAATGTGATTAATAAATGACTTGACTTCACTACCTCACACTATTCATTGAAGTTTAAGCTTGCCATTTCATCACATGAGCTTTAGTGAGACCTTGTGAGATTTATTGTAAAATTACCACTGATTGGGGCATAGAGATCTTTACGTCGAATATGGTGGTTATAGGTCAGTCGAATTTCAAGCAGCTTCTGGTGTGCCTCAAGGATCCAACTTGGGACCACTGTTGTTTTTAATTTTCATTGATGATCTATCTCATTTGTTGAAATGCAATCATATTCTTTTCGCTGACGACCTTAAGATCTACAGTCGTATAAATAATTTGAACGACTGCCATAACTTGCAGATTGGACTTGATTTGGCAACCGAATGGTGTTTTAAAAACCGTATATCTGTCAATATTGCAAAATGCAAAGTTCTATCGTTCTCCAGAAAACAAACTGTTTAACAATTTGATTACAACATAAATAATAATGTCCTAGAAAGATGCCTCTCTATAAAGGATTTGGGAGCTTTATTCGATCCAAAACTAAGTTTTATGGATCATATCTCAAAGACAATCTCGTCGGCCCTCAAAACATTGGGGTACTGTATAAGAAACTGGTCCAATTTCACAAATACTAATACACTCATCATCCTGTTTAATATGTTCGTAAGAGGCAAATTGGAGTATGCTGGCTTAATTATTTGGTCTCCTTTTTACCAGTACGCCAAAATAATGATAGAATCTGTCCAGAGGAAATTCCTGAAATATTTATTCTTCAAGTGCAATGGCATATATCTTGAACGCGGACTTGAGTATAATGTTTTGCTTGAAATGTTTTCATTCGACTCTCTTGAACTACGTAGAAATCTGTCGGCAATAACATTCCTCTTTAAAGTCTTGCACAACAAAATTGATAGTCCAGACATTCTAGCTCAAATTTTCTTTAGAGTACCACGTCTTCAGTCACGTAAAGAAATTACTTTTTACACTCCTACACCAAGAACCAATCTACTCATTGGATCACCAATTTTCCATATGTGTGGTTTGGTGAACGGAATGAGCTTGCAGTGCGACATTCATCATGACTCACCAAAAAGTATATTGGAATGTTATCGAAGGAATACGGTCTTGCTCTGAGATAAGCAAGGGCCACGGGATTATCGTACATAGTCAATATGCTGTATGTATGTGTATAGATGCCATTTCTAAGTTTCTGCTTTCTCTTGAATTCCATTACTTATTTATTAATTAATTTTATGTTAGTACTAATTTTATTCTTAGGTAATATTTGATTATAGTATCTCTAGGAAATAGTTTTATTCGCATTGTTCTGTATTTCCTGTAATTGGGTGTAAACCTGTTGGAAATAAAGGTATTATTATTATTATTATTATTAATATATACTTCGAACAGAACCATAGCGCTTTTTCTATAGCAAGTCTTCTCATGACTGCTTGTGAGCCGCCTGATCGCTCTCAATTAGCTTGGTGGCTACAATGAGGTTACCCTCGTTCGAATACCCAAGAATGAGAGTAAAAAGGACGTGAGGGCGCAACTGAGGTGGAAAACTTTCCTGCGGCTAAACGAAAGTATGTATAAAAACATTCAACAACTCTTAGATGCAAGCCGAATCGAAAGACTGGTGGAAGAATCTCCTAGGTATGAGACACGCGAAATAGTTCACGAAGGAACCCCCGCTCAGGTTCACGGAAGATCTGCTAAACAACAACCGCAAGTTTGTGAGGATAGTGGTGTGTCTAGTGACGGTACAGCCGGCATAATGGGCCTTACAGCATGTACTCTGTAAATGCGAAGCCTTAGCAATGCTCAGGCACACAAAATGTGGGAGAGGACATGGAGTCTCATCAAATAAATCAAGCTGGGTAATGAGCACTGATAACTGAGGAGCATCACAATAATCAGATCTCATACGTATGGATTTGAGAAGCGAGGAAAGTGCTTATTTACATCCCCGATCTGATATCTGCTTCGATTAAGGCTTCGCGAGACCAAGATACTAGTCTTGATCTTGATACAAGACCAATACTTGATAAATCTTCTCAAGACTAGACTTTCGAGTCCAAGACCAAGACTCTCTCTCAAAGACTCTTGATCTTGGTCTCAAAAGAATGATAATGAACTTGAATTTACTCGAAATTGAGGAAAATAAGATGGAAAATGTTATGGCAATTCATTTCAATTACTTATTTTTGATATGGTTGGTTATGAATTTTTGGTTCACTGAAAATACATTTTTCAAATTCAGTACCGCAGTTTTACAGTTCACAAGAAATAGGTGTACGTTGTGCTATCGCAGTGGTCTATACCTCCTGCTATTGACGAAAGAAAAGAATTTAAAACAAAAGTTATTTGGTTTGAATTTGAAATTTTCAGAAATATATTTGATACTGCGTTGTTGTCACTTCCAGCTAAACTTGGCAACGATTATTTATTTCAAATGAAGCATCCTGTGTTTTGATGCATACCTATTTGAATTCCAGGTTGAATATTCTATCAATATTCTTTACCTGTCTTCAGCTGTTTTTAAAATAATGACAGGTAAAAAGTGAAATTTTGCAATTTTCAACAGCCTATTATCGCATCTTTATCAACTTTATCAACTCATAGAAGGTAGATAACATATTTATTTATTGGAAAACATAGATACAGATTAGTCTGAGTTGCACCCACCAGGGTTTGATACCAAAAAAAATTATAGATTATGACCATTATATTTGGTTAGCTATGTGATATTTTTCACTCCTACATGATATAAGATGTCTTGCAATTTTTTCGGAATTCCGATTTTACCCCTCTATCGCATCTGCTTCTTTACTGTTCATTACATAATAATCCATTGTCAAATGCTCTATAGAAACCCAATTGATATTCCTACCCTGTGTGGGTCTTATTATATCTGTATTTGAATTTTATCGAAAATCATATTCTCATGGTGATGGGAAATTTATTTCACTTGCTTGTCCCGTACAGATTGACAATTATTAATGACTGTTAAAAAAAAACTGTTGGACAATTGAATTGAATGATTCAAATTTCTAGAAATATTTTGATCCATGATAAGACTATCAAGACCAAGACCAAGACTCAGCCAGTCTCGTCTTGGTCTTGAAACATCAAGACCACTATCAAGACCAAGACTACATTTTCGAGACCAAGATGAAGATTGATCAGTCCTGTTCTGGCGAGGCCCTAGCTCTGAAGATATTGTCTCCAAACTTAGTTTTGAACAGAAAGCAAGGTGAACTTTCGGATACTTCACACTCTCCATATCTTTCTTTGTGCATTCAAAGGAGTACTCAAAATAATCTTGACAAATTTCGACAACAACAAGCCATTTCATTCATCCAAACCCTCACATGCTCTTCTTACGACCTCTGTCGGAATCACCAGCCAACATATCTCGGAAATAAAATGATAAAAGACACCGTGTAATAAGTTGCTCCCCGATGGGGGGAAAAACTCACTCGGTGTCTTCACAGATAACAGAGCTGGGATTTCTGGCGTGCGCTGAATAACGATTTTCCAACCCTTCAAATTCGAGCAGGTGCAAGACATCAAAAACGGAATTGTCTGGAAATTATTCCCAGGGTGGAGTACATCTGTCATGAAGTAATTTTCGTGAGATGTAGCTTATAATCTGAGAGTTATTGGCTATTCAATCAGACTGCGAGTACAGAAAACAGCTGTTTGAGTAATGAATTTTGTCATATACCGGAGTGAAGTGGAGAAAATTGAAGTCATATTTATAAATCGATTAGTATAATGCTGGAACCAACTGAAATTCCACATGAATCAATACAACAATCCTCTTATGGTATGTTGAAAAATGAGGTACATGAGGCATAGAGTTTTTAATATACATATGTAATCTGTCTAGATTTTGGGTCTTTATTGTCTTCATCAACTTTGAATATTTGTCAGTTTTTTCATCTGTTAATCTGGAAATCAATTTCATTTCAGTGAATAATTCAAACAGTTATTCTTTCATTTGATGAATTGCGGAATATGTTTCTCCGTAGAGTCATTCAACTATGCCTTGATATATCGGTAGTTCGAATGGAACACCTCTTGAGTTGAACCCATCTGAAAACCTCTTGACAGATCACCAGAAACGGATGTTGTTATAATGATACAGTACAATATAGGTTTGAAGTCAATCACAAAATGGTTAAAAACGAATGCCGTACAATATGGAAAAGAAAGAAAACATTGATCAAAGTGAACGCTTAAGTGGTATATTTGGCCCTCTACTGATTATTTTTCACTTGCTGACCCGTGCCCAATGAACCCTTCCTTATCGGATGCTCTCGTCATAAATAGAACACCACCTCCAAGTTTCAGACCTCTACAATCAGTGGTTTAGGCTGTGCGTTGATTAACCCCTATAATAACTTTCTACCCCTTTTTAACCACTTAAGGCGATGAATTTCACTAAAATACGAAACAAGTCTTCCAACAATTTTTTGAAAAAAAATGTATGCAAAATTTGAAGTAGATTGGACCAAGGCATCACGTTTTTTCATACAAATTTGGCGTCTGTTTTTCACGAAAACTCGGTAAAACGGGATAAAAAATATCTTAAATCAGTGGCAGCCTGGTACTTCGACATATAACTCCAAAAGTACTGTTTTGAATTTGGTTGTTGAATAATGTTGATGAATTCACTAAGTTTAATGAAAACGATGAATTCTGAATAAGTTGCAAAGGAGTGGATCTGTCAGCAGTGGTGTCAAACGTAAACTATGGGGTATATTGTCATTTTTCAGTAGGTAGGCCTAGTAGGCTATAAGTTCATTCAAAAGGATATTCTCAAAAATCTCCCAGGAAGACTGATTAAAGACATGGTACTGGAAATTTCAAAAAAAATGAATGTATCTCATTGCCACAGCTGAAAATAATTGAATGTTCAAAATATCTGTCGTTCTCTATTCTTCAACATCCTAGGAAATATCAGGAATTTCGCAGAATATTTGATTTTATTTCGAGCGTAATTATTAGAATTTCATGAATATTCTGATTTTCGTTTCTTCTATATTGAATCAACTTTCATCTTCAGAACTCAAACAATGGCCAAAATAAGGAACTTTTATATTATTGTGAAGAAAATAGAATTTGAGTAATTATTCTTTTTTTTTCCGAATCAGAAAATTGAAATTAAAACTTCTATTTTATACAAATTGAGCAAGAAAAAGTGTTTTATATGTAACCCAGTGCTCGTCGTGCGATATAAGCAGGGGAGTAGTTGTTTCAGATGGACTGTTTTTCCTTTTTGTGGATGAATCAAACGTCTTCGAATGATATAAACGTATTTATTAACATAGAGTGTTTGTGAATTTTTTTTTACTTTACTTCTCTCATAGAAGTTGTAATTTCTATTTTTTGATTTTTTTTTTCCAAATATATTTATTTCAGACCTCAAATCGGTTACAGTAACTGGCACCGAGGCCTTATAAATAAATATTCAACGGATAACAGAAAATAAATAATTCAAATAATAACAGTTATAAGTCATCCTCATATTTTCAGTCTCTGCTTCTCAGAAAGTTTTGAGATTATGGTACACTGCAGTTTCTTTTCCAACATGTACAGTTTCTGGTATTTCATTATATGTTTGTACACTTTGATAAATAGAAGAGTCTTGTGATTTTTTGTTCTAGAAAAGTTGTTTCTTAGTTCATTTGTTCTTGTTTAAGTGTAACGTTAGTCTTCATTAAATTATTTTTCATTTTGTAGATAAGTTTAGCCTGTTCGTGCATTTTCAGAGAGTCAATCTTCAAGAATGGATAGTCTTTAATAAAGAGTTTCACTAGGAGTGTTATAGTCAAGACAAAAGATTGTTCATATTTATTCAATTTGTAGTCTTTGAATTTTTTTTAGATCACTTTCATTCGCATTACCATAAGTATCTAATGTGAGGTTCAATATAACTGTTATACAACATATATTTAGAGTTTTTATTTAACAAATAGTTGCATCTTTTAATTGTACCTAACATTGGCGCCACTTTTCTAATAATATAATTGATATGCAAAGACCAGATAACATTTTCAGTTATTATCAAACCTAGATATTTATATTGCTGGACTTTTTTTAGCACAGTGTTGTTCAATTTGATTATGGGATTTATGTCTTTTTGCCATTTTGTCTCAAAACCATGTATACAGTTTTGAGACACACTGACAAAAAAGATATGAATCACATAATCAAATTGAAGAAGAAAGCCAAAAAATCATTAAGCGAGGGCAAAGAGCATAATAAGAGCCCCGGAAGAGAAATATTTTCTATGAACTTTTTATGATTTTTTCCAATATCGAATATCGATATTTGCATTCAATTATCACAGGATAGAATGTTTCTAATGGAAAAGATGAACATTTCCTGCTCCGTCTCATCCGACTCATTTTCGAGATGACGCAGGGAGGTCATTCTGACTATTTTTATGAATTTGCTGTTTTGAATCATAACATCAACAATTATTCTACCAGAAGTAGAGTACATTTCCTTATAATTGAAACGAATCTGAAAATGGCCTTGAATTCTCTGTTCTTCAAAGGTTTAGATTCCTATTATGGACTTCCACAAACGATATAAAATGCAAGGACAGTAACAATTCTTGAACAAAATCTAATTGAACACATTGTGATTCAACGTTTTTTATTAGGCATACAATATCAGTGATTCGTTTTATATTCATGTGAACTCTTCCTCTTCTTGATTTTGAATACTTCACTGATGTAATTCTTTCATATATATTTATAAATACTAATTAATTCTATAGTTGAATAGGTATTGAAAATTTTTAGTGAATATACTTTCCTATCCAAATAAATTTCTACCATTACTGCTACCACTGAATCCTTGCATTTCCAGCTCGAAACGGAAATATTCATTTCATAACAAACTTCTGGCAAATATTCGGTGTCAACCGAAATTATGATGACAAGCAAGTGCGAAGAGCGCACAAGAACCTTGACAAATATTGCTGTGACGATGGCTGGAGATTTGTTGTTCGGGAGCAAGGATATTCACGGCAGCGCTTCCTGGCGCACAGTCGTCCTTCCGGTCGCTTTGTCCTGGATTTATGTCCTGGCCGCGCGAGTACATTGTCCTGCTATCCTGTCTGTCTGTCTGGTGCACACATAATGGCCGCAATGCAGTTTCGAACAGGACTTGTTCTCGTCTAACCTGCACCATAAACTCCGCGTTGATTATTTAAGTGACTGGAGCAGGAGTAGGACTGCCGAACGAAACGAGTTGAAATGTAGATAAATGAAGGGTGGATCGCGAAATCAGGTCGAGGCAAGTAGAAATAGTTTGGGATGAAAATGGTAGTTATTATAAAATGAAATATTTCTATATATTTCATTCAATCAAGTTTTATCGTGTTGAGAAATTTATGAATGAAATCTTGAAACTACATATAAGAAAGTAATTCGCAATTGAGTATCTCAAGTGTCATATTCAAGGATAACATGAAAAGTTAGGAATTGTACTGCTATATGATCCTGCACAGTTCCAAAAATTCACCTATATCATATGGAAATCCACTTCTTTATATCCTTGATATTCACCAATTATAGTTACACCAAAATACCATTTCAAATTCTCAAATAACACATCAAGTGTGAGTAACAACAATTGGTGAAAAATGTTTTTTTTGTTGGGTAGAAACTAGTAATTTACTTATTCATGTTCATTCAGGTTTGGTGGAAATCCTAATCTATAATTCTTGCAATACTTGTAGTTACACCAAAATACCTTTTGAAAACTCAACAGTATATTCTTCCATATGCAATTAGGTTTATGTTGCTACAAGTGGTAAACAATGTTTCTAATTGTAGAAACTGATAGTAATTAATTTTCCGATTGCGTTCAGATTTGGTGCCTCCAGTAAAATCTAACTTATAAATTCATGATTTCCAACAATTGTAGTTACACTATAGTACCTAATTCGGTATAATTCTTTTATATAACATTCAATTTGGGTTACTACAAGTGGTGCAAATCTTTTTTTTTTGTCATGTCTTTCAAGTGAAATTAATCGCAGTATTGATTTATTTATATGCTTTAACCAACGAAGAGGTCAAACATCTGAAATCTCTAAGTTGAATGTAAAAAAAAATTTTAATGAAATGAAGACCTGGATTTCTAGAATTTCGCATTCATTCAAAACGTAAATAACTTATTGCATCCCGATCAATATGGTTTCCGCTCAGGACACTCAACTATCAGTGCTATCCACTCTTTTTATGGAAACATTATAAAATCTATTGAATCTGGACAAAATCCGACAGGAGTGTTTTGCGATCTTAGCCGAGCTTTCGATTGTGTAGTACACAAAAAACTGCTTGACAAACTTCATCTGAATGGAATAAGAGGAAAACCTCACGAATGGTTCAGTTCTTTCTTGGAAGGAAGAATCCAGCGGGTTAAAATCAACCACACCAACGATAATAAAACAATAACTCATATTTCAAGTCCACAACAAAATAACATAGGTGTTCCCCAAGGATCCGTCCTAGCTCCTATACTATTCATCATCTACATAAACGAACTGCCAACTGTCCTGCCAGGAGCTTTCACAACTCTGTATGCTGATGACGCTACCCTACTTTACTCTGACGAATCGTCACTTGAACTCCAAAATAAAATAAACAATACAACTGACGCCCTACATAATTGGCTGAGCAACAACTCGCTGTTTCTAAATGCATCAAAAACAAGTTTTACTACTTTCCATACCAGACAAAACACTTATCTACCACCCCTAGATTTGAACAAACATATGTGGCACTCCTCTTGAACATAATACATCCTCCAAGTTTTTAGGTATCACAATCGACAATGATCTCAGTTTCAAATCACACTGCAAAAATCTAACCAGCTCTCTACACTCCAAATGTTACCAAATTAGAATCTTGAAAAGTGTTCTGGACACACCTAGTCTACTCCTGTTTTATCACGCTCAGGTTCAATCAAGACTCCGCTACGCAATCACAATATGGGGAAACTCCCCAGCAGCGAAAGACGTATTCATCGCACAAAAGCGAATAATACGTTCCATTGCAAACGTCTCCCAACAGACCTCATGTCGAGATATTTTCAAGGAACTTGGAATTCTTCCACTTCCCGGCCTTTATATTTTAGAAGTGTTAATATACATTCACACTAATAAAAAAATATTTTCCACAAATAAACAATATCATAATCACAACACGAGGAGAAAAAACGATTTTCATCTACCAAACTCACATCTCACCATCTGCCAAAAATCACTAAATGTGATAGGACTGAGAATATACAATGTACTTCCTAATGAGCTAAAAGTAATTGAACAAGCCCATATTTTTAGAAAAAAAACCAAACATTTTTTACTGGGTATTACTCAATACAACCTTGATGAATATTTTGGACAATGTTAGAATAAGATTTTAATGTATTATTTCATTTTATTTCTATAACGAAAATCTGACCTGAAACATATCTATAACCATTGTTTAGATATTTTCAATGCACGTTGTTGATATATCTGATATATCTCATTTGTTCTTTTTTTTTGTCTTTCTCTCTTTTAATTTTAATCTACATTTCAATTATGTATTTTAAGAAAAAAATAATTTTTACACATACATGTACTCTCCGTTGACCTGTCCTATAGCTTTGTAAGCTCGTATTTGGATTAATAAATTATCTATCTAAAAAATTATCTATTTATCCATATTCGCTTTGACAAAATACAAATAAAACCTAGACGGAATCCCCTGCTTCAATATTTTCATTTGATTTCAGCGGAAAAAAAATCAAAAAATAGGCTCTTTACCATGATAACAGTGTGAAAACACGTTTTGATTGGTTGAAAAGTACTCTTATGGAATTTTCACTCCCCAAGCCGAAGAAGTTTCATAAAGAATACTTCACACTTGATTGAAAAGTTAGAACGAATTGAAATAAAAGCTGGACATGTTGGTGAGTTTCGATGAAGAAAGTCTGTTCACCAACGTTTCTGTGACAAAACTTTGAAAAATTTCAAATCCAAATTAGAGAATTATGTAACACTGATCAATTTTCCAGAATTTAATGTAGATGCGATCATAGATATTTTAATACTATATACAGAAAAAAAGTATTTGCAAATCAAAACTGATTTTCATCAACAAAAATTTGGTATGACTTTGGGTTCACCACTTTCTCCGATTCTTAGTAATATCTATTTGGAGTATTTTGAAGATTATTTCACTGAAAGTTATCCCAATGGTCCATAGGGATAGTGGAGATATGTTGATGATATTTTTGCTATATGGAGTCATGGTCAAAATTAATTTTACACATTTTTGAAATATATTAACAAACAAAGACCAACAATGAAGTTCAGAAAAGAAACAGATAATAACAATGAATTTCCATTTCTAGATATCATGATAAAGAAATCGACACGTCATGTAGACACAAGTGTATATCGAAAGAAAACATACACCAATAGATATTTCCTCTACACCTCAAACTACCACAAGTGTCAAAAAAAGTATAGTGAAATATCTTAATGACAGAACAAAAACTATACGTAACTCACAAGAAAAAAACAATGAAGAGATACATTTCATGTAATCAATTTTGAAAGAAAATGGATATTCAGAGAAATTCATAGGAAAAACATTGACAGAAATTGAAATTGAAAATCATGCCCTCAAGACATACAACCTAAACAAAATACACAACCTGTATCCAATATTATACCTCATGTCCCCCGTTTGTTTGAAAAGATAAAACGGATCGGCAACAAGTATACCTAACTTAGAAAAACATTCAAAAGAACAAATACTTTACGTTCAATACTGACACATACCAAACCGAATAACATAACGGAAAACACAAAAAACTGTATTTATAAAATTCCTTGTTCGTTCGGCCAAAAATATATTGGTGAAACGTTTCGATGTTTGGAAGTGCGAAAGAGTGAACACAACATGTACATCAGCAACAAACAGAGAGGTGGTTCCAAATTATCAGAGCACATTCTTACTGCCGATCACATAGTGGAATGGAACGACACTAAAATGATGGCAATGCTGTCTGGGAAGATTGCATGTCTATGGGTTCACTCGATATGTATCTCAGATGGCTACCCCTCCTGAAGGACAAAATGTTATTTCAGATATAAAACTTACCAAATGTCAATTCAGAAAATTGTCAACGACGAATATTAACATTTGAAAAGGTAATTCGCTTATAAGTTCCTAAAACGGAAACGGATTCAGTTTCCGAAACGTTGGATTATTTCTGGAAATTCTATAATATTCGTGAGCCAGAAAAAAATACCAAGAATAATTCAAATACGCGTGGTATTCGGCAGAAAAATTCCACACCATAGTGATCTTCATCGAATTATTTGAAATTCATGTTTTAGCGTTTGAAGTTCGTCAAAATAGGCTTTGGAATTCATCACAGATTGAACGATTGAATCGAATGCCTTGTTTTGTCACATTGAATTCAGGTTGATGTGTGGGATTCAACAAAATTATAATTTTCATTAGTCTTCTAATTTGTCCCTATTTGAACGTTCCATTCTGTTTACCTGTGCTCAAAGAGGATGAGTGACCTGCTATGTCAAACAAAATTTGCTCTGCTTGTGTCAAAAAATTTCCAATATAATTCGCTGTAGGTTACCCATGCGGGGAAAACTTCCCGAAAAAATCCTCAATTGTAACGCGAAACAAAATAAGAATTTCATTGGTGAGAAATTTTCATGATAATTCAACTAACTGTCTAGGTGAGTACGTCCCTGCATCAACTAAAAAATCACAGCACTCCATACATTCCTTCAAACTCGACCTACAACCCATCCAGCACTATCACGCTGGCGTGTAAAAACCCTTTATTACACGTCCGAATTATGTAATCTCTTACATAAATTAAAAGGCGAGCGTCGGTCTGCCGTACAACATGCTCATTTATAACTGTCGGGACAAAATGCAACGTGTGTGCGATAACGGGCCGACATATCTGTTGCAGTCCACAGAGCAATATCCCGATTCCGAGTGATAGTTCTCTGGATACGATCCTACGAGCTTGACAAGCAGCGTGCGGGAAACATGGCCAACGTGATACGAGGAGCGGTGTGATTGTTGCCAAAGTCTAAGATCCCGCCACAGAATCTATTCATTTATTTATTTATTTAACGGGGAGTCCCAATTAAAATTTGTTTTAAGACGAAAAATTTTGTGAAATCTCAAAGCTAACTAAAGATTAATACATAATATAATACTAATAATATAGAACACTACAATATAACGGTATAATACAATAAAGTGGTAAATATAATACAAAGTACAAAACCATATAATAATGAAATAATACTACAGAACGATGAAAGGAAGTGTTTCAGGAAATAATGCGACTCAGATCAATTTCAATGGTATTTGTGGAGCCGCTACAGATATCAACCTGTTGATACGTATTTCCATTTCTGACCATTCGGGTGATAGGAGAGAAAAAGCCATAATTTGTGGAATGAAACGGTATTTTGAATAATTCGTTACTGACTCTGGTTTGTCTGTTGACATTCAAATCTATTAAATATAAAATCCCCTCGCAGTTGATGTTGCCAGAAAAAATTTTGTTTGGAAAACATACATCTATCTATCTATCAATAATTCTTTTTTTCTCCAAAGATAATAGATTCATCTGATCTCTTATGTTGTTGTATGCATATTCTCCTCTTCTTAGACCTAGCTTGTATACACAAATTCTAAGGAAAGTTTTTCGTACAGCTTCAATTTGGTTTTTGTGTATCTAATAGTATGAGCACCAGATTATCGAAGCATACTCCAACAATGATCTAACTAATGAACAATATAATGACTGTAGTGTTCAAACTGAAATCCTTACAAGATCTATTGATGAAGCCTAACATCTTGAGTGATTTAGCAATGATATTCTCATTATGAGATATGAAGTTCAATTCACGATCAAACATAATACCTAGGTCCTTCATCACTGTTTTTCTATTAATTGGTATATTGTTGATACCGTAGTCATGTAGAACCGGGTGGTTAATTCTAGAAAATGTCTGGCAGTAACATTTGGATATATTCAAGTCTATGTAATTCATACTACACCAGCCATAAAATTATGACAAATCTACTTGCAAAAGCGAGGCATCGTTGGCAGAAGAAATTGATTTGAATATTTCAACAACATTTTTTTCAGCAAAAATGAGAACCTCAGGGCCAATTGCACCGCTTCAACTCAACAGAGATTTAACTAAGCTTGGCTCAATCGTTAATGACCAAGGAAGCTGATTGGCAAAAGTCTAGTTTAGATTAAGCTCAATTCAAGAAAAGCGGTGCAACTGGCCCTCACTATGTTTTGTAATTGTAACTAGGTCATTAATAAATAGGTTGAATAGCAAAGGTCCACAATTGGAACCCTGAGGAACACCCGGAGGTACAGGAATTGTGAATGATCTCTGGATCCACTGCAAAATCGGTCCATATATTACCACGGTCTTCACGTAGTGAATCAAACTCAAATTTCTACATACATTTATGAGTAGGCAAATGCATTGATAACAGGGTGCCGGTCGAAAAGTGCCCGCGAATATTTTTAATCCAAATAGTGTTATATAATTTTCCACAAAAAAATTCATTCACTTCATGGTTGGATGAAATATCATTCACATCACAGCATTTCAGCTAGAAAATTCGAAAAGCCATGGTTGCTGATGCCCACTTAGCCGCAAGTACTTGGCAGCCAGATGTAAACAGGTGATACTTCGCTATACTTCAACGTTCATGACGTATATTCATGTTTCCAACATCAATTTGGAGCTTAATACTTTCACAATATGATGATATACTGCTGTCTATGAATAAGCGGCCGCGAGAGAGGGTTGCTAGCCATTAAAAGCGCTAGGTATTGAAGACAAAGTGAAAGAGAGTAATCGCATTCGACAGATATCCTACCATGCTGAAAATCTTTGAAACAAAAAATGTTGTGTATGATTTTTGTCAATTCGATGTGGCCCAATGCCACTGGGTCTGACTGCATAAAGTTCAGCACGGAAAATAATGGTTGCCTACTTTTAGATGGTTTCCTGAAATCAAGGTTGTTCCAAGAAACCTCAACATCAAAACAAGTCACCAAAATGTGTTATTTGATTCCGTTAAAAAATTTCCAGATAATGAAGAAGAGTCTGGTATTTGCGATAATGATAGTGACAGCTCCGATGATAGTGCAGCAATGAGAAATCGGACTTTGACTAAATAATAAGATAACTGAATATGGATAGTATTGATTATTGAATGAGATATTTTTATGTTTCTCCTTTCATTCCTCCATTTCATCAACAATGTTGTTTTTTTAATAATATTTATTAACTGAATGTCCATAAATGGAATTTCGATAAAATCAATAATTTTCTCAAATAATTTTTTTTAATATTTCCAAACAAAATTCAATTTTTTATTAATATTATTGTTCTTTAATTTATCAATAATTTTTTTCAATTGGAAATGAAAGTTATGTTATTTCATTTTTTTCACAATAATAATTAACCAATCATAATTCTGGAGTATCTGTAGAGTCGTATGCTGTTTGCGCCGTGGCGCCAATGGCTTCGAAACACTCGCCCCCCTCGTCTAACGAGTGGGGTTGGGTGATGACTCTCTTTCACTTTATCTTCAATACCTAGCGTTTTTACCGGCTAGCAACCCTCACTTGCGGCAACTTTTTCGCAGGCAACAGTATATCTCAAATTGGAAAAAAGTATTAATTTGATATAGGAAACATGAGTATACGTCATGAACGTGAAAGTATAACAAAGTATCACCTGTTTACACCTGGCTGCCAAGTAGTTGAGGCCTAGTGGGCATCAGCAACCATGGCTTGTCAAATTTTCTACATGCAATGTTGTTATGTTTATGACATTACATTCAACTACGAACTGAATGAATTTTTGGTGGAAAGTTGATTAACATTATTTCAGGTGAAAATATCTGCGGGCACTTTTCGACTGTTAACCTCTTATCGATGTATTTGCCTTCTCATAAGTGTACGTTTTAAATTTGAGTTCGATATTGTACGTGATGAACGTAGTGACGCTGCAGTGGAATCTCGTCATACTACTGGAGACGGAGAAAATAGCACCAAAATGTTATTATTAGATCACATCAGACAAGATTTTGGAGGGACCGAATCGGTTTCATTCCGTTTCAGACTATCCTAGGTTTTCATCCTCAACTCAGAACCCTATTGATGTAGCTTCACTCTTTTGCAATAATTCAAAAGAATCTTGAGGCTCGATTCTCTGATTACTCCTGCATTTTTCCCTTCTCTCGAACCATTTCCATGTATTTTGCATTATTGTACGACATTCGCACTGTATGTGAATTGGACCTTCTTCCTGGTCAATTTCACACCTAGTAGAGGAAATGTAGCCTCCCTGATCTTCTTTTCCTTTTTCCTTCCGAAATTTATGTGATCCTGTTACGATTGTTTTGAGTTGCCCCTTACTGTGGTTAAGCAGTTCGTTGCTACATCTGACCCCCGTTGTTTACCAAATCAAACAGCATCATCTTTACTTGCTCACAACATTGGGCTGCGTGTCACCTTGATTTGCATAGGTCTTCCATTAATGTTCCACCCTTTCTGGTATGGCATACCTACTGTTCGGATTATGTGTAAGACCTCAGACCTCATTGCCTTTTTTTTTTCGGAATGGTCGGGTATCCTGGTGATATTGAAGAGGTTGTTCTCTCGTTGATCCATTGATGCGATCAATTTTCTCCTCTCAGAGATGCTAACCTTGTTAGCGAAATGCGCGTCGCGTACAAAAAAATAAATTTGGTGTTAGGGCAATAGTACTCTAAGAAAAGTTTCATCTTTCACACCAAAGGTTTCAATCTCATCGTTTATACGAAATGAATTCTAAATTCATAACCAGAATGAACCCATCATTATACAGGGTGTAACTGAATAAGTGTAGAATATTGTAGAATATTTGACGAGGTGATTCCTCATCGACAAAAAGATAGAATCTTTCATATAAAGAAACTTCATTGGAGCATCCCATGTTAGGATACAGCCCCTGAAAGGGAGTACGTAAAATTTATATAACAACTTTTTTCACAAGCACTGAAAAAGTTACAATATTGAAATTACCCTGACGTTTTGTACTACAAAAAAGACACTCAGCCAGTAATTTATTTGGTTACCCCATGGTTGTAAGGGGTGGAAAACGCAACTACTGAAATTTATTTCCAATGTTACTTTTTTCTTAAGGATGTTCGACACTCACAGACACATGCACAGAACCGTATGAAACTTGGTATACAAGTTACCCAATGAATAAAGATTAATGTACGATTTTTTTTATATTTCTTACCGAATGATTTTTTGAGTAAATGGTTGTTGGATTCCGGTATTTAAACATGGGCTCTTATGGGAGAAGTCCAATTTCTCATACATTTTTCGTGACTGCAGATTGAAAAATGCAGGGAACAAAATTAATTTAGAATGAGTGGATAGCCCAACAATCAACGATCATTTTCCACCCAATTTAATTTTACCTCACCGATCATTTTAAAGAATAATTAATGAAACTATGAGAAAAGTGTAGGTGATGCGAAAGTGTTGGCAACAGCGCCACGCTCAAACCGAACAGCTGCTCGGCGGCGGGAATAACCAGGGCCGGCGCTAGGGGTCAGGTAGGTGAGTCGGTCGCCTCAGGCGCGGCATTTTAAGCCCAAAGCAGAAGAGAAGAGAAAAATGGAGGAACACCAATATGTTAAATATATTATTGTACTTCATATGATGGTGGGAATAATAATGATGAATCGGGACATCCGAAATGTATTTCAGTTGTTATTGAATTACAAACCGAGCCGCCTCTATTAGAACATTATTTCTTTCATCATCGGTCAGGCGCTGGACCTATTGCAGCTACACCCTGCACCTGTTTTATTGCATCACTGCCGATTTTTGTTATCATCAAACATTACGTTCGAGTTCAAGATGCCCTGTAGTCTTTAATAATTCAGAAACCACACATAGAGCACAAAAAGTTTGGATTAATCCAAATGCGCAATCACCTTTACAATAGGATTATGGCAAATATTCAATGGAGAACCACTACTTCCAGAGATAATACCCCGTCGGTCATTAAATTACAACTGATGAATATTCAGAATATTTGTGCAAAGTTTCTACAGACCTTAATTTGCAAATGCTTTGACCTTGACATTTGAGAAAGAGAAATTACCTGTATACTGGTTTTGGGGTCTTTGACCATCGTCAGTACAGGGTAGATTCTCACAGACGATGATAATCGTCTGTGTTCTACCGAAAATAATAATAATAATAAAACCAATTAGAGGAAATGGGCACGCAATGGACGAAGCCCATTACACAGTGCCATCTTATAACCAGATGCACACTCATCAGTTGTATTTCAAGAGCCGTCGGAGTATCATCCCAGAAAGTAGTTGTTTTCTGTTGAATATTTGCTAATTCGCCATAATCATATATTATTGTTGTTCTTTCGAAATTTTTATTTTGTGTTTTCAAGGTCCACAACCATTTATTTTTTTGTCAATCATTTTTTTTTCGTAACGCAATGCTAATTTTTCTTCTGCGAAGAACATAACCTTTCTGTGAGTTCTCTTCTGACTCGAGACGCAGCGTTGTAAATAGAAATTGTCGACATCAATCAACATTAATGAGATGTGAATATTCTTTAGAAAGAAGAAAATGTAATTAAAACAAGTGATAGGTTCAAACTTTTTATTGATCAATACTTCGTAACGGATTTTTGTATTCTTCTCCACTTTCCACTGTTGTCACTTTCAGGCATTTTCGACAGCGTAGGTATACGGAAAATAGATGCTAGACCATGATGAGTTTCTCCTTCGATAATTTGTTATAATAAAAATTCTTTGTAATGTAGGCATTGCATTATTTGCTGGGCCATATATTTTAGCGAG
This sequence comes from Zygogramma bicolorata, assembly GCA_032362365.1. Lineage (NCBI taxonomy): Eukaryota > Metazoa > Arthropoda > Insecta > Coleoptera > Chrysomelidae > Zygogramma > Zygogramma bicolorata. Next base: position 10,071 of record JAVJAQ010001197.1, on the reverse strand, counting down.
ATAATCCTGTTACCTCTTAAATTTGACATGGGAACATCTGATGAGGAATCACCTCCTTGAATGTTGTACACATTCAGTTACACCCTGTAAACGACTCGTTGGGTAGATTCACTCTCAGTTGGAATAAAACCGCCTGCAGCGCCTTCGGTGGTTTTTGACCCTGAGCTTCCGAATGCTACGCGGAAAGACGGCTGTTACATTTCTGAATTCATTCCTATTTTCTGTGGCCTGAATCCTCTGCGAAAAATCGCATAAACTAATAAACCCTGGTTTCCATCCGCCTTTTTCCACGATCGTGTTTTCCGCATCCCGGCCTCGACCCGAACCCGCTATTTTCCTTTTTATATCTATCGCTTCCCAGATACGGAGCCGAATCCAATGCCGGTAATCATATCATATTGGGATATTAAAGTCATCCGATAACTGATTTATAGAGTCGGAATGCCGCCTGTCGCCGCCTTATGAAAATGCACCGATAAATTCGGTGTTTCCAGAAATGCAGATTCGCCCATAAAATCCCGGTACTGTTTTATCGGCGGGCGCCTCGTCGGACAAGGCGTGAAATTGAAAAAGTTTGTTATAGAAACGGTCCGGGGAGAGGTTATATCTTTCGCACATGAAACAATTACCGGAGTTGCAAGTCTTCGGTATTGGTAGAGTTCTTCTTGTTATTCGGATGTTACGAGGCTCACGAGGATTCCTGAATGGTATTGGATGCTCAGGGTATATCCAGTATTGCCCCGTGAAATGGAGGTGAAGGTATTTTTATTTGCTGATTTGTGTGTTTGAGTGTTTCCGATCCTATGCAGAGCAAAGCATTTGACCTCGTTAACTTCGACCTCCTTTTAGCTATATTACATTTTCTTGGATTCCAACCTAACTCCTTGCAACTGATGCACAGTTATTTAAGAAATAGACTACAGAGAGTTGTTCTAGATAAGGGTCTCTATGGATCTAACTTTGGAACTGTTTCAAGTGGTGTTCCCCAAGGAAGCATTCTGGGCCCCATACTTTTTACGATCTTCATATTTGATTCGCCAACTGTTCTAAGATTTTCAAAAGTTTACTCATATGCTGATGACATTGAAATATATATACCTCTCAAGACCAAATCATTTGAAGAAAGCATAGCCAATATTCAACATGACATCGATGCGATTGTGCACTACTCTGAAAATCATAGACTACGGATCAACCCAAATAAAACTTTTGCGCTGTGCATAGTCTCTACTAGACAAATATCTGACATTGAAACAAATTTCACTCTCAAAATCAGCAACGAAAACATAAAGTGGGTGACATCAGCTAAAAATCTGGGCGTTCACATAGATAACCATTTTTCTTTTTCCTCGCATGTCAGTAATATTTTCGGTAAATCTTTCTACAGACTGAAGTCCATCTATTCGTTGAAGTATGAAATAAGTACAAATAACAAGTTACTTTTGGTAAAATCATTGATATATCCTTATTGCTGCACTGTTTATTATAATTATCTTCCACAATATAATAAAGATTAATTGCAACGAATTCAGAATGCATGCATGCGTTTTGTATACAACATTTCCTATAGAGAACACGTCAGCTCTTACCTTGCAGCTAATGAACAACTGAATATTGAAAATCGCGTACAATATTTGACAACTCTATTTCTGAATAAACTAATCAATACTCAAGTTCCTAGATATCTATATGAACTAATTAGCAAAAGATTGGATGACCATAACGTAAATATTAGAAATGACAATGTCACTGTACCAATTCATTGCACCTCTAAATTTAAAGGAAGTTTCTCTTATGTCGCACCACACTATCTTAATAAAGTACTGAATATCGTTGGCCTACCCTCTGCTACCTTTGAGAAAAAATTGTACTCACACTTACTCTGCAATCAAACCAGATAACGAAATATCAACTTAATGATAGTTTTATACACGGAGCTGAAATGATGTATGTTACTCAAGTACTTAGAATAATTAGGCAAGGTGGAAGAAAGCATTATTTGCTAACCTTGTCCCTTTGTGTAACTCAGTGTAGTATAATATTGAATTGTAAACGATACTTAGCACAATAAACGTTATTATTATTATATTATCTGTCGTCTAAACAAATCTAGTCGGGTCCGTACTCCCCACTGCTCCGAACCAGTGGGCGGACGCGCTAGTATAATTAACCAATGACCACTCCCCACACCGCGGGGTAAGTGGTCACTGGCTCCGAGAATCATGAGTCCTGAGTAGACGCAACGAACCGAGAATAACGGCCTTCTGGATGCGGCCGGCCAAGATCTCTGCCGCATTACGGCTTGCCGGTATGATCTTGAGCTCCGAGAGTAGCGTTGGCCTGGAACCACCGAGAGCACCTATAATCAGAACCACTAACTTGACAGAATAGTCCGGGTGGAGCCTGCGGAGTTCGTAAAGTAAATCCTGTTACTTTGTCCGTTTTTCCTCCTCTTTTCGGACGATATTCGTTTCGGCAGGGGCCGAAAACTCAATAACGAATATCGTCTTACTCCGGTGGTCGGAGAGGACTATATCAGGCTTATTGGCTCGTCTATTTCATACGAGTGCCGAACAAAATAGTACAGCACTCGTAAGGCCGCGTTATGGCGATGGATATAGGCCGAGACCGCATAAACTGCACAAGATGACAGCAAATGCATCAAAGTCTCGGGCGCCTGTCGGCAGGCCCTGCATCTAGTATCAGGGACCTCTATACCCATCACGCGGCTCCGGTAGACTAGGGTGTTGAAGACACCGTCTTGGCACGCCATGATAAACCCTTCAGTCTCCGACTTTAGCTCACCTGACCTGAGGAAGGCAAATGTCAGCTTAACAGACAAGCCATGGTCCTCGATGTTCTTAAAGAACATTATTATTATTATGCAGTTCCAGCCAGGAAATGTCTATTTTTCGAATTTTGAATGATATTTGTGAGTTCGTTTTCATTAGTGGGCTTCGAATATAACTTATTGTTTAATCTGTCAAGTTATCCTGAATTTTTTTAAGTAAATTTCATTAGCTGACTTTTGTCCCAATTTACTATAATATATATTTAACTGATTTGACATTTTTGCTTAGAAGAAATAATTTTTATTGCAAATATATACTACAAAATTGTTAAGCGTCACGTAAATCCAAAACTTCTAATGGTGCACTGTTCTCAATTCGGGCGTGTTCAGCAACTTTGAAAAGTGGTGGATCCGTGGGATGTGGATGAAATCCACTCTTTGGACAGTTCGCGATGAATTGTAAACCATGAGTTGAGGTTAATTTAAATAAGCCAGTTTCATTATATTTTGGCGAGCATACTATTGCAATAGCTTCGGGCATTAGTAATTGATAAGAACAATGAGTGTGAAGATCCACGCTTGAAAGAAATGCTGTTTGCGTAGGATGAGTATGAATCCACTCTATTGTTATTAAATTATGTTGATCTTGGTAATCAAATATTTTTTCCTCGTTCATCGTCATACAAGAAACCGATGTTCCTTTTTGCTTTTTACGCTATAAGGTAGACACTATTAAATTTCCACAAAATTTATTGTCTTCGCGACATGTTTCGGTACACTGTACCTTTATCAAGCGAATGTATTTAAACACTAAATTATTCTTAGCTAAAAGCTCCTTAAATATATCAGGGCCTACTCTAATTATCTATGATTCCTAGAATGTCGCGGAGACAATAAATTTTGTGGAAATTTAATCGTGTCTACCTTATAGCGTAATAACTATGGATTTCCATCAAGTAAAGGCCACCTCAGTCCAAAACTTTTTGCTTTGGTAAAATCATATGAGTTGTGATCAAATCATCCATCACTAGTTTTCCCGCTAGTATGCCGCATGTCTCAATGTTTTTGGAAGTATTGCTCTGTGCCATGTCTTGGAACATCGTCATTACTTTCGCTGGTATTACTACAGGACGAATTGCTGCCTTTTCACCAGGTTGAGAAGATCTAGTAGGAAAATGTGATCCAAAGTGTTGAGTAGCTTCTTCACCATAATAATGAATAATTTGATTATCAACCTCCAAGTTTTTCATTTTCGTTTCGAGTTTCAGTTAAGGGCAAATATTATCAAGTGCGTTCCACAAACCACTGAAAGAGTTGATGTTTTTTTTCCATGTGATCTGTGATATTATATAATCGAAAACATAAGACTCAAAGTAATCTCTGTAGTTCGTATATTTCACTTCACAATATGATAGAACTTATCGCAAAGTTGACATAATCAAGAAACGTCTTGAAACAAGCTAGCACGAGGAATATTCACCCTGAGCAGTAGCTTCGAAAATAATGAAGTTTTTTTCCAGCGAGAAAAAAAACTTTGAAGATTTGTGGGGACTTGTTTTCGAATTGGTTAACAATGTGTGAAACCTGATAACAGTGCAGCAGTGAAACCTACTAGAAATGTACAGAGATGAGCAGCTTGTATCCAATTCATTGAAGAAATAACCGAAATAGGGTTATATCTCTCGCACATGAAACAATTACCGGAGTTGCAAGTCTTCGATATTGATAAAGTTCCTCTTGTTATTCGAGGGTTACGAGGCACACGAGAATTCTTGACTGGTATCCGATGTTGCCCCGTGAAATGGAGTTGAATGTATTTTCATTTGCTTGCTTAGTTAGTTGAGTGTTTCCGACCTTATGTAGTTCCACATAGGAGATTTCCTATAACTTATTAGTTAATATGTCGAATTTTCTAGGATTTTTTTTTCGTTGGTAAATTTCATTAGTTTATTCTTGTCCCAATTTACCATAATTTATGTTGAACTGGTTTGCAATTTTTCATTTAGAAAAAACAATTGGTTATCAACCTCCAAGCTTTTTATTTTTGTTTTCAGTTTCAATTTAGGGCAAAAATTATGAAGTGCGTTCCACAAGCCACTCGAAGAGTTGTTGTTTTCTTTCATATGATCTGTAATATCACCTAATTGAAAACATAATACTCTAAATAATCTCTGTTGTTCGTATATTCCACTTTGTAATAAGGTCACACTAATCGTGAAGTTCACATAATCAGCAAACGTCTTGAAAAAGGTCAGCATGAAAATACTTATCCGGAGCAGAAGCTTCGAAAAAAGTTTTTCCACCTCAAGACAAAATTTTCGAAGATTAGGAGGCTTGTTTTTGAGTTGGTTAACAGTGTATGGAATCTGATAACAATGCAGCACTGAAACCTACTGAAAATGTTCAGAGATAATCAACTTGTATCTGTTTGAAGTGAAAACCAAGAGAGTGTTGTATCTCTCACACATGAAACGATTACCCGAATTGCAGCTCTTCAGTATTGGTAGAAATCCTCTTGTTATTCGAATGTTACGAGGCACACGATGATTCCTGACTGGTATTGAAAGCTGGGTATCCCGGAAAATGGAATTCAATTTATTTTTATACTCTCACTTATTTGTTTGATTGTTCCTGATCTTATGCAGTCCCAGCCAGTAACTCTCCTATTTTTGAAATTGCGAATGATATTTGTAATTTCATTTTCATTAGTGGGCTTCAAAAAATTTGATTATAAGCTTCCAAGTTCTTTATTTCTGTTTTGAGTTTCAGTTTAGGGCAAATATTATCAAGTGCGTTTCACAAACCACCGAAAGAGTTGTTGTTTCCTCCCATGTGATCTGTGATATCTCAAAAGTGGAAACATCAACTCAAAATTTTCTCAGTTTTTCGTATATTTCACTCCACAATATGGTCGAACTCATCGTAAAGTTGACAAAGTCAGCAAAAGTCCTGGAACAAGCTACCGGAAGGAAATCTATCCTGAGTAGAAGCTTGAAAAATTCTGAAGTTTTTCTCTTCCAAGACAAAATATTCGATGATTCTGGGGCCTGTTCTTGAGCTGATCACAGTGTATGGAATCTGATACCGTTGCACACAACCTACTGAAAATATGCAAAAATGAGCAACTCATTGGTTTATTTTGGAAATGAATCGAAAAAGGGGTTATATCTCTCACACATGGAAGAATTACCGGAGTTGCAAGTCTTGGGTATTGATAGAGTTCTCGAATGTTAGAAGGCCCACGAGAATCCCCGACTACTATCGAATGCTCAGGGTGTTCGGTGTTGCCGTGGAAGGCAAGTTTCTGCATGGGATTTAACTCTAATTTGTTCTGCAGTTATAGTAACCATACAAACAAACATTCAGATTCAAGTTTTCAGAAAGCTTCTTTATTGCTGGTTTCATTTGGAGTGAACAGAGAAGTATTTTTTGAGGAGTACCCCAAGGATCAGTATCGGGTTCAATACGATTCATTTTTATGAGCTTGTTGATTTTATTATTACTGTTAACACTTCTCGCCTATTATCCGATAGTGTATTGGATATGAATAACGGTTAGTACATTGTACCTATTGAAGACAATTATGTTGAGGAAGGGAGACTTCATTTATTGTCTGTGATCAGTACTACACCAACCAAATCAAATAATTTCTCTCAAATCCATGTAGGTAGTCTTCATAATCCTTCTTTCCGAAGAATCGATAGGTTGGTAAAGAATATTTTTGAATATGTCTTTTCGAAAGGTCAGTTCTGTCTGATTAAATGAAAAATTGATATTTGAATTATTCCATGTAAATTTGAAAACCTCATAATTTTTTTCAAATTTCGCAGTGAGTCCTCGATATTTTTGTGAACATTGACATAAATCTCAATCAGACATTGCGATTATAGAGCAGAAGAAGAGGTATCGACATCATGTTTTCACTATTCGCTTTGTGCAAAAATATATTTTGAGGAATTATCAATAAAATCGGTTTCATTCTCGATTTTAAATAATCATCAAGAAATACAGCGAATCTATACCTTTTTTTCTCTTTTATAAGCTATGCAGCTTCAGGAATGAACTTTTGCCTTTTGAACTACGAAAGTTTGTAGCAAAAAATTATTGAAACTAAGGTCGATATCCTGATTTTTCCCAGAAACATCAAATTTCAGCGGTAGGAAAATATAATGGAGCTGGATTGGCACAGCTTTCGCAATGGCATTTTTGAGCGTCTTAAAAAGAAACACCACAGACGACCTCAAAATACAACTCGACCGGACTGAAATACAAGTCTACACTCTTCGCCAAATATTCAAATTCCCCCGGAAGTGTGCCATGCTCTCGGAGAAGCTGGGCTTCGAAATGTCACGACCGCGCAGACTTCTAAATCACCATAATATTATACTAAAAATTGGATTCCCGTTCCCATTAGACTAACATATTATATTTGCAAGCGTTTTTATTGAATTCGAAATGAAACCCATGCGTTTTCTTTACTAGTCTCTTCGTAATTTCTTTATCTACCCTTGGCGCAGATGGCGAAAAGTAAATCAACCTTTTCGGGTATATTAAAAGAATTCGGAAATGGAACAGTTTACCACCACTGATCGAACAGAAGTTGCGGGATACTTGGAGTTGAGATATGGGACAGAAATATCCAGTTAGTCTGGGATGTTTTGGGGATTATTATCTCGGGTGGACCAAAATCAAGCAGTTGAAATTCGAGCACAACCATAACTTTCAGAATTCTACACAAGGTTGTTTGAAAAAATTCTCAATATTGAAAATGAAGTATGAATGATTTGGAAACTCTAATTTTGACAGAATTTATAATTGAGTACTGTTGAAATTCTCCCTTATATTATGATCAGCTATTGTTTGCTTGACTTGTAGTTATATTGATTGGTTTTTGATTCAAGTATAATTACTTCTAGTACTGCAGCTGATTATATTGGGTGTGATTATAACGACTTCATTGGAGTAAGTAAGAACTTATTTGTTAGACACCTCATAAATATAGATAGTGGAACTGAAGTGAATTTGGTACGATTTGAGTAGAAGGCAACTCATGGAATGTGGCTGATTCTACTGAAGAAAGTTATTTGTTTTGCTTGGGAGCAAAGTAAGTAAATTGACTGGCGCGGCTGATAGTTCATAGCCGAGCGTAGGGAGGCTAGGAATTCAGCTGAGGCAGTCAATCTACTTTACTACCGAGTTGAACATATATTTTTTTCCCGATTGCTAATGATGGTATCTGTAGGATATTTTGTTTTCAAATTATTACAATTCTCACAATCTTTTCATTTTTCTCGTAGCGATAAATTAAACAAAATTTGAGAGAAATCGCAAGTGTTGGAATGGTTGGTTACCATCAAAATGGATATGTTGATAGTTATTATAGTTCGGAAACATCATGGACAGTGATATCAATCAGAAAAGCATTTCTTTCGCTGCTTTGACAGGAAAATCCTTACTTCGTGTCTGCAAAATTATTATTATTGTTGATTGTTCATATCTCGTTTCATGAAACTTTGTGCTGAAATCGCGGAACATTCCAACCATAGAAATGTTGATACTTCTTACGAAGAAATTGATAGTGACAGAATAGTCACCCCTTTGAGGTGTAGAATGAGCTATTCGCAGTACAACAATCATACTTCCCAACAAAAAAAAATCAGTCATTGTTCCACTATCCTTGATAATTGTGACAGGCTCATTCATTCATTTTTCGATTCCAAGTGGGAGGATTGTTACAGATATTACCCTTTGAAATTTTCAGAAACATTCGCAACAGGAATTGAGAAGTGGTCTGAAGACATCCCATCAATAACTTGCCTGAACTTTTATCTACTTTCAGGAGGAGTAGTTTTACTCCATATAATAGATTTTATATAGAGATATATTTATTTTCAAATAAACATGAATCAATTGGCATTAACAACTTTTCCATTACTCACAATAGCAGAAATGAATCTTACCAAAAGTAATATTCATATAAGAATAAATTTTTTTCGAAAAAGCAATTGTTTTCATGCTGACTTTTCGAATTTGATTCAATCCTCCTTCAGGACTCTGAAATGGGTTTCTCCGTGTTGAATTCTTTAATATTTCGAAAACGACATAATAGAAACATAACAAAAGAAAACTCAAAAACAAAATTATCCAGAAAACAACAATCACAGAGATGAAACAATTTCGGGAATTCTGTTGTTTCAGTGTTTTTATCTTTTATTATGTTTCTAATTTGTCTTTGAACTTTGAAATAGTTATAATTTCAACACGAAGAAGCTCTTTTTTCGAGCACTGAAAAAAAATCAATTCGAATATCTAAACAATTGTTTCTTTTTAAAATCGATCCTGTTACCCAACTAACCTTTTTTGAAAAAATCATTGGATCACTAAACTAATCAATAATAAACTAATACCGATATATTTCAATTACCGAATCTTCAGTATCATTTATTATTTTTGCTCCTCTGAAAGGAGTAACGTTTGAACGAAAATATGCAACAATACCGTGAGCTTCATCTATTTGCACTCATTTCTTCAATATTTTTGGAGGACATAAATAAAAAAAAATCAAAAACGTGCTGCACGCTGAACCCATCATGTTTAATACTTCACGTGTAATAATCCGTCTGCACGAATTTATTATTGTTTGTATCTACACTAATTGAATTATCATTTCGCAGGAAAATGCACAAATCCAGTGGTCTGTAATATGAAATCCATTGATGTTGAAACGCAAATGGGTTTTGTTCTATGGCACTAGCGCTCGTCAACCAATTTAATCGCATTACAGCCTTGTTCGATGTTTTATTGAATGTGATATTTCAGTGTGATCCAAACAAGTTTTATGGACATTATGATACTTCGTGAAACTGCTCGAGCTCTTGCCAACATGATGATATTTGGACGATTATTCGTCCATGACCCCAAATGGAGTGGAAGAGAGGGGGAGATTTTCACAATATTTCCCAACGAACAAATAGGAATCAACATTATTCTCTTTATACCTCGCTCAGTTTTAATGCTGGGAACGTATAACAGTGTGGTCCACTAAGTCTGCAACAAATGGAAAACTTTTTTATTATCGATTTCTCAGAAAATTTTATTCTTGACAAAAGTTGGTGCATGTTCCAAAACTATACCAAGTGTACCTGAAATGGCTTTATGACAATCACCATACAGGATAGGCCAAAAAATATAAATTTCGTTCAAGAGTAAAGTACCCTTATTTCAGAAAATATAGAAATATGTTGAGGAGAAAAGTTGCTTAGAATTAAAAGTTATGTTCA